>JADMLD010000557.1:0-43217 GCA_017589585.1 Phylloscopus whistleri | reverse complement strand
GGGGGCTCATCCTGGGGAATGGGGGGTATCGAGAGTGTCACCACGGCACAAGGGGGCGCACTAGGAGTGTTGGAGCGGTGCTGGGGCTACCGGGGGGGGAGCACTGGGAGTCCGGTCTAGGGGTGATCCAGGGGGCGGCACCAATGGTCCGTGGTGTACCGGCGTCTGGAGACAGCCTCGGAGGCAATCCCAGGGCAGTAGCGGTGGTCTCGGGGTGATCCTGGGGCTGGTCCTTGGTACCCGCGTCCGGGGGGCACTGGGGATGGGGAGGCGGCACTGGGGATGGCGATGCAGGGGGCGGCACCAGACGTCTGAGGGTGATGCCGGGGATCTGGAGGTCATGCCGGGGATCTGAGGGCTATCCCGGGGACAGTACCGGCGATCCAGTACCGGGAATAGGAAGGCGGCCCCGCGGGCGATGCGGGGGAGGTGCCGGTGGTCAGGAGAGCTACTAGGGATTTGGCGTTGATCCCGGAGCCATCCGGGGGGGATCCCGGGGACAGTACCGGGCTTCCGGAGGGAACCTGGCTATGGAGGCAGCTCTGGGGATGATGCGAGGGCCATCCCGGAGATCTGGGGGCGATTCCGAGGCGGAGCCGGAGCAGTCCCGCGGTCCCGGGGATTTGGAAGCAGGCCCGGAGGCGGTGCGGGGGTAGATCCCGAAAATTTCGGGCGATCCCGATCGGGGTCTGTGGCGGTACCGGGGAAGGGGAGGCGGCCTCGGGGGCGATCCCGGAGGCGCTCCCGGAGATCTGGGGGCGATCCCAGGGGCGGTCCCGAGCCGGTCTCGGTCTCCCCGCTAGGGGTCCCGAAGAAGACCCCGGGGCAGTCCCTCGGTGCGCGGCCGGGGCCGGGGTCGGTGCCGGGAGCCCTGGGCGGTGCCAGGGGCGGTCCCGGTCTCCCGGCGGGCGGTCCCGAAGAAAACCCCGGGGCAGGCTCTCGGTGCGGGGCCGGAGCCGGTGCCGGGAGCCCCGGGCGGTGCCAAGGGCGGTCCCAGAGCCGAGCCGATCCGATCCGATCCCGATCCCTATCGCAATCGCGGTGTCGGTGCCGGTGCCGGTGTCGGGGCAGCGACGGAGCCGGGGCATGGCGGGCCTGGGCTCCCCAGAACTGGGCACCGGTCCCGCTCCCGTCCCGGCCACTCGCGTGGAGCTCACGGTGTCCTGCAGGTAAGTGCGGCCGCGGCGGGAGCCGGCACCGGGCGGCGGGGGCGCGGGGAGGCGCTGGGAAGCACTGGGGAGCAGCGGCAGCTGGCGTTGGAAGGTGATGGGAGGCACTGGGTTGCACTGGGGTGTATGAGTGGCTGCCGTTGGAGGGTGCTGAGGTGCACCGGGAGGCACTGGAATGCACCGGAGAGTGGGAGCACCTGGTGGTGTGAATTGCTGGGACGTACTGGAATGCACTGAGATGCCCTGGAAGGTACCGGGAGACACTAGAGAACGGGGAGTAGTCGGCATTGTAGAGCACTGTGGGGCACGGGGAGGCACTAGGTAGCAAGGCAGCTGGTGTTGGAGGCACTGAAATTATTAGGAGGCCCTGGGATCAGCTGGGAGACATTGGAATGTGCTGGGAGGCATTGAGGAGCATGGGAAGCACAGGGAGTGTTGGCTATGGGGACGAACGGGCACTGGGTGAGCCAAGGGTGCTGAGGGTGCGGGGCACTGAGGGGGGCACGGGGTATTTCAGGGTCTCTGGGACTGGGAGTGCAGGAAGGTCAGGTTTGGGGGATTCTGGGGATCCAGGGGGTGAGATTGGACTCTATCCCCTGCACCCCCTGTATCGCTTGCCCACCCTGAAACTCCTGAAACCCCGGGCTGCACTACATCATCTGCATCCTGTGTCCCTGCCCACCCTGCAGACCCTGTACCCTCCCTCTGCAACCTGAGGTCTTTCTTTGGTGCCCCAACATTGTTGTGTCCCTGACACATGGCACTCTAACATGTGTCATGCTGTGCACCATATCTACACTGTGTAGATATGTCTGTGCACCCCAACATGTTTTGTGGGGCACATCTGGCAGTGCACCCCGACGCTCAGCCATGCTCACCAATTCCTGGCCGTGCTCACCAACACCCTGCTGTGCACCCTGACACATGGTTGAGCCCCCCAGCACATGGCCCCCGAACATGTGTCAGACATGGTTTGCACTCCAGTCCATGTCCTGGGGCACACCTGGGTGTGCACACTCTGCCACGCACCCTGTCACACAAATGTGCCCAATCCAACGTGGCTGAGCACCTCAACGTGTATTCTGGGGCACATCTGACTGCATAAGGGGTACACAAAGTCACAGGCACAGCCAGGTGCTCACACTCACATTGACACACACAAACTCACACACACACACATGCATGCACACTCACACTCACACTCACTCCCCACTGTCCCCCAGGCAGCTCCTGGACAGGGACACCTTCTCCAAGTCAGACCCAGGTGAGTGGGGTAGAGGGGATGGGGTATGTTTTAGGGTCTCTGGGGATGTTTTGGCTTTTAGGTGTTTTGGGTAGCCTCTGGAGGGCTTGGGTTTCGGGGTGTCTGGAAGGTGTTGTGGGCTCAGGAAATGTTTAGATTTCTGGGGGTTTGGGGGTCTCTGGGGGGTGGGGGGAGGGTTTCTCTGAGGTATTTTGTGGGTATCTGGGAGTTTTGGGGCATCTCTGGGAGCGTCAGTGTCTCTGGGGAGTGTTGTGATTTCTGGGTGTTTTTGGGGTCTCTGAGGTGTTTTGGGAGGTTTCTGGGATTGTTGTGGTTGTATGAGGGTTTGGGGGTCTCAAGGACATTTTGGAGGGTTCTGGGGGTGTTGGGAGCTCTGGGGAGTGTTGGGGTCTCTGGGAGTGTTGATGTCTCTAAGAGTTTTGGTGTCTCTGGGGTGTTTTGGTGGCTCTCTGGGAGTGCCGGCCCCCCTGACACCTCCCCCTGCAGTCTGTGTGCTGTACACGCAGCGCCCCGGCAGCCACCAATGGCGGGAGGTGAGTGACGCGATTGGTGGGAGGCAGCCAATCAGTATGTTGGGCTGTGCTCAGCTGGCCAATTGGCACGTTAGGGTGCACTCAGTCAGCCAATCAGGATGTTGGGGTGCTAGCTGGCCAACCAATCATCAACATATTGGGGCAATGACCAATCAGCATGTGTGCGTGCCAACCAGATGGCCAATCAGCATGTCAGGGGTAATAGCAGCCAGCCAGCCAAGCAGCATGTAAGATTCTGGCCTATCAGCGTGTTGGGGTGATGGCCAACTGGCCAATCAGACTGTAGGGGTGCTGGGCAGGTGACCAATCAGCAAGTCAAATTCTGGCCAATGAGTATGTTGGGGGGCTGACCAATGAGCATGTTGGGGTGTTGGCCGACTGGCCAATCAGCGTGCTGGAGTTGGGGTTAGGGGTGCCAACCAGTTGGCCAGTCAGCAGTGAGCAATCAGCATCTTTGGGTGCAGCACCCGGACAATGCGCATTCTTGGATGCAGCAGCCGTCCAATCAATGCCGGGGGCAGAGCGATCAGCCAACCAGCATCCTGGGGAGCTGGGGGAGCGTGTCGCGGTTCGGGGCAGCCAGCCAATCAGTTGTCGGCACGCAGCCAGGCCCCGCCCCCTGTAATTAACAGGGTGTTAATTGCAGGGTAATGAGAGAGGGGGTGGGGAGGGGTGTGGGGGCGGCCCCGCGGCACAAAGCGGCACCTGGGTCCGCCCCGCCCCTGCCCGCCCCTTCCCCACTCATGTCCCCACATGTGCCCCGGGCCGGACCCGCTGCCCGCCCTTGCCCCGCCCCCTCCGCCCACATGTGTCCCCATGTCCCCCGCCTCGTGTCCACATGTTCTCATGTCCCTGTGTCCCCATGTTGCTGTGTCCCCATATCCTCACGTTCCCACATCCTCAACCCCATGTCCACATGTTCTCACGTCCCTGTGTCTCCATGTCATTGTGTCCCCATATCTGTATATCCCCATGTCCACATTCTCATGTCCCACTGCCCCCATCCCCATGCCCCACCCTCATTCCCATGTCCCTGTTTTCCTGTCCTGTGTTCACATGTCCCTGTTTCCATGTCCTCATGTCCCTGTGTCTCCATCCCTATGCCCCCATGTCTCTGCATCTCCATATCCCCATACCGCTGCACCCACATCACCACATTCCCATGTGCCCATGTGCCTGTGTCTGTGCAACCCCATCCCTGTATCCCCATCCCCCATGCCCATGTTCTTGTGTTCCCATGTCCTGTGTTTTCATGTTCCCATCCCTATGCCCCCATGATTCAGCATCTGTTTGTCCCCGTGTCCCCGTGTCTCCATGTCCCTGTCCCCACTCTATGTTTTCCTGTCACCGCATTTTCCCTGCTGTCCCCACATCCCCCAGTTTGGCCGGACTGAGGTCATCGACAATTCTCTGAATCCTGACTTCCTGCACAAGTTTGTCCTTGATTATTGCTTTGAGGAGCGGCAGAACCTGCGCTTTGACCTGTGAGTGGCCCCTGTGGCCTCAGTGTCACCCCCCATGTCACCCCCTGTGCCCCAGGGTCACCCCCTGGCCACCCTGGCACAGCTCCCCAGTGTCCTTGTCCCCATCCCTGTTCTGTCACCATTCCTGGACAATCACCACCCTTGCTCACATCCCTGTCCCCATCCTTGTCCCATCCCATTGTCATCCCTACCCTACCCAGTCCCCATCCTGTCCCTGTATCCATCCCGTCCCATCCCATGCCATGCCATGCCATCCCATGCCATGCCATGCCATCCCATCCCATCCCATCCCATCCCATCCCATCCCATGCCATCACATGCCATCCCTGTCCCCATCCCATTCTATGCCCACATGTCCCCTCTGTCCCCAGGTATGATGTGGACTCTAAGAGCCCTGACCTCTCCAAGCATGTAAGTGCAGGATCAGCTCTGCTTCCCTGGCCTCCCTGGGATGGGCATCCCCTTGGTGGCACCCGATGTTCCCGATCCTGCAGGATTTCCTGGGCCAGGCATTCTGCACCCTGGGGGAGATCGTGGGCTCAGCCGGCAGCCGCCTGGAGAAGCCCCTGACGTGAGCCCCCTCTACAACCTTTGCCCCAGTGTCTCCATGTCCCTATGTCCTACCCCAGTGAAGCCCCTGATGTGAGCCCCTCTCGTGCCCCAGTGCCCCCAATGTGCCCACGTTCCTCCTAGAGAAGCCCCTGACATGAACCCCCCCAGCCCTCGTGTCCCCAAGTCCCACCCCCCTCCCCTGGAGAAACCTCTTGTGTGAGCCTCCACTGTGGTCCAGTGTCCCCAAAGTCCCCAGGGTCCCCATGCCCCCCACTGGAGAAACCCCTGATGGTAGCCCCCCCTCAGCCCCAGTGTTCCAGGGTCCCCATGTCTCTGCCCCAGTGAAGCCCCCAACATGAGCCACCTCCCCCACTGATCCCAATGTCCCCATGTCCTTTCCCATGGAGAAGCTCCTGACATGAGTCCTGCCTATGCCCTGGTGCCGCTGAGGTCACCATGTCCCTTTGGAGAACACTGGGAAGCCCAGTGTCCCCATGTTCCCCCCTGGAGAAACCCCTGACATGAACCCCCCTCGTCCCAGTGTCCCCAGTGGTCCCAACAAGGGACCAGACAAGTCCCTGACATGAGTGCCCCCAGCTCTCGTGTCTCCATGTTTCCCTGGGTCCCTTTCGGTGTGCCCAGGATGAACTCAGACTCCAGAGCCAACAGTGGCATTTTGCATTTTGGGGGGCTGACTTTTTTTTTTTTTTTTTGACGGGGGTGGCTTTCAGCAGGACAGATATTTTTTGGGGTCTGGCTTTTTGGTGAAGTTTGATGGGTCTGGCTTTTTCTTGGTATGGTGGCTTTTGGAGGGAATGAAGGATGTGGCTTTTGTGGGGGTCTGGCTTTAGGAGGGGCCTAATTTTGGGGTTGGCTTTTTGGGGGCAGTTCATTTTGGGGGGATTGACATTTTGGGGGGCTGAATGTCTTTTAGGGACTGGCTTTTTTGAGGGGAGAAACAGCTTGTTTTTAGGGTGCTGGAATCTGGGGGGGCTGGGTTTTTTTTGGTAGACTTCCTCTTTTTGGGAGGGGGGCTTTTTCTTGGGTGGGGATCCCCTTCATCACCCTTCAGCATGTGTCCCTGCAGGATGGGGACAGCCACCATGCACCCCCGGGGCAGGAGACCTGCCCCGACCGCCTCCAATGGGTAAGTTCTGGGGTGCCCAGTGCACGGGGGGGCACCCCCAGGACACCTTGTGTGCCCCCACCATGCTCACATCCCATCCTAGCAACGGTGTTCCGGGGAAGAAGTGCGGCACCATCATACTCCTCGCTGAAGAGTTGGGGAACTGCCGGGTGAGCCACGGCAGGGCCGGGGAGGGGGCAGAGCTTGGGGACCCCACAATATCAGGGGTGGCTGATACACGTTAGCCCGCACCCCAAAGATAAGGGTAAGGGCTGTCTATCTCCACACTGTGTCCCGCCTGTCCTGGATTCCTCCTTCCCTCAGGGAGCAGCTGCTCTGCAGGATCCCACCCCTGAGCGGGCTGCAGGATGGATGACCCTCCCCAATTCCACCCCCCAGGACGTGGCCACACTCCAGTTCTCTGCCAACAAGCTGGATAAAAAGGATTTCTTCGGAAAATCTGACCCCTTCATGGTCTTCTACCGCAGCAACGAAGATGGGACGTGAGTGATCCCCCCTCAAAACTGCAGTGACCCTCCCACACCTCACAGGAGGGCTCAGCCCTAGCACAGGACACCCCTATGTACCCATGGACTGGCATTGGCAGGGGTGTCCAAAAATCCTCACTGCACTGTGGGGGTGACAGACTGGGGGCGGTGTTGGGATAGGGGAGTGACCCCCTTGTCCTCCCCCCAGTTTCACCATCTGCCACAAGACAGAAGTGGTGCGGAATACGCTGAACCCCATCTGGGCAGCCTTTGCCATTCCTGTCCGTGCGCTCTGCAATGGGGACCATGACCGGTGAGTGCCAGGGGACTGAAACCCTCTGCACCCCTTCTTTGACTCCAAAGACCTCCTTTTCGCTCTTCCCCCCATCTCTAGGGTCCACTAGGACCTCTGAACCCCCTTCCCCCATCTCTGTCATACCCGGGGGCACCCTGCACTCTCATCTCTGTGGTCCTCTGAGATGCCCTGAACCCCCTTCCCCCCCACCCACGGTGCCCCAGGACGCTGTGCAGCCCTGTCCTCTGTCTCTCTGGTCCTCCAGGACCCCCTTCCTCCTGTCCGTCCATCTCTATGGCCCCCCAGGACCCCCTTTTCCTTTTTTCCCCCATCTCCCAGGTCTTCCAGGAACCCCTGCACCCATGTCCCCATCTCTGGTACCTCTGGGCTCCCAGAGCTCCCCTCATTCCATGTCTGTAGCACCCCAGGAGCTCCTTCCTGTCTCTCTGTGGTCCCTCAGAATCCTTTCTCCTGTCTGCCCAGGACCCTCTTTACCTGCTTCCCCCCACCTCTGTGGTCCCAAAGACCGCTGCATCTCCTTCCCCATTTCTGTGGTACCTCAGGACCCCCTGCAGCCCTTCCACCCTCTCTAGGGCCCTCTGAGGTCCCCAGAACTTCCCCCATCTCTGTGGTACCAGTAGCACTGACCCCTCCCCGCCCCCCGCAGTGTTACCTGCTTTTGCCTCAGTTTACCCATCTGGGCAATGGGCATCACAGCCATCACCAAGCCATCCCCCCCACCCCAAATAAGTGTCACCAGCTGCTGTCCTGGCAAACAGCTCCTCACCACGCTTTGGCCCTGTGTTGGACGTTGCTGTGGCAACAATGGATAAAAATATCCCAATGAGGAGGAGAAGGAAGCAGGAAAAAGCCCACAGAGGCGTCAAAACAAATCCCACAGGGAGTAGGGGGTGACAGGTGCCTGGGCGAGGGGGGAGATGGGATTTGGGGGTGTCAGGGGGTGTCAATGACCGGCCCCTGCCTTGCAGAGCCATCAAGGTGGAGCTATATGACTGGGACCGTGATGGCAGGTGAGCTGTGTGTGGTTCTGGAGACCCCCCACACCCTGGACCTGCACCCTCTGGGTGACAGGGACCCTCCAGGCAATGGGGACCCCCTGCCACCCCAGGAACTGCCCCAGGTGATGGGGACCACCCGAGTCATGGGAATCCCCCCTGGCTATTCGGGATTCCCTGGCTGATGGGAAACTTCCTGGGCAATGGGAAACCCCCTATCCTCACACCCCCAAGTGATGGGGATCCACCTGGGTAATGGGAACCTCCCTAACCTGATGGAGAATCACCGGCCTTGCAGCCACGACTTCATCGGGGAGTTCGCCACCAGCTATCGGGAGCTGGCGCGAGGCCAGAGCCAGTTCAACGTGTACGAGGTGAGGGGGGAGGGGTACATGGGCAGGGGGGTCCTGCAACCCCCCGTGGGGGTCACGGTCCCACTGCTGCACCTCCAGGGGTTACGGTCCCCAGGGGTCCCTGTGCTGCACCGCTGTGTGTTGGCTGTGGGGTCCTAACACTGCACTCCTTGGGTGTTCTGGTCCCCAGGGTCCTTCTCTCTGCTGCACCTCTGAATGCCAGGGTCCCTGTGTGGGTGCTACATCCCCCAGGGTCCCCATGATGCAATCCTGGGGTGTTATGGTCCCCAGTGTCCCTCCCAGCACTGCACCCTGGTGTGTCATATACCCAAGGTCCCCCTCCTGCACTCTGAGGTGTCATGGTGCCCAAGGTGTTCATGCTGCAGCCACAGAGGTTTATAGACCCCAGGATTCCCTGTGCTACAGCCCAGGGTGTTGGGGTCCCCACACTGCACCCCTGGGGTGTTACGGTTCCCATGCTGCACCCTGGGGTGTAGCACCCACAGTTGCTCTCTTGAGGATCTCCAGCTGCACTACAATCCTCAGGGTCCCCACATGCACCCCTGGGTGTCACAGCCTACCATATGCTCCTCAAGGTCTCTCTCTGCACCTCAGCACAGTGCTCCCACTGCTGCCCCCTAGCATATTCTGTGCCCCCTTGTCCCCCCCTTACACTGCTCCCTGGGACCTTCTGTCCCTGTGAGAAGCAGCCCCCTTCCCTCCCCTCCCATCCCTGCAGGTGGTGAACCCCCGGAAGAAGATGAAGAAGAAGAAGTACCTGAACTCGGGGACAGTGAGGATGGAGACGTGCAGGGGAGGGAACACGGGGGGTGTGGGCACTTCTTCTCCTGAGCCCCATGTCCCCACAGGTGACACTGCTGTCCTTCGCTGTGGAGGCCGAGCACACCTTCCTGGACTACATCAGGGGCGGGTAAGCAGGGGGTCCGCAGCACCTCCAGCTGCACTTTTGATGGTCCCAAACACCCCCAGTTCCTTCCTTGGGGGTACCCAACACTCAGACCTGCTCCCTCAAGGGCAGGGAATCCCCAGCACCCCCAGTGTCTACTTCACCACTTCCCCAGTACCCACTGTTACTCCCTTAAGGATGGGAGGTGGGGTCTCCTGCTATTTCCAGCTCCTCCCTGTGGGATCCCCAACACCCCCAGTTGCTCCATTGGGGGTCCTCAGCACACCAACTCCTCCATTGGGGGTCTCAGCACTCCCACCCAGATGCCTCCTTGGGGGCAGGCTGTCCCCATCACTCACAGCTGCTTCACTGGTTATCCCCAGAACCCACAATTGCTCCTTCTGGCAGTCTCCAGCATTTCCAACAGCTCCCTTTGGGGTCCCAAACACCCACAGCTGCTCCTTTGGGGGAAGAGGGTCCCCACCACCCGTATCTTCACCATCTTCTCCACTGGGGGTCCTCAGCACCCCCACCCAGATGCTCCCTCATGGGCAGGGGCTCCCCAGCACCCCAAATTGGTAATTTGGGGGTCCCCAGCACCCCCAGCTGCTCTCTTAGGTGCAGCTTGGAGGTGTTCTGAATTGGGGGATGGGTGCACCCAGTCCAACTTGTGGTCCCAGGGGTATCCCCACCCCAAACCTGCAGGTGACTCCCTGTGTCATCCCAAGGTCACTTTACCCCCCAGGACCCAACTCCACTTCACAGTGGCCATTGACTTCACAGCATCCAATGGTGAGTGGGGGCTGTGTCCCCCCAGGGGAATTTATTTGGTGCAGTTGTAACAAATTTGGTGTCATGGTGGTGTCATCCTTGTCACCAGTTTGGGGCATTATGTTGTTGTCCTTGTAGTTATGTTGGGGACATGGTCATGTCTCCCTTGTCACTGGGTTGGGGTCATGATGGCATTGTCCTTGTCAAGGGTTTGAGGCCATGGCGGTGTTATTTTTGTCACTGTGTTGGTACTATGGTGGTGTCATACTTGTGACCAGCCATCATTGGCATTGAATTTGGGACAGAGTGGTGCCATTCTTGTCACTGGGTTGGGTCATGGCAATGTCATCTTTGTCAATGTGTTAGGGACATGGTAAGTGTCATCCTTGTTACCAGCTGTCACCAGGTTGGAGATGTGGTGACATCACCCTTGTCACGAAGTCGGGAATATGGTGGTGTCGCCCTTGTCACTGGGTTGGGGACATGGTGGCACTTGGGGACATGGTGGGATTATCCTTCTCCTGGTCACTGTTGGGGATGACATCATCCTTGCCACTGGGTTGGGGGTCATAGTGGTGCTGTGACTGTGGGATGCTGGGGTGTTTTGGGGGTGCTGGGGGGATTATGACAGTGCTGGGGGGCCTGTGAGGGTGCTGAGTCCCATGCCCGTGCAGGGAACCCCTCACAGCCCACGTCCCTGCACTACCTGAGCCCCTTCCAGCTGAATGCCTACAGCCTGGCACTGCGGGCCGTGGGGGACATCATCCAGGACTATGACAGTGACAAGATGTTCCCAGCCCTTGGCTTTGGCGCCAAGGTCCCTCCGGATGGGCACGTGTCCCACGAGTTCCCACTGGTGAGGGACCAAGGCGGGACAGGACTGCAGACAAAGGGTGGTGTCCTTGTCACCCAGTTAGGGACATGGTGGGATCATCTTGTCACATTGTTTGGGACATGAAGGTATCATCCCATCCTTGTGCTTGGGTTGGGGCTATGGTGGTGTCATCCTCATCACTGGTCTGGGGCCATGGCAGTGTCATCCTTGTCACCAGATTAGAAAGGGGCTTGGTGTTGTCACCAGTTTGGGGACATAGTGGTCTCATCCTTGATTACCAAGCTGGATACATGGTGTGTTTGGGTAGTGTCTGGATTAGGGATGTGGTGGTGTCATCCTTATCCTTCAGCTGGGAACATAATGGCATAATCATTTTGTCACTGGGTTGGGGCCATGGCAGTGTCGTCCTTGACACTGAGCTGGGAATATGTTGGTGTCTACCTTGTCACCACATTGTGGACATGGTGGGATCATCCTTGTTAGCGTTTGTGGGGCACGGTAGAGCCATTCTTGTCTGTGGGTGAGGTCTGTGGTGTCGCTCTGTCCATGGGTGGGGGCCGTGGTGTCACCACGGTCCTGGTGACCCTGTGACAGAATGGAGATGCCTCAAACCCGGCGTGCCGTGGCATTGCGGGGGTGCTGGAGGCGTATCAGTGCAGCCTGCGTCGTGTCCAGCTCTACGGCCCTACCAACTTTGCCCCTGTCGTCAACCATGTTGCCCGGTAAGAGAGGCCCCGTGCCCCGGGGTGGGGTCCCTGCACCCCCCGGCGTCACACAGGGTCCCCCCAGCTCGGCAGCCACAGTACTGGATGGGTCCCAGTACTTTGTCCTCCTCATCATCACCGATGGTGTCATCTCCGACATGGCCCAGACCAAAGAGGCCATCGTCAATGTGAGACCCTCGTGGTGGCACTGGGGCGGGTGTTGGCACCCCTGGGTGCTAGGGCAGGGAACCTAGGACCCTTGGGTGATGGTGGCAGTGGGGAGGGATTGAGACCCTTGAGGGGGTAGGAAAGGTTGGGGACCCCTGGGTGCTGGGGGGTTGAGGAGGGGCTAGAACCCTTGTGGGGTGGGAAGGGACTTGGACCCCTGGGTTCTGAGGGGTTGAGGGTGCCTGGGATCCTTTGGGTGATGGGGTGTATGAGGAGCTGGGATCCTGAAGCTGAGAGGGAGGGGGTGGGTTAGGACCCTTGCATGCTGGAGGGGTGGGGAAGGGGCTGGGAGCCCTGGGTGCTGGGGGGGTGTGGACCCCTGGGTGCTGGAGGGAGTGAGGAGGAACTGGGACCTTTGAGAGGTGGGAAAGGGCTTGGACCCCTAGGGTTGAGAAGGGGCTGGGACTCCCAGGGTTTGGGGTGTATGGGGTCTGGAACCCCTGGATGCTGCAAGGGGGATGGGAAGTTCCAGGAACCGCCCCCGCCCCCCCCCCCAGTGCCAGTGAGACCCTTGGTTGATGGGAGGTGATGAGGGACTGGAATCCTTGGGGGAGGGGGTGTTGGCACCCCTGGGTGCTGCAGGGAATGGCGGTTGGTTCATTTGGTGGCAGCATCATTAAATTTCATGGGACTCCCTTCACCCCCTGGCTCCCTCAGGCTGCCAAACTGCCCATGTCCATCATCATCGTGGGAGTTGGCCAGGCAGAGTTTGATGGTGAGATTTGGGGGCTGGGGGAACTAGGGGAAGGCTGGGGGGATCAGGGGGGTCCCTTGGCCACTAGAACTATGAGTTGAATGTGTCAGCATACGAATGAGCTCAGCATACTCCAGCGTGGGGCCTTGGGGGTTCTGGGTTGTGAGGTTGAGAGGGCCATAATGGGATCCCATCCTGGGGTGCTGCTGACCTCCCACCTGCATCGCCCGCAGCCATGGTGGAGCTGGATGGGGACGACATCCGCATCTCTTCCCGTGGGAAAGTGGCTGAGCGTGATATCGTCCAGGTACTGACCTCACCAATGAGGGATTTGGGGACCCCCTTCCACCCCACCCAGGATGGTGGTGGGGGATTCCCTGGGGACCTCAAATCAGCCCCATCACTCTGGGGTGCACTGGGTGGGCCTGGTGTGCAGAGATAAGGTGGACTGGGACATGGGGCAGCACTGGCATTTGGGAGTGCACTGGGACATGAGCGGGATGCACTGGGATTTGGGGGTACACTTGGACATGGTGAGGGGCCTTCACTGGGAAAAGAGGGTGCCCTGGGATGTCAGACATACCTTGGAATGAGGGTGCAGTGGGACATGGGAGAGTATTAGTATATGGGGGGCACTGAGTCATGAAGGAGATGACGTGAAAGGAGGTTTACTGGGAAATGGTGGGGGGGTTTGGGATGTCGGGGGTATGCTGGGACACAGAAGCGGTGCACTGTGACATGGGAGGGATGCACTGGGAAAAAAGTGTACTGGGGCTTGGAATGTATCTCAGTGGGGGGAGACACAGGGACATTGGGTGGACTGGGTGTACATGGTGGGGGCCCTCACTGGGAAAAGTGGGTGTACTGAGATTTGGGATGTACCATGGAATGGGGGTGCAGTGGGACACGGGGGTTTATTAGGGGGGCACTTTGGCATGAAGGGGATTGGTACTGGGACATGGAGGGGCATGTACTAGGATATGGAGTTGCACTGCAACATGAAGAGGGGGTGTACTAAGACGTGGGGGAGGCTGTACTGCGAAAAAGGGGTGCAATGAGACTTAGGATGTTCCTGGATGTGGGGGGGAGCCTGGGACATTAGGAGGCACTGGGACATGGGGGAACATTGGGACATTGGAGGGGAGCACTGGGATATGGGATGTACCTGGATGTGGGGAGCATTCGGACATGAAGGGGGAAGGTATTGGGGAAGGGGGGTACACTAGGAAATGAGTGGGGCACTCGGATGTGGGGGACACTAGGGCATGAGGAGGGTGTGCTGACAAATGAAGGGGGCACTGGGGCATCAGGACGGACCTGGATGTGGGGGGCAGTGGGACATGGGGGTGTTCTGGGAAATAGGAGGGGGCACTGGGATGTGGAGGCTCTGGGAAATGGGAGGCACTGGAATATGGAGAGGCATTGGGGCTTGCGATGCATGTGGATGTGGGGATGTCCTGGGACATGAGGAGTGGTGTACTGGGAAATGGGGAACACTGGGATGTGGGAGTACATTAGGACATAAGGGTACCAGGATATGGGGAGGCACTGGGTCTTAGTATGTACCTCGATGTGAGGGATAGGGAGGGGGCACTGGAGCTGCTGTGTGTGGGGCACACAGTTCCAGGGGCTTCCGAGCCCTGGACCCCCTCAACCGCTCTGCCCCCCTGTGCCCCTTCCCAGTTTGTTCCATTTCGTGACTACATGTCAGGGGGTCCCGGCGCGGGGCTGAGCATGGCAGGGCTGGCGCGGGAAGTCCTGGCTGAGATTCCTGACCAGCTCCTCTCTTACATGAAGGCACGGGGCATAAAACCCCCCCCTATCCCTCCCATGTCCCCTGAAGCCCCCCAACCCTGACTGCCTACCCCCAACACACCATGTCCCCTCATCCTACCCCAGGACCCTCTATACAGGGACCAAAGGCAGCCATACTCTGCCAGGGACCTGGGACTGGGGGTCCCTCTCCTCCCTTCCACAACCTTGGGGTCCCCCCCCGATCTGAGGTCCCCTCCCCAATCCGGGTTCCCACCACCACATCCATAAACCAGCTTTTGGGTTTCCCAGGGAGATTGGGATGGTGTTGCCTGAGCATTCTTGGCAATGGGACTCCCCCTATACCCATCAAGGACTGTCCTTACCCCAAAGAAGGGGCAGGGAGTCTTCACCCTCTTGACCAGAAAACTGGGGTGTGCAGGAGCCTCCACCAAATGTGGACTGTCCCCCTAGGATGATGCATGACCCCTCCTCACCTCACCAGCCTCCCCAAATCCATGGTCTCCCCTAATTTCCTGGGCTGATCCCAGCAGGGTCCCCAGTGTTTTTCATGTTCCCCCTTGCTGTGTCGCATGTGTCCTTGTGGGTTTGTATTGAGTTGCCTTAAATCGCAATAAATTATTGTGGCGTTAATTACAGCCCTCTCCCCTGGGACACCCCAGCATCTTCCCTAAAGGGGGACCTGTCCTGGATGTATGTGTAACTCCCCCATGTGTGACCCTCCCCACCTCTGTGACAAACCATTGCTTGTGTTTAGTGAAACAGAATGGAAAGAAATAGGCGAATTGCTATGGGATCTTGCTATCAGCGGCGGGAGAGAAGGAAAGCTGGCTCAGGAGTTAGGAGCCGCTTGGGAAAAGGTTATAAATACCTTCCAGACATTTGCGGCTGAGCGGAAAGCCACCCAGGCAGCGATCCAAGCTCTCGAGGGGGTGGCAGATGAAACAAAAGAAATCCAGAGATCTTCTAAGGTTGCAAGGTTTTTCGGTATCGGTAATACACGCCCAGTAAGGGGAAATGCAGCTCCAATTTGTTCCACGCTGCAAGAGGTAGTGAACGCGGTCTCGGAGCACGTGGCGCAGCCACCGGAAGGGCCTCCCGCGACAGCCAGGCAGACTGAGACAGAACAGGAAGCGCTGCACTCCCCAGACCCCGGGGGCGTGGTGGAAGATGAGATCGCAGGCGGGGCCGAGGGCGGAGAGGGGCCGGCACAAGAGACGGAAGAGAGGGGCGGAGATCGGGGTGGTGATGAGAGCGAGGCGGCGCGGGTTCCCCCCCACCGGAAAACAAAGCGGTGGCGCACGCGCGGCCGGCCCGAACCACCAAAACAAACATGGCGTCCTCCATTGCCACTTCCTCCATGGCAACCGTGCAACCGGGGGCCGCTGCGACCCCCGCGGCAGCGGCTCCACAGCCAGCCATGGTGCAGCCAGCAGCTCATTGCCAGCAAGCCACAGAGGCGCAGTGCCTCCTGCCCTCTGACTCTGATTCAGATGGCAAAAATCCCGGTTCCAATTCTCACGGCACGCGGCGACTGCAGAATAAATCACAGCATGCAAACGAACTGCATCAAATAATAGCCAAGCTTGCTGAATTATCAAACCGCCAAACTCAATTAGAAAAACAGACAGCTGCGGTTTCTCAATTTTCCCCACAAACCAGGCAGAATCTCACAGCTTTGCAATCTGCACAGCCTGCTCCGTCGTTTCCACCTTCTGCACAGCAGATGGCGCTGCCAGCCGCCCAACAGAACCCGATACAAAGGCGCTGGCCTGGCGTCGTGAAGGATGCAGTTATCGAAGGAGACTTAGACGTACCCAAATCAATTGCTTGTCTAGTTCTTATAGAAAATGCCCAGGCTCGGTGAGAGCTTCATGAATGGAAGGTGTTGAGTTCAGCAAAGCAAACAGTCACTACCCATGGAATAAAATCAGAAGCAGCCAGAAATATAATTCAATACATCTTTACAGCAGATATACTTTCTCCTGCTGATTGCTCTAATATCTCTTCCCTGCTGCTAACACTCTCACAGCTCCTCATTTTTGAAAGAAAGTGGAGGCGTTTGGCAATTGAAGAGGCAAACAAGCACCAAGTAGTAGGGGATCCTTTTTATGGACTTCAGCCCGATATGCTGACAGGGCAAGGACCATATGCTACAACCAACGTCCAGCTCACCTACCCCAGCCAGATCCATCAGAAGGCCCAAGCATTGGCCCGCAAAGCCTTGCTTCTGGTTCCTGACAAGAAGAAACCTGCACCATATGCTATCATTAGGCAAGGGGCCACAGAACCATATGGACAATTTATTGATAGACTGTCAGCTGCTTTAAAAGATGCTCAGGACCTAATTACAGACATGCAAGAACACCTATTTCGTTCCCTTGCCTTTGAAAATGCCAATTCATGTACCAGAGCCATCCTGGCTACCCTCCCGCAAGGCTGAGCAGTTGACAAGATGCTAGTACAAGCAACCAGAGCTGAACAGAGTGACCAGACCAGCAGCATTTGCAGCGGCCATGAAAGATGCAGTGAAGAAAACAAGCACACATCATTGCAGCAGCTCTGTCAGGAGGCAACATCAATTATCCCAGCGACAACGAAAATCCAGCATCTGACATCGCTGATTTTCAGTGTGATGAAACAGGCCGTGTCATGCTAGGGCCTGCACTGACAACTTTGGACTCCCTTGAATGATGCACAAGGAATGAAGGAAGAACCTGCAGTTGTGATACATCACCATGCAGTGAAGAAGGGAAGACCACAGGCGAATCCAGGACTTTATGTTTATCACAAGAACATGCGAATGGGTGAATGACAAGGACTGAATTTTGTGTTGTTCAATGTTTGTAGTTGTATGTGTGTTTTTGCAGAAGAAGCAGAACCTGTTTGGTGCTGAGTTGATTTACCCGTGTATGTTCCCAGTCAGAAATAACAGCTAAACAGTGATAACAACAGTGACAACAGTGACCTACCTGGAGCACCTTGTGACAACCCTGAAACTGCTGAAAACTGGTTTTGTACAATACAGAAAACAGTTATTTAATTATAAGATTAAGTTTAGTAATAAGTTGGTTTTTTAGTATTTAGAATTAAGTAATAACCAGTTAAATAAAATGCCCGGGTCTGGGATAGCCACTGGAAGGTTGGGGGCATAATTCCTGTGGGGCTGGGATACTCACCGCAGGTTGGGCTCAGTGATGGTAGGGTGGGGGCTGAGTCGTTGCAGAGCTGCAGCCCCACTTTCCCCGCCCGCTTTTCTCCGCTGCGTCCAATCACAGCCGCCTTTTCAATCCGGGCGTTGAGTCGTAAAAATCAGCCCGCTTTAGGACTGGAAAACGCTAACATTTCACTGAATTACTTTTCTCTTCAACAAAAGCCTTAGGAGAGTAACTTCTTAACCCATTACACAACAGCAACTACAACAGAAATATTAACGGTTACCGTATCTTCCATCAAATTATCATCAATTTAAATTAATAATCTGCAGAATATGTAGCAGACGTGACTAAATTCTATCCAGCTGCACAAGCCAGAAGAAATAAAATGAAGGCCAGTCTTGGTGCATTCTGATGAAAAAACACCTAGAGAGTGGAGGAGCCCATAGTACAGCTGCTAGCTACAATAATCCAATCTCAAATGCCTCAGCACTTCTATATCAAAAGTGAAATCCCAGGAAACTACACTCCTCAAAATCTGCGCATGCCAATAGTTAAGTATCAGCTTCTATATGACTATGCTGTGCAACTGCACAGAGCTTTTACAGCACTGTCTGTGGACAGCAGGCCAGACTGACAGCAGCTCAGTGCCTCTGCAAACCTCAGGGAAGACGGAAAAGATCGGCTGACTGGTCCCACAGGACTGAGGGGCATGAGCACAGTAAGGTGAATACTGCACAGATGACATTTGCTTCATATTTGTTTCTAGGCTTCAAAGATGTACACTGAAGAGGGAACCAGGATAACTGGATGACAATCTTTCAGGCTTCAAAAGCCTGTCTGGATTTCCAATTATCTTAGCTCAACTACTGCTCCTTGTAAAGCTTACTCTGTGAGGTGCTTTTTGCTTCTCTCAGCCACCTCTGTGGAGACACAAGCACAGACTCACACTTGCTCCCATCCTCCATCCCCAAAGGCTCAGGGTGGTTTAACCTTGAGGGACCTCACAAGGACAGCACTGTGAGTATCCCTGGCCACGGGCCAGCATTACTGGGCCTGTAAGGAGAGCTTTACATTCTACGAACCTTTGGGAACAATGCACAGCTGCGCTTGAAAGCGCATGAGGTGGGCTTCCTTGGCACTTTATATACACCTTCACTTGCTCTGGCTAAACCTAATTTGGAACGCAGGGCTGTTTGGATGGAAACACTGCAAAACATTCTTGTCACATCAGCTCTCTGGTGTAGGCAACATCTGAGGTGTCCACGATACCTTCAGCTAATGTCAAACTGCAAAGATCGAAGCAGTACTACTCCAGCCAAAGATCTGCATAGTCCAACACATAAATGTTGACTTATGCAATGCCCAACAGATACAAGTCATTGAATCTTTTATGAGTAGGAAAGAAAGGATACACGGAAAGACCGTAAAGTGGTCTGTAGAAAATGGATGTAAATCATCAAGATTTCCAAGGATTACTCGAATCACTTCCTGGAGAGGCCAAAAAAATAAACAAGGGAAAAATATTAAAAACATAGTCACAATTCCACTGTCAAGTACACTTTTAAGCCTTGGGAAAAAAAATTAACATTCCTTTATAGTTTGCATGTATCGTGGAAGACCAGGTTCTATATATTCTGCTTTTCCTCCTCCCCTTCTTTTCCCCACTCCCTCCCGCCATTTTAGAATGCACTGCACTGACAGACTCATAGAAATTTAGGTGAATGAGTATCTTAAACTTGAATTAACATAGAAGAGGTACTATGGAAAATGGAGGTGTGCTTTTAAATTTAAGAAGTTTTAAATTTAAGGAGTGTCATTTTATTTTTCCAGCAAAACACACATAGCATTTACCTAATCCTCTTTCTCTGAATAGTGACCCAAATCAGTTACAAGGGAACTGCAGTTAAGCCCCAACAAAGTCCTCCTCTACAAACACAAAACTTTTCTAGTAATACCTTTCAATATTTTCAAAAGTGAAAAAAAAATTGTAATTCTTCATAACAATTCAAATCAGCACATTTTCTTCAGTAAGGTTTTTAATGCTATTACTGTACTCTGAAGATTTTTAGAAATTAAGTAATAGGAAGGAGCATTTTTAAGCAGGCAGTATATTTGTCTCGATTTCTTAGTAGTGGCAGGGGCCTTCTTCTGTCTCAGGAAGAAGATGACAACAACACAACTCATCAATTGTGAGCATCAATATGTGCTTGGACACAAAGCAATGGCACCACTAGAGGAACACCCGTTGGTTCCACAGTTGCAAGGAAAGCATGTGAAATTTATCATTAGATTAGCCTCCATCAAACCAGCTCAGGAGTACTGCCACAGCTCCTGAAAAACCAAGAGGGAATAACAGCTAGTCAAGCCTGACAACTTGAAAGCAGTGGTCAGTTTCGAGGTTGAGAATGAAATCCTGGGAAAGAGCTCCTGCAAGAATGACTCTGAAAAGGAATCAGACAGGAACTGGGGGCAACTAGCTCAACAAACAGGAGTTTCCAATTTGTCCAATTTTAACAGTCATTAGCCTTTTTGGAATATTTAAAACAAAAGCATGACTCTTCTACACTAAATTTTGCCTGTTGAAGAACATTTTTCATTTATGTCATTTTTTTTTCATGCTTAGACTCTCCAGGGAAGTTCCCCATTACTCACACTTGAAGTGCTGCATTTGACAAGATGTTCTCAATTCTGTAACAAGCATATGATGTGTTCAACCTAACACCCATCAGAGGTGGACCTGCCTCAGCTCCTACCTCTGATTCCTTGACAGCACTTTCAGTGAGACTGAGATTGGGAGAGCTGTGAAACAAAGAGAGTTGGAATCATCCCAGTCAAAATGCAATGAAGCTACATTTCACATAAGAGTTTAAACAGCAACAAAATATAATTCCCGTTGAACAGGAGAAAATACTTAGCAGGCAGATTAATACTTAATCTATTACTCTTAAAAAACATCCCCAAATCACAAGGATTGTTCTATGCGAACTTTCTACCCACTTTTGTTTTGTGTTTTAACGACTTGTGTTAACTCACTGCCACATGCAGTCAACAAACAGCAGGCTGACTTCTCGGCTTTAACACACATACCTGTTGAAGTTGCCATACCGGATTTTAAATTTGTACACATGCCTGCCAGCATGAAGAAATCTTGTTTCAGGCAATGGATAAGTGAATGGTTTCAATGACATCTTTCTCTCCCTGAACACCAAACTAGGAAAGCAGGAGAGTCAAAGGTTAATTCCTAAAATCCCTCACCACATCTCGTTCTGTCATATGAAAAGATTACATGCAGTTTTTCTTCCAGGGCATATTTGCAGAGAGAATTCTCCTACCAGTCAGCAGACGGCTGAGTGCCCGTTTCAATAGCGCCGTGTTTTTGAGCAGGATGTGAGAACAGACCTGGAGCAGACGGCCGCCTCGCCTTCAGCTGCGCTGCCCCGCAGCTCTCTGTGCCGAGGTCCCTGGAGCCTTACTGGCCTCGTGTCCCCGGGCTGGCAAGCACTCCCCCCGCACCAGCCCAGCCCCCTCCGCAGAGCCCTGTGGGGCCCGCGGCCGGCACCGGATGCGAGGGAGCCCCCGGCTGCCGGCGATCCCGGCAACCCCCGGGAGTCCGGCCCGCAAGAGCTCGTTGCTCCTCACGCCCACCGCACGTCCCCGGTGCTCCCGGGGGGAGGCGGAGAGCCCAGGCCGGCTGAAGCAAGGCCGGGCCCCGCTGCGGACGCCGACCAAGCGTCTGCCCTACCCAGACGCGAGATGCTGCCGCCTTCCCAGAGTCGGGGGCGACCTGAAAGGCCCCCGGACAGCTCCGGCGCCTACCGGCCCCCCTCCGCTCCACGGCTACCGGTCCCGCCGCACCCACCAAGCCCTCGCCTCCGGCGGGGCCAGGCCGGGGCTGCGGACCGAGAAGAGCCGAGTGGCGCTCAGCCGAGCACAGCCGAACCGAGCCGAATGGAGCCGAACCAAGGCGAGCCCAGCCGAGCCTAGCCGAGCCCAGCCTAATCCCGCCGAGCCCAGCTGAGCCCTGCTGCAGGTAGGGAGGGGGGACATGGCCAGAGCGGATCCGCAGCTCTGCAGCCCCTTTCCTCCGAGGGGTAGCGGGGCAGGACCTGCTGGTGGCGGGTGCTAGAGTTGGCCGGGGCTGGGCTGCTGAGGTAGCATCTCAGATGAGGCAGAGGCTCCAGGAGGCGCTAGACCTGCCGCGAGAGGGGCTAGCGGTCGGTCCTTAGCCACTACAGCACCTCTTTCTTTTCCCTTTCTGACACAGCTCCCTGCTCCATTTCTGCTGCAACCTCTGTTGTCCGTCCTTTATATAGCTGGAACATTTTATATACTACATCTCTTTAAGAAAGACTGGAGTTGAAAGATCTTTCCTTTTCCCACAGTGTTAATATCCAGGGACTGATACAGCATCCCTCGCCGTCCACTCAGTGAGATGGTCCAGTTCCTATAAGCAGCTGCATGATGGTGCCCCTCAGCATTGGTAAACACATGATGTAGAGAATAATTCGGCAGCTGCAGAACAATTTTGAATTGATTTTCACTCTCTTTTGGTTTATATAAAAAAAATAAGCTTAGGGAGTCAGGAAGTAAATTGATGCATTGATTTCATGCACAGGCAGGAAATTGGTAACTATGGGGAAATGATGTTCAAGCAAGCAGATAACACAGTGGAAAACACTGCTTCACTAACTACTCTAATCTTCACTAACAACATGGGCCCAGCATTCTGGGTGCGTCTCAGCAAAAAGGGCTATATCCTGTTTGAGCTGCTCTTCAATAGCAAATGGGAGGCTTTAAGTTGGTTCTACAGTAGAACAGCACCCTCAGGAATCCTACTGCACTACTGCCAGATAAAGTGACCTCAAAAGCTGGAATCCAATTTTCTTTTATTTTTTTAAAATTAAATGTCTTAGCACTACTGTTCTTCCTGATATCCTCTGGTCATACCTGGAACACTGTATGTACCTCCCCCTCTTAATCATACTAGAGAAAATCTGAGGGGGGAAGGCTTGCAGATGTAGTTCATCAAGTCTAATCCACAGCCACCTTTAATGATGTATGCCTGTCTTTCCAACATTTTCATGTCCAACAAGACCAATACATTTTATACACTACGTTCTTGTGCTCAATATTTCATTGATAGGAATAAATGAGGCAAAAAACTGGTGCCATGCCCCTTCTCTAAGAGAATTATCATGGTTTCTTGCAGGTGTACTATATAGAACTGCGATATTTCATATGTGCCATGCAAAACTATTCAAATTAATGCCTAAGATGTTTAAGCACTTAGGAATTTTATTCCGTTTTATGTTTCAAAACAATTCCAGTAAACAACTTCAAATATTTTTGGTTTATGTCAAGCACACGGTAAGCTCTTAAGGTGAGTTTTGGGCACAGGAAATTGGCTGAGATTGCTTTTTTGTGACAGTGACATGGCAATGCTCTCTGGTGAGGAATTACAATATCTCTGAGTCCTGGCTGCTTCTGAGGAGAATCTGTGCCAAAGCAGGGGAAGGTACTTTGGGCATTCTGAATATTTGTGTATGCTCTGAAAAATGTATTAAACCAACTTGAACGTAATACTTGAAAAACAGTGAATATTGCTAATGTGATAATTTAATGGTGTGATTGTATTTTTAATTTTAAAAAAATGTTGACTTTCTATACTTTTTAGGGGATTATTATTATGAATTTCCTCTAGACAGGTAGTAACACCTTGCTCTGTCTTGGTAAGAAAACTCTGTCTTCTTCAGTCAGGTTTGCTTTCATGGCCTACTCTGTTAGAAAAATAATTTGTTTCTTTTCAATATTTGTCAGCCCACTCAAAATTTTGCTTCCTTCTCCTGCTGTTATATATCTAGATACGACTTGTTTGAATGTGTTACCAACATTTTTTCTGGTTTGTCTTTCCTTTCTGCAGGATTTCTATGGAGGAGAAAAGCCTGAAATGGGGAATGCTTGAAGATCTACCAGAAACATTTCAACATTGGGCAGAAATGCTCAGACAGAAACTACTGTCGTATCAAAGGCAGGCAAATGATTGTTATAATTTCTGTCTGAGAGGTAAATTCAGGTAAGGCTTTTAATTTCTTGTGTACGTAATTTTTCAGTATGTAGCTGAAAAAACCAAGAATTATGTTGTTGTCTTAATCCATATAATAATCCATAATCAAAATACTAAAATATATGCAGCAGACTAGAGACAACTGTTTGGAAGAAGTTAGAATTGAAACTGGACCTTTGCAAGTATATGTTCTTGTACTATATACACTGTAGAAACTGGATACATTAAAATTATATTTTAGCAACAGTACAGTATTGTAATTTGCTGTATTCAAAGAACACATAAAAGCAATTACCAAATAGATTTTCAATACATTTTGGTATTTGACAAAGGTCTGTGTTATATATGCAAGAATATAATTTTTAATGTTAATGCCATTATGTATCACAATTATTTAATTTTGAGGAGTAATTGATTAAAATTGTGATTTATCAGGGGGTTTACATTCAGGAGCTGTAATTTAACCAGAGGTGTGGTAATTACAGATAGATTCCAAGCTGCATGTTATCAGCTTAGTATTAGTTTTCCTTGAATAGCAGATTATGAGACATACTTGGTTTGTTATATATTGCCATTCAAAATATCCTAGTATTAAATATAGATTGTGAAGTTATTAGCGTCACACTATGCTTGTGCAACTGTGGACATCATCAGACCTAAAATAAATACATAATTTCTGCTCATACTCATTTATGTATTAAAAACAGTAAAGTTTCTCATTTTTGTATATATAATATTCATTTGTATATAACTTGATTTTCAAATAAAAATGTATCTATTATATACAAGATTTTAGAATATAAGAAATTTGACAGGATTTGGAAATGCAAATGTAACTTTTCTATATAAAAATTGAAAAATAAAAGGCTTGGAAAATATAAGAAAACAGAATATATGTGAAAGAAATAAAAATAGTGTCTGTTTACCGCTCAGTCCTGCTCACTGCCCCTCATTTTCTCATTCTGGCCCACTGTCCTCCCTGATATCCCTTCCATGTTATTCTGTCCTTTTATCTGTTTGTGCTTCTTACGTGCTCTGTCCTTCTGTCATCCTCCATGCCTCTCTCAGGATCCCTCTTCCTTTTTTATTCTATTGCTCTTTCCTGCTCTGTGGGCCATTGTTTCTCACTGTATCTTTCTGTCCTGTTCCCTGCCGCTATTATTTTTTAATAGCACTGTCATGCTATCTGTCCCATTTTGTTTTCTTTATCTCCATTCTCACCCTGTCCTTATTTTCCTTTGTCCTGCTCCCACTCCCTCTCTCTGCCTCTTCTCTCTCCCCTGTGTTTCTAGGTGGGATTCCCCAAGGGGCAGGTGGTGCTGCCTTCAAGTGACATGGTTTAGTGGCTTGGCAATGCTGGGTTAATGGTTGAACTGTGATGATCTCAACGTTCTTTTCCAACCTAAATGATTCTATGGTTCTTTATCTCTCTTCTGCTCCCTTCCCTCTCCCCCACCCCTTGCAGTTCTTTTCTCCTTTCTCTTGTCGCTATCTTTTCTGTCATTCTCTGTCCCATTCCTAGCCTTGTGCTTTCCCTGTACACTCCCACCACCAAGTTGGTCCCCTCTTCCTCTTCCCCTCCCTCTCCCTCTTTCTTTTCTCTCATCACGGGCACTGCTGCTCGTTTTTGGTGGACTCCACCTTTGTCCAGCAGCCCGTTGCTCCAGGAGCTGACCAACTATCTGTTCCCTTCCAGTCTGACAAGCACTGCTCCAAAAACAACAGCTGAAGTGTCCTGGAGGCACGGGGCAGGGTCAGGGCCCCCAAGTGACAGAGCAGACTTACTGAAGGAACTTGTTACGTGTGTGATGGAATAGACCCTTACCAGCCACCTTTGTCCTCCCTTTGCATGGGGAGGGGGCTATGAGGGAGCCGTCGGCAGGAGGTAATGCAGAGCAGAGATCGGGCAATGGCTCCCTGTTCTTGCTGGGCCCCAGCTGTGGGGCCTGATGACATCTGACTCTGTACTCATGGTTCTTAGACAGATTTTTTATGTCTCTAGGTCATGTGGTTTGGTTTTCTTGTGCTCAGTGTATTCTTGCATGTGTTTGTGTCTGTCTTGGAGCTGTTCTGCCTACCACAGCAGTGAGAGGCAGCAGAAGGATAACCATAAGATTATTTATCTTTTATTTTACTCTTCAGATTTTCACGCTTGACTCTCTCGGCTGTATTGACCAAGCGGGCGAGCCGTGCAGCAGTGGCAGGAGGACTCAAGCGGTTGAAGTGGGTCTGCGAGCGCAGATTCCAGGCACAGTACAGCTGTGTCCTCCAGTATCACAGTGGTCTCCCTGCAGCCTCATGGTGATTTCCTTTTTATGGTTTGGTTTTGGTTGGTTGTTTGGTTTTTTTTGCCTCACTCATGTTCCTTTTTTATTCTTGGTGGCTCTTTGTGCTCCCCAGGCCATTGTTTTCCATGGGATCCATGAGATGAGTATAATTCCAGAGAAAAAATTGTAAGTGAAGGCTAATGGTTGCTGGGGAATTTGCTCGGGAATTATGAACCTCACACATACAGAATTTTGGAGGTGGAATCCCAATTCCAGCCTTGGGCACCTGCAGGAGAAGAGGGATCCTTATCCATAGCAAGGAAAGCCCAGTGCCCCAGGGTGTCAGGTGCAGACAAGGAGCTGTCCCGGGAAGGAGCAGCAAGTCCCCTCTGCCCTCACAGTCAGTGGCAGCAGCCCCAGGTGAGAGCTGTGAGGATGATCAGGGCTCAGAGCAGCCCCAGGGTGAGAGCTGTGAGGATGATGAGGAGGTGGCTCCTGCCGGGGGGGCTGCTTTAAGAGGGGAGCCTGGGCTCTCTTCAGCCTGGAGCTGCGGGCTGACGAGGTCTGAGGTGAGTGCTTGTATGTGCAGCATTGCTTCAAGGAGGTGCTGAGGGACAAACCTTTGTGCTGGGAAGCAGCAGGTGAGCCAGTGTGGGTTTGTAGGGGGGACTTTTCTTCTTTTCCTTTTTAACTTCATCTTGTTAATCCTTTCCCAGTGTCCTCAGCAGAAAAGTGGGGGTTATGAGGACAAAAAAAAAGTTTAAGGGAAGAGACTTTTCTTCACTGATCATCTGTGTTTAAATTTGGGGGAATGCCCCTTTACCCAGGATTTTAATAAGTAGTGATGTTTATATGTGATTTTTGTTCGCTATTACGTTCTTTGGTGGTATATTGTTTTTTGTTTCATTCTTTGGTTTTATTTTTTATGTGTAATTTGGTTTTTGAGTGATGATAACCTTATGGATGGGTTTGTTTGTATTTAAGGTAGAATAAATTTAAGTTGCTTTTATTAACAGGCTTGTTATATGAGTTACTGGGGTTTTGTCTGTTGTACATAGGCATTCAGATTGGGTAGGGCCAGCTTGCCTGGTGGAGGTTTGGGTGTTTTGTTTGATGCAGTTATTGATTTTTGAAAGCTTTTTTCCCTGTAGTGGTTTTAAGGTGGCTGTTGACAGCTTACTGTGTAGTTTTATTTTGTTTGTAGCTGGTGTAGGATAGGGGATTTGGTCTCTTTATTGAATATTGTATTTCTTAGTTCAGGTGTTGATCAGGTTACTTTTGAACTCAGTTTTGTGGCTGGTTTTTTTTTTTTGGTGGGGTGTTACCTTTTAAAAGGATCTGTTTTCTAAGGTTTACAATGCTGTGATGGGCTGTAATGTGAGGTATAGAGTAGGCTTTGAATGATTTTGTGGTGGCTTTTATTATGGTGAATATGCAGTGTTAGTTTTGGTGGGCTTGAGGTGCTGTGATGTGGTTAATCTGTTACAGTTTTTTAATATTTATAATTGGATTATTGTTTATTGTATTTTGAGGTTTATTTATTTGGCTTGTTTGCAATCCATGTTTTTTAGTTATGGATAATTTGGGAGATATTTTTATGGTTAAATTGACCTTTGGGTTTTGTGTGTGTTTATAGGTGATATTTTTGTTTCGCTGGTTTGAGGCATTATGGATTTATTGAGTTAGGAATAATTTTGTGGTGTTGTTAATTCAAGTTTATTTGTGGTATTTTTGTTTTTGTAGTTTAATTTGTTGTTTTGTAGTTTTTTATTAGTTTTATTTTTGGGAACTTGGCTACTGATATGGTAGACTTTTTTAGGTAGTTCTTGGAGTAGTGATGTTCTTTTATTTTTTAAAAGTTTAGGTTTTTTCATGTTAGTGGGGTTTTTTTAGTTAATTTTATGGAGTATTGGTTATTATTTATGAGTTAGCGTAGGTGGTTTTTTTAGTCAGGTTTGGGGTCAGGTGTACAGTTTTGAGTTTGGTAAGTTGGTTTGATTTATTTTTTTTACTAGTTTTTGTGATTTGTTGTGTGGGATTCTACATGGTTGTCTTTAATTTTCGTTCCATTTCTAGGATGTGACAAGAATTGTTAGTGAAAAGAGTGTGGTGTGGTTTGTTTGCTGGTAGTTGGTTGTATGGTGGAGTTTTCTAGTTTGTGGGTTTTTGTCCTTTTTGTTAGTGAGATTAAAGTGGTTTATTTTTGAGTTAATTTGGAATTATTTTAAAGATTTCAGGGAGGTTTAGCTTTTTGATATGGGTGTGCTGTATGAAGAGGGTAATTTATAGGTTTGATGTGATATTGATGGTGTGGTGGGTAGACGGAATCTTTGCAGTAGTTATTTTAAATGTTTGAGGGGTTTTAGCACTTAAAATATTTGTTCAGGAGGACGTTTGGAATGTATGGGGTTGTGGGTTAGTTATAATGGTGGTTTTTGATTTTATTTTTAATTAGTTTTTTTAGGTATTATAGTGGAAAACTGTGATTTTTTTGTTATGTTAGTAAGAGAAGATTTTAGACCTCCCTCATTCTCCCCAGGCTAGAAACACGTGAATTGATTTTTGATCTTCTTTCTTTGGGTTTCTGTGGCCTTTTAAGCTGCCTGGAGAAGGTGTCTGTGGACATGGGACCCAGGGAATGGTGCTGGGAAGGGCAAGATGGGAAGGAACTGCTCAGAAATCCAGAAGCAGCAGTGGACTGGGAGCTGATCCTGCTTCAGTCACTCCCTCCTGGGCAGTCTGTGTAATGATAATATTCCTATTTTCCTTTCTGAACACAGAATCAGAGGAGAACAGAAATCTGCATTGATGGAAAGGGGAACACCAGGGTAAAACTGCTGCTGGTGTCCTCAGAGAGCAGAGGGAAGAGCTGAGAGAAATAATTGCCTGGCTGAGGGGCACTTGTGTCCCTGTGGAACGGATCCCTGCGTCTCCTCAGACCTGCCGGTTTGCAGTACAGTTTGGAGACATTCTGCTGCCGCTTTGGGTCTTAAGGACTGGAAATCCGTGGATTTCTGGGTGGTTTCCACAGGTTCTCCTGTTTTCTAGGAGCTGCACAGTGAGGTAGGAGTTTTGAGAGAGGCCCTGGCAAAGCCAAGGAAGCCAAGGCAGGGGAAGGCCTTATCCCAAGGTTCCCACTTTTGTCTCTGACTCCTGGAGAATTGCTTGACCGTAACCAGAGGCTGTCCATTGGATTTCCTGCCTTTTCCAATAAATCGTTGCTTTCAGCTGGAGTGTGTTCCTGGTGTCATCCTGCTCCTTCTCCTCCATGGATTTATAAATAAAGTTCCTGACTTTTGCCAAGTTGAATTTTATTATTCCAGCAATTGTGGTGGCTCTTCTGTTCCACTGGAACTTCCCAGCTCTGCTAAGAGCTTCAGATGTCAGATACAAGTAAGCCTGGAGGGTTTTTTTTGCAATGTTTCTCCCACAAAATACAGACAATTCTGGGGTGGGAGTAACTTGAGGTGTTTAGTTCTCGCTTCCCTTTAAAATCCGAGCAGAGGAAGCAGATTTTATGTCATCATTCCATGAACTTGCACCAAATTCCTGACTGTTCCAAGAGTTTTCACTGTTAGCAATTCCTGAGCTCGTCTTCTAGGC
Organism: Phylloscopus whistleri; assembly: GCA_017589585.1. NCBI lineage: Eukaryota > Metazoa > Chordata > Aves > Passeriformes > Phylloscopidae > Phylloscopus > Phylloscopus whistleri. Next base: position 13,933 of record JADMLD010000557.1, on the reverse strand, counting down.
GAGATGTAGCTATTTTTCCTTCCTTTGATTTGATGTTTTTCCTCTTTCTGATTTTAGTAAGGGAATATTTATTGCAAATGCCAATTTTCCATCCTCGTTGGAGTTTTGCTGCATCCTGGGGCACATTTCCAAGGGCATTTGCCAAATTCACATTGGTAAATCAGGAGTTGTTCAGCACCAGACAACTTACCAAGTGTTTATTTGCCATAATTCATCTCTTTGTCCAGTTAAATGTACTGCATTTTTAATTACACAAATCCCATGAAAACTTAAATCCTAAATGGCCTAATTGCTGTTCCTTGGACACAGTGTTCTTTCCTGCCTTGGCCCGTTTGGATGTTCATCCAGAGTGAGCTTTCCACTGAAATAGAATTTGTGTCCAAGCAAAACTGGGGATTGCCTAGAAAGTCTTATTTTCTGGGAAGTACAGGGTTTGTTTTCCCTATCCCTGCATAATCCAGGATACTCCTGGAGCTGCGTTAGGCAGTGGCAGGAGGGGAGATCTGCATTTATTTAATTTTGTCTTGTACTTTTTTAATTACTTTTTTATTTATTGCTTTTTGATTTTGGGTTTTTGTTTAAAGCTTTATGTTTATTTTATTGTGTTTTATTTTTTCATGTTATTTCTTGTTCTGTATTTTTGAAATGGTTTTATATTTCCTCTAATTTTATTTTTATTTTAATTTTTTATTTAATTTTTTAAAATTCCTTTCTTGTACTTTTTTATTTTTTATTTCTTTATTTTTTTTATTCTGATTTATATATTGTTTATTTTTATTTGCTTTTAGGTTTGTATTTTTAATTTTTTATTTTATTTATCTTATTTTTCTTTTTATATTTTTACTATAAAAATTTTATAGTAAAGAATTATACTAAAATTTTACTTTTAAATTTATTTTTAAGTTTTAATTTTATTTTGTTTTATATATTTTTATTTTATTTTTTCCTGTTTGCTTTATTCCTTTCTGGTTTTTTTTCCCCATTACTCTTTCTTGCCCTGTCTGGAAGTTTGGCTGTTGGCAAAAAAGGAGTTGAAAAATGACATCCATGACCCCTGGACATGTGCATAGAGCTGAGGGTGCCGTTAGCAAAACCTCTGCATTTTCTGCTCCTTTAAAAAACCTGAAGGGAGGTGGTGCCGTTTGTTTTCTTTGGAACCCCCACCGGGTCTCATTCCACCCCTGTGCAGTATCACCAGCAGTGACTTGATGTGGAGGTGTATTTCAGAGATGGCAATAAAACCAAGTAGCCCTTTGATGTTGTAACTCTCCCAAGCTCATTGTTCACTAACAGAGGAATCCAAAACAAAGCAAACAAAAAAATGCCAAAGCAAACCCCCTGAAAAACAGCCCCCTCCCGCCCAAAAAAACCCAGAAAAAGAGTAAATATGCCAATATTATTTTAATAAGAATTAAATCTTTACCCCTTGGAAAACCAGGCTAATTTAATTGTAATTAATTGTGCTTCTGCTGTGTTAGGTTAATAAATTCATATAGTTTAAAATATTGTTGTAAAATATAAACAAACAGAAGCTTAAAAAAATACAAAAATAGGAAATATAAAGAATAAAAATAGAAATATGAAACGAAAAAATAATATCAGTAATATAAATACAATAGATCATATTACATGTTGTATATAGTATATGAGATATACATAGATAGGAATATAAAAGATAAATTGTAACAATAAATATCTATATAAAAATAAAAAATATTAAAAATGTGGAAATATAGCCTAAAAGAAAGGCTTTTTGGGTTTGGATTTCATTGGTGACAGGGTTCTTGTAGTTGTGGTTGGGAGACTTTTGTGGCGTTTAATTTAGAGAATTTTTGGAAGAGGATTTTTGGGCACCTCTTTTGCCTCTGCTCCGTGCCGGCTCCCGACCCAGCGCTGAGCTCCGGGGCAGTGCTGCCACCTTGTGGACAGAGAGCGGTACTGCAGCGCCCCCCCGTGCCCATCCCCGAAGCGCGCTAGGGCCGGGCTGTGAACTCGTGGACAATGCTGCCATCTCGTGGTCAGTGATGAGTACTGCAGCGCTCTCCCGTGCCCGTCCCCAATGCACGTGACAACCCCTGGCTGAGACCGGGAGCAGCGCTGCCACCTTGTGGACGGAAAGCGGTACCTGCAGCACTGCCCCGAGCCCACCCCGACGTGCGTGGCAGCTCCGGACTGTGAGCTTGGGAGCGCTGCTACGGCCCGACATTCCAAGCATGGCGGCAAAAGGGGCGGGAAAAAAAGGAAGGACCCTGGTGGCATCTAGCCAGCTGCCTGCGCAAAAACCCGACCGCAGCGCCCGTCTGAGAGTGATTTTCTGAGGTGTTTCCAGGTGTTTGGACATGGTCTGTGGGCTCGGCTAGTGCCGCGGCCGTGTTCAGGCAACGATTTAGTCAGGCACCTCTGTGTGGAGCCCGGGGGGGCCTTAGGAGTGCCACAAAAAAGATGGCGGCTCGGCCGGAAGTGGCTTCAGCCGCAACAAAGATGGCGGCGAGTGAGGGCGGAAGTCACGTGACGCCCTCCCAGTATGGTGGCAAAAAGGGCGGGAAAAGCTAAAGAGCCCGAAGGCGTCTAGCTGATTGCCTGTACGCAACCCCGACCGCAGCGCCGCCGAGATGAAATTTTTTGTGGTGTTTCCGGGTGTGTGGACATGGTCTGTGGGCTCCGCTATGCCGCGGCCGTGTTCAAGCCGTCGATTTAGTCAGGCGTCTTTGTTAGCAGCCAAGGGGGCCTTAGGGGTGCCACAAAAAAGATGGCGGCTTGGCCGGAAGTGGCTTCAGCCGCAACAAAGATGGCGGCGAGTGAGGGCGGAAGTCACGTGACGTCCTTCCTAGTATGGCGGCTCGGCGCCACGTGCTTGACCTTCTCAACATGGCGGCAAAAAAGGGCGGGAAAAATGCAAGGCCCCCTAGTGCGTCTACCCGGCTGCCTGCGCTCTACCCTGACTACGGCGCCGCCTGGGAGCAATTTTCCGCGGCGTTTCCAGGTGCGCAGACACGGTCTGTAACTCCAGGCGTGCTGCGGGCGGGCAGGAGCCGGACCCGCGCCCCCAGGCAGCGGCGGGGCCGCCTCTCGCTTCCGAGCTCCCTCCAGCACCGCCCCCCCTGGGCGTGGTCCGCGTGCCGCCGCCATTGTGGTCACCGCGTGCCGCCGCGTGCTGCCGCCGCCGTGGGAGCCGCCGCCGCCGCTCACCACCCCCGCTGCCCTCCGGCAGGCGGGGGGAGTCAGAAACGTGAGCAGGGGCAGGAGGCCGAGGGGTTGCGGGGGAGGCAGGGGGTGGCGGGGGGACGCGGACGCCCCGGTTTTCTGGGCAGGGCTTCCCGGGGACAGTTTCAGCTGCCCACAGCTCTGGCTGGGTTCTGCCTGGCTTGGAGCGGGCTTGGAGCGGGCTTGGAGCGGGCTTGGAGTGGGGCTTGGAGCGGGGCTTGGAGGGGGCGAGGCGGGGGGGGGAGCGGGGGGCGTGCTGAGCTCCGGGGCAGTGCTGGCACCTTGTGGACAAAAGGCGGTACTGCAGCACTCCCCCAGCCCACCCCGATAATGGACAAATGTTCACACCCACATCCTTCTGAAAAATGGTTCCTCCAAGTCTTTTAGTATCGTCCCAAGCCCCTCTTCATCCTTAGGATCACTGCCCTGACTCCCAGGTACTTAGCAAGAAAAAGGAGCAAGTGGGAACTTGGTGGCTTCCCTGGGATCTCTCCTGGATCCCCCCGGCCCCTCCCGAGCCCCGGCTCCACCCTGAGCCCAGCCCCGTTCTCCCCGACTCCGCTCTGAGCCCGACCCCGTTCTCCCCGGCCCCCCCGGCCCCGGCTCCGCCCTGAGATCGGCCCCGTTCTCCCCGGGCCCGCTCGTCTCGCGTTTCTATGGTAACTTTCCGGGCTCCTCTCTCCGTGTCTCTATGGTAACTCCCGGGCCGCTCTCTCCCGTGTCTCTATGGTAACTCCCGGGCCGCTCTCTCCCGTGTCTCCATGGTAACTCCCGGGCCGCTCTGGCCGCATCTCTTTGGTCTCGCCGCAGGCGCTCTGGCCCTGAGTCCTCCCACCTCGCTGCTCTCGGGGTTCCCGCCGCTTCCGGATGGGTCCGGGGGGGGGTTTTGGGGTCTCAATTGGTTTTGATTTTGTCTGTAGTGATGGGATTAGTGTATATGGTGTACTAGTGTTGTCTGAGGATTTAAATTTTTGTGGTTTTGATGTGTTAGGTTAATGAATTGATATAGTTCGAAACGCTTTTTTTTTTCTTTTTATTTGGTTAGAGGCAGGTCTTTTTAAGTTTGGGGGTTCTGGGTATATATTTTGGAGTTTTTTTAAAGGGATTGGACATGGGGTTATTTTTATTATATTTGGTCGTTTGACTATGAGTAATAAGAGTTGTCTTTTTTGGGGTGGAGTTTTTCTTGAGTTTTCTTTTTTAAAATGTATATATTTGCGTGGTTGGGGTAGTGGTGTTTCTGGTGCAACGCTAAGCATCCATTAGTGTTTGTGTGTTTTAGGCAGGTATGACACCGAGACCCCCTCACAGAGCGGACAGCAGATCAGCTCAGATCCTGCTTTGATGTTTGGTTTTTTATGGCACCAGACTAAGAGACAGCAGCCCGGTGACAGCAGGAAATTCCCAGGGGCCGAGCAGGCCTTCCTTTGCAGCCGATGTTAATTCTCATCCCTGGACATCGGAGAGGTGAGTCGAGGCTGGGAGCTGCAGAGGAGATGTAAGCGAGGTGCCCGGTCAGGAGGGGGCGCCGCGGAGCTGTTGGTGCAGGAGGAGCGCGGGGGCAGGAGAGGCGAGGCCGTGCCAAGGCAGGCAGAGCGGTGTTTCAGCAGCTTGTGCAATTCCTTTTCCACTGCATGTTTGGGCTGCAGACTGACTGTTCTGATGGATGTTAGTGATGAAATTGGATAGGGGTGGAAATTGAGACAGCCAGAACAAGCTGCAGTAAGCTCTGAGCTGGCACTCGCAGGGAGCCAGAGTTCTGTGCTCTTAGGAGCAGGTATTATTTGGAAATGTCCAAATGTCTGGTGGTGGTATTTTTCTTTGTGGCTTCCACTACAAAGCAGAGCGTGAGTGGATCCTCAGATTTCATCTTCCAGGTCCTGCTTTCCGTTTTCAACGTCCTTTGTGTGATGAGAGCTCCCAGGTAAGAATTTCAAAAGAAAGCACCAAAAAAACCCCCAGACCACCGAAGTCTGCATGGCTTTGAGATCTCAAGTACAAAGCAGAAAGGAGCAACTGACTCTGCCTTTGCCCTCTTGAAAATCTGTTCCTTGTGGATTTTGTGTATGTGTGGAGGGGGAAATAATTGCTTCTGTCTCAACCAGTGACATCCTTATCCCCTGAAACTGGAACAGGTTCCTGCTGTCACAGAGCCTCACGTGGGCGCCGTGCTTTTGTGCCTACAGTCAGGGCCTTTTCTTTTTTGGGGGTCTCCATTCCCCAGCCAGCATATTTGTTACCTGAAGAGTGCTTCAGCAGGAGGGAAACTCACGTGCCAGGAGCTGTCAGGCTTGGGAGCATCCACCCTGAGTATTTCAGGTACCAGAACCTTGGACAAAATAATAAAATTGTCTTGCTACCCGAAGGGTTCTTGTAAGAGTAGCACCCGTGGTAGGAAGCTTTAAAGGAAGTCTTCCTTCCCTGGAATTGCTGAGGACAGGTGGTGTTCATTTCACTATGAAGGTGATCAGGTGCCAGTCCAATTGCTAATTGTAGGTTAGATAATTAGATCCTGACTGTAGAAGAACAAGTTACATTTTCTCTTTCAGAGTTGTATTCTGGAGGTATTACAAAGTGCTGCCCGTGTCACCAGAGCTGCCTATGAGCTGATACAGGATCACAGCCTCCTCACGTGGATCCTGCACAGCTTAGAGAAAAGGTAACCAGAGAAGTACAGGAGGCATGGGAACAATTTTGCTGTCCACAGTAGAATAATTATGTGGCTGAGTATGAAAACGAGGGTGACAGGCAGGGAGACAGGGGCACCGAGGGCTGTACTGGCAGAACCTGCTGAACCCTGAGGTGTCCCTTGTGTTTTGGAAACAGAATCAAGATGCTTTCAGGTTGTGGTGGGAGGGGTGATGGTGGAGGGGCTTCATGATTTGGAAAACACTTCCTTGAAAAACCGAGAAAGCAAAACAGCACCTTGTATTGGTGCCTTTACCTCTTCAATTTCCAGCAGCCTCATTTCACATCCTGTCACAGGACCTGCTGCACAGCAAGTGGCACAGGAGTGGCTTTGAGCTGTCTAGAACATGGCTCCTGCCCTTGCCTCTCCCTCACATACAATTACATACTCAAAAACCTCTTCTGCACAGAGCGCCCTGGCACGTTCCGGCAAGCACACCAGAAGTGCACTGGAGTGTGGTGCCCTGTAGGTGATGGAGCAGCTGCTGCTGAGGATGTGCCTTCCAAATGCGTTTGTTTTGTGTTTTGGGGTTTTGTTTGCTTTGGTTTGGGGGTTTATGGTTTTGCTTGTTTGTTTTGGTTTGTTTTTCAGGTTTCTGGAAAACAAGGTGATAAATAAAATTATTCCCTTACTCCATACTCTGTGGCTAACCAATTTAGGAGACAAGAGAGAAAAGAAGAATCAGTCCCAGGAGAAGAGGAAACATCTTCCTATTCAGCTTGTAAATGAATTTCTGTATGTTTTGGTCACGTTAATCAAACATATTCGGTAAGTCCCTTGTTTTGTTTTTTGTGTTAGTCGGTTTGCTTTTCATCCTCTGTCCAGCTTGAACTTTATTAGGGGCGAGAGGATTTCTTTATCTCTGGTAGATGAGTGGCTTTTCTCACCTTCACTTTGTGTGTTGAGTGGTGAATTTGGATGCGAGTTCTTTGACGGGAGGGTTTAGGTGTTTGAATAGATGGGGAATAAAGTAAGATGTGATGCACAGTTGCTGTCAAGTCCTACATCCTTAATTCCTGGCCATTCTGACAGTAAGGATTAAAACCTTATTGGTTAGAATGCAGGAAAATATGTGGCACTTGTGTTTTCTTTTGACAGGGCTGATGTAGATCTGGCCAAGCTGACTGAGTTCTTCAGCCCCCTCAGCTCTGTGCTGTAACACGGTGCTGTTGTTGTTGAGGCTTTTAGGGAGATGAGGCGTTTCACGGTCAACGACAGCGTCCTATCCAGCAGGGAGCTGCTGCTGCTGCTGCTGCTGCTGCTGCTGCTGCACAAGTGGAGCCTTGTCAGCAAAGACCTGCAGCTGCAGGAGGACCTGCAGGCCCTGGCTCAGAAGTACCAAAGCAAAGAATTGCTCAGTAAGTGCTTAAATACTTCAAGGAAGGTGTATTTTGTTGCAGCTGTTGCAGACCAACAGCACGAGTGAGGCAAACGTCTCTGGAAATAGTACTCCTGCCTCCTGTCAGACTGATGTAGCTTGAGGGAGGAGGACAGGAAATGGAAAGGTATTTTTCAGAGCCTCTGTGTGGTGATTTCTAACCTTAACATCATTTGGAAGCTTTGGAGAAAGACGGTTAAAAAAGGGAAAGAGCTTTAAAATGGAACTTAGTTGCAAATCTCGTGTCAGGCTTTGAAAATTATATTCTTTAAAGAAGTCTTAAAAGGAAAAGCAGTGCCTGGAGGCTTTGTGCTTAAAGGTTTTAATCATTCTGGCTGTGGATGGGGATCTGAAAGTGATGTGTAAGTAAATAAAGCAAGCAAAAATTAAGCAGTTGACTTTTCTTCTTGTCATCAGTTTTGAAGAAAGGAAAAATGTGTCAGGACTTGTGTGATTTCTTTTGTTCTCTCTGTGAACAAAAAGTGCCAGGAACTTGGGAGTGGGAGGTCTTAAAACAACGCTGGTTTCCTGCAGCAGCAACTGCTTTTGGTGCACATTAAAGCTTCTGTGGGTTTGTTTAAATGTTCTGTATCAGTGAAGAAAGTGTCATGTATTTAGGGGATCCTGTAAAAGCTTTAGCTTTTCTAAACTTTTTCTCACCCTTTAGAACTCCTCAGAAAGACCTGAGAGGAGTTTTTGGAGCGATGGCTGTAACTCACTCTGTGTGTGGGCTGTGCTGCTCCAGGCTCTGGGAGCTTCTCTCATCTCCAGGCTGGATGATCCAGTTTGGAATCAGGTTCCAGCCTGGAGTCCCTGGAGCTCCCAGAGCCCCTTGGAACAGCGCAGGCTCCGCGAGGCTCCTGAACGAGGCTGGTACTTACCACTGTAACAACTGAACCGACGCGGGAGAGCACCTTACTTGCCCAGTTTTGTACCAGGAAAACCCTTTGGAGTGTCTGATGTTTGTTTTGGTGGTGGTTTTCTTCTTACAGAAAATATTAAAGACAAGAGCAAACCTCAAGCCTCATCTCACGTGTATCGTCACAGCCGGGAGAAGAACGAGGGGGAAGAAGATGACCCTGCTGCAGACGTGGAAGTGTCTGAGCTGGAGAAATGCAGAGAGCACCTGAATTCCATGCTCGCCCACTGGGACCCTGATTTCCCAGCAGCACCCTCCACACAGGGAGGGGAGAGCCTCAGAGCCGGTGAAGCTGGGGCCGAGGCGGTGGCTGTCACCTGTGCGTCCGCTCACGCGGTCACTCAGTGGCTGCTGAGGTCCCTGGCTGGGCAGAGCCTCCTCAGGGAGCAGGACGTGTCCCCGGCGCTGAGGTGGCCGCAGAGCCACGTCCTGCCACGCCTGGCGGCCACGCGAGAGATGCTCAGGGATGAGACGCTGAGGAACAACCTCTTCAGGCTTTACACCCGGCTCTGCACCTCAGCTGGGTTCTCCAGGGAGCTCGGAGTGCTCAGTTCCATCGTGCTGCAGCTCCTGGAGGAGCAAGGCCTGGCCAGCACCTTCCACGAGCTTGTGAAATCCCTGTGCCTGTCAGCAGCGACAGAAGAGGATGCGGACAAGACAGGTGACTTGTCTTGCTCTTATCGCTCTTGTTATAAGGCAGTGGTGGGAGGAACTAGGAAATTCCGTGGCTTTTTTAATCCAGTAAACCAGTTTTTCCATAGCCACCCAGGCTCATGGCTTCCCAAAGCAGAAGCTGTGTCTGGTGAGATGGGGGCAGGGGTGGGCAGCACAGAGCATGGTCACTCTGTCAGGTTTTCTGACACTACAACACTCACGCTCCCTGTAAGAAACTTCCCTTTCGAGGACTAAATGGAACAAAAGGTACAAAAAAAAATGTAATTCCAAGAGGGAAAATAGTCTGCAAAAAACAGGTCTGTGTGGACTGGATGCTGGTTCCTATTGCTGGTCAATGATAGCATCTGACAGGGCAGATTTCAAACTGTTCTATTTAACAGGAAACTGGTTTGTTCCTTCTTGTGAGTAGGAGCCTTGGCTTTGCATGGGCAAAGCCACTCCAGATTTTCCATCTAGGAAAAGAGTTAGGGAACCCCTTTAAAACATAGTCCTGGAGGTAAACAGTTTGGCTTGGTGTTACTGTGTGCAAAGAGAAGAATATCTGCTCTGATTTTTCTCTCACCTTTCTTCCACAGCTGTTTCTGTGTTCCTGACTTCCGTTTACATCGGGGACGTGTGGCTCGGAGCGCAGGAGCCGGCTCTGTTACTGACCCACGTCAGATTGGTCTGAACAGACTGAGATACAATATTACTTATATCATTTTTATTATCATTTTATTATCATATTTATTATTTTGACTTTTTAAAGAACCAGAAAGACTGTTTGTGCACGTGTGTGTCATTAATATCCATCCTCTGTTCAATATAGGATGGGGAAAAAAGGCTGCAGAACTTCCTACCATGGGCTGAAAGTGCAAATAACAAGGAGCCAGGGGTTTAGTCATGATGGTTTACTGTTTCTTGAAGAGCCTGCTTGATTTCATGATACCAGAGCCAGTGTGAACAGAAGACTGAACTCAGGAATCATGATGGTCTTGGGTTTAAAAAAGCTTTAATGGCTTTTAAAGACATTTATATCAGACCTGCTTTATTTTTATTACCTTTTTTTTAATTAAAAAAAAAAATCCCTGATCCATCACTGCTGCTGCGATGTGTGACAAAAGCCCTCCCCTCTTCCCTCCACTTGGAACAGGTGAGAGATGGAACTAAACCCTGGGTGTGCCGGGGGCCTGTGCTGGGACCCCCAAACCCCGGTCAGGGCTGCTGGGAAGCGTCAGCTCCAGGGGAACACTACGGAGGGGCTGTGCTGGGACCCCTCAAATTCCAGCCAGAGATGCTGGGCACTGCTGGGCTTTGGGGCACTGCTGAGAGGCTCCACTGCCTGATCCAGGGAGTGCTCCCCTTATTTTCTGTGGTGCTTAGAACCTGGCAGGTTATTATAGCCCCACAGGTGGATAATCTCAGCGGGGCAGCTGCAGTCACAGACGATCACACGGAAGCCAGTGTGGGAGAGGAAATGAGCTGCTCCACAGATTTATTTTTCCCAATTTAATTTTCCCAGTGCATTTTGAACTTAGACCAGAGTCTCTCCTCTCCCCTCAGACCCCGTATCCCTGAGTTTTGAGTTTTCTCATATAGAATATCTACGGCGGAAGAAAGATTCCCCGGCACGGCGGGGAGCGGCGGGGTTTGGGGGGTCCCGGGGCCGGCACGGGGGGCCCCCTCCCCCGGCCGGTCCCGGTCAGCAGCAGAACTCGGCTCGGTGCCGGGAGCCCCGGCAGGACCCCAGCGCAGCGCCGCCTGCAGGCGGCTGCAGGAGCGGCTCCCGCCGCCCGCGGCCATCCCAGTGCGGGCCCCGGCGCCAACGCCGCCCCGCTCCTCCCCACAGCCCCCGCCCCGAGCCCCACAGCCCGCCGGGGGAGAGGTGGCCCCGCTCAGGACCCGCCGCCGGCAGGGACAGGAGCGAAGCAGAACTCCCGGTGCCATTCCCGGCCCCGCCTCAGCTCCACGGGCTCGGCTCCGGGCTGAGGGGCGGGGCCGGGAGCGATGGTCCCGTCCCCGGGCGGGGCGGGTCCCGGGGGCGGTGCCGGCGGCGGTCCGGGGCGGGGCTGGGCGGGCACGGGGGCGGTCCCGGGGCGGTCCCGGGGGCGGTCTCGAGCGGGCACGGGGGCGGTCCCGGGGCGGGGCCGGGGGCGGTCTCGAGCGGGCACGGGGGCGGTCCGGGGCGGTCCCGGGGTCCGCGGGCAGGGGCGGTCCCGGGCGGTCACGGGGGCGGTCCCGGGCGGTCCCGGGCCGGGCACGCGGGCGGTCCCGGGCGGTCCCGGGGCGGTCCCGGGGCGGTCCCGGGGCGGTCCGGGCGGTCCCGGAGCGGGCACGGGGCGGTCCCGGGGCGGTCCCGAGGCGGTCCCGGGGCGGTCCCGGGGCGGTCCGGGGGGTCCCGGGGTCCCGGGTCCCGGGGGCGGTCCCGAGCGGCACGGGGCAGTACCGGGGACGGTACCGCGGGCGGGTCCCGGGCGGTCCCTGGGCCGGGTCCCGGACAAGGTTCAGGTGTGCGGGACGCGGGTCCCGGGCTCGGCTCAGGTGCGCGGGGCCCCAGGGCGCCTGCGCGGGGCGGGGCCGAGGTGATTTAATCCCCCGCAGTGAGGGCGGCGGCCATTTTCTCATTGGGAGCACGTGGGGGACGGGCGGCTGCTGTGCGGGCCCGGCGCGGCCGGGCTGGTGCCGGTCTGGGACCTCCTGCTGAACAAGAAGGCGGTGCCGGGCAAGGCGAAGCGCGGCGGGGCAGGCGGCCGGCGCAGCAGCGAGAGCGGCGGCGGCGGCAGCGAGAGCAGCAACTTCGGCAGCAGCGACGAGGAGGAGGAGGAGGAAGAAGAGGAGGTCTCGGAGGTATGGCGCGGGGGCGGCCCGGGGGGTTTCCCTGCTGATCCGGTTTCATAATTCCAGCTGGCTCCCGGCTCCCCCCCGCCCTCGGCCCTGCGGGGAAGGGGCAGCTCCTTGTGGCGGGGCACGGCCGATCCCGGCCTCCAGTCACCCCCGCCCCGGAGAGCAGCCGCCCGTCCTCCCCGCTCCGGGATGCGGGGCCAGCGCCCCCGGTTTTCCCCAGGGGTCGGAGGCTCCCTGGGAGGAGGGGCGCGGGCGGCCGCGATGGAGGCGTACGTGCTGGAGGACATCCTGGAGGTACGGCCGGGACGCGAGGGGAAAGGGGGGACCGGGGGATGGCGGGGGGCCTTGGGGCCCGACCCCGGCCCCGGCCGTTGAGGCTGCGGCGCTCGGTGGTGCCCGGGCGAACGGGGCCGGGCACCGTCGCTCTACCCCCGCCGGGAGGGGGTGATTGGGGTTTTATTTGATTGGTTTTTCCTCCCATTACTGCAGATGTAAAAAGTACACTTTACCTGAAGTGAGACCTCTTAATTAACTTGATTTTTTTAGCCTGAGAATTTACTAATGTCTCCTGTAGTAGAGAAGATGGTTCCCATTCCCCTTTTTGGGACCTGAGCAGGAATTGTTAGAAACTGTTTAAAACACGGGTGATTTTTGACCTTACATCAAAATATTTTGGCATACCTTTAGTATATTAATTTTAATCCATACTTAGTGTGATTTGTGAGATAAGTTTTCAAAAGGCACTCAAAGGTATAGATCAAGGGAGTTTCAATTCTGAATTCTGACTTACTCTTAAATAGAAGGTTAATGATACTTTCTATGTTAGAAGCTGAGGGTTCTTTGCTTCTCCTGGTGCCATTTATTAGCTTCTTTGCTGGGATTTTGTGTAGGAAGTCCAAAAATTCAATTAGTTATGGGTGTAAAATACAGCTGCCTTGCAGAGGTGGGAGCACACAGCGGAGCCTGTTTTGGATCCTCATCTTTTTTCTTTTTTCTTTTTTCTTTTTTCTTTTTTCTTTTTTCTTTTTTCTTTTTTTTTTTTCTTATTTCTTTTTTCTTTTTTCTTTTTTTTTTCCCCCAAGTAGGTCTTGGTGTAATTCCTGAGGGAAGAATGATTAGACCAGAGGCTTTATGTTGCCATCATACCAGAATGTGGAGTAATTAATCTGAAACAGGTATATTCTCTTCTTTGTTTGGGGGGTAAAATTCAGCCCATTGTCCCCAGTCCATTCAGCTTTGAGAGCTGAACTTAGAATATACATTTTAATTAATGAGAAGAGGTCAATTATTGCATGTACAGTATGTGATAGATAGGAGTTGAAAATGTAGAAACAGAAGGAAGAAGGACTGGGGATGTTTGCACATTTGTAACCCTCTGAAGTAGCTGTACTACATTAGTGAGATCTCTCCAGCAGTTCCAGCAGTACCCTGGGGAGAAAATTGGGATTTTCGGATTTTTTTCAGATTTTTTTTCTGACTTTTTCCCGTTTTTTTCCAATTTTTTTCGATTTTTTTCTGAATTTTTTCTGATTCTTTTTCGATTTTTTTTCAATTTTTTCCAATTTTTTTCCTTTTTTTTCTGACTTTTTCTGATTTTTTTCCAATTTTTTCCAGATTTTTTTTTCAATTTTTTTCTGATTTTTTCTGATTTTTTCCCCATTTTTTTTCAATTTTTTTCTGATTTTTTTCTGGTTTTTTCCGATTTTTTTTTCGATATTTTAAAAACTTTTTCTGGTTTTTTTTTCGATTTTTTTCTGATTTTTTTTTCTGATTTTTTTTCATTTTTTTCTGATTTTTTTCATTTTTTTTTCTGATTTTTTCCAATTTTTTTTCAATTTTTTCCAATTTTTTCTGAATTTTTTTTTGATTTTTTTCCAATTTTTTTCTGATTTTTTCCTGGCTTTTTTTTCTGATTTTTTCTGATTTTTTTTCGATTTGTTTCTGATTTTTTCGGGCCCTGGGATTTTTTGGGGAAAAAATCGGGATTTTGGGAAAAAATCTGGTGATTTTTGGTGAAAAAATGAGGATTTTATGTGAAAAAATGGGGATTTTTCACCCAAAATGGGGATTTTCGGGAGGTTTGGGGGTCTCAAGGGATCCTGGCTGTCAAAAATTGGGATTTTGGGGCAAAAAATGGGGATTTTGGGAAAAAACCCAGGATTTTTGGTGAAAAAATTGGGATTTTAGGGTGTTTTGGGTGAAAAAATTGGGATTTTAAGGAGTTTTGGGTGAAAAAATGGGATTT
>JADMLD010000558.1:0-43218 GCA_017589585.1 Phylloscopus whistleri | reverse complement strand
TGATCCGGCACCCACAGCCCCGCACCCCTTCCCGGCACCCATTCCCGGCCTTCTCCCCCCAGAGCCCCTTCTCCTTGGCCCAGAGACCCCTGGACCCCTTGTCCCAGGGTGACTTTATGATGTTTGTGTCCCCAATCCTCTGCTCTGCTTGTGCTGTACATTCAGTTCTGCACCTCGTGGTTCCGTCTCCTTTCCTTGATCCTCCTTTGTCCCTCCTCCTCTTCCTCCCACTCCTCCTCTTCCTCCCTCCTCCTCCTCCCCCAGCAGCAGCCACACCCTCGCTGTCCCGTTCCAAAGCCCGGCAGCCCGCGGGAGGAGCGGGGATGGAGCCGGGACAGGTCGGGATGGGCAGCGCGGGGCTCTCGGCTGCTCCCACCCGCTGGGGACGGGGGAACCCGGCCCGGGGAAAAGGAGAGGGAAACTGGGAAAGCTGGGGATCCAAACTGGGGCTTGCTGGGGACCCTGGCTGGGGACTTGCAGCCCTTGGGGCTCCTCTCGGGAGATCCGGGACGGGGGAACGCAGAGAGGGCTGGGGGATCCCAGGAGTGCCAGCACTGGGAGTGACTGGGCTCTACTGGGGTAACTGGAACCTTACTGGGGCAACTGGCAGTGACTGGGAATGACTACAAACATGCAAGGGCAACTGGGATATACTGGGAGTGTCTGTCAACATACTGGGGGACTGGAACCACTGTGGGAACAGGCGGACCGTGCTGAGGAGAACCTGAGACCAGGCTGGGGGCAACTGGGAGCGAGGGGAGTAACTGGGTCTGCACTGGGGCAACTGGGTGTGACTGGGACCATGCTGAGAGGGACTGGGACTATTCTAGGGGACTGGGATCATACTGGGAGGAACTGGGAACAACTGGAACTATGCCAGGGCAACTGGGATCCTACTGGGATCACAGTGGGAACAGCTGGGTCCATGCTGGGGAGAACTGGGATCACACTGACAGAGATGGGAATCATACTGGGATTGATTGGGAGTGCTGTGAGGACTGGAACCATGCTGAAAGCAACTGGGAGTAGGTGGGAGAGACTGGGAGCATGCTGGGGGTGACTGGATTTATGGGAGAAACAGGGGTCACGGGGATCATACTGGAGGCTACTGGGGTCATGCTGGCATTGACAGGGAGCAACTGGGATCACACTGAGGGCACGGGCATCAGACTGGGAGTGACCGGGAGTGACTGGAATTAGACTGCAAGGACTGTGATCATACTGGGATTCGAGTGGGGGCCAATGGACCCTGACTGGGGGTTACTGGGAGCTACCAGGCCCATGCTGGCAGCACACTGGGGACACAATGGGAGGAACTGGGAATAACTGAGATAAAACTGTGGACAAGTGAACCACGCTGAGGTAAGTGGGAGTGCCTGGGAATGAGAATGTTCAGGGGCTGGGATATACTGGGAGTGTCTGAGACCACAGGGATGGTGACTGGGACCAAACTGGGAGTGACTAGGATGTGATGGGGGGAACTGGGACTGTGCTGGGGTGAAACTGGAAGCAAGTGGGAGTGACTGGGGACCTGCTGGGAGAGACAGGGATCATACTGGGAGTGACTAGGATATGCCAGGGGCAGCTGAGAGAACTGGGAATACAACAGACGAAAGTGAGAGCAACTGGGAGCAACTGGGATGCAGTTAGGGAATGACTGGCTCCTACTGCGAGCAACAGGGATCAGGCAGAGAGGGAAGTGACCAGGCTCCTACTGGGAGTGACTGGGGTCACTGGGAGTGCCGAGGAAACTGGAACCACACGGGGAGGGTAACTGGGCTCATACTGGGAGCAGCCGCTGCTGGCACGGCACCCCCGAACCCTTTCCCGGCCATCCCGCCCCTCCAGCCCCAGCACCCCCGCCGGGGTCCCGGCAATCCCAGGGGTCCCCCCCTCTCGGGGTCCCCGCTTTGCGGTTCTGGGGCTCTCCTCTCTCACGGGTCCCGCTCAGGGAAGCCGCGGCTCTCCCGGGGAGCCCCAAACCCGGTGTCCCCCCGCCCCCGCCGGGCCCGCGCGCTCCCCACGTGGCCCCGGCAGAGCTCGGAGGGCCCGGCCCGGGAAGCCCAACCCCCCCGCGGGGGGACCCGCATCCCCCCGGCCCCCGCCGGGGCTCTGCCGCCACTGGAACCCCCAAAAACACCGCCCAGGGAGCCCCCGATGTCCCCCCGAGGGGCATCTGCGCTCGGCTCTGGAGCCCTGCAAGCTTCAAACATTCCCTCAAAATAACCCCAACCCAGGGACTCCCTCGGGATATTTGGGGCGAGCTCCCCCTTCCCAGGCACCTGCGGGATGTCGGGCGATGATCCCGGGGGTACAGCGAGATCAGGGAGCGCTGGAGCCGCCGAAACCTCCGCTCGCCTTCTCCTCCCGCTCCCTGCAGCCGCTCCGCCTCCGCCTCTTCCTCCCTCCTCCTCCTCCTCCCCCGCTCCGAACCCCGAACTGGGAGGAGAAAGGGGCGGGGCCAAAAAGGGCGGGAACTGTGAGGGGCAATGGGCGTGGCCAAAGAGACCATCCGTCCGAAAAGAGCCCGGTTTGGAATAAAATCACTCAAATGGGCCTAAAATTGTCTAAAGAGGCCTAAAATCCACCCTAAACCCGATGATGTTTCTCCTCAAATCACCCAAAGCAGCCAAAATCCCCACAAAGTGGCCTAAAATCATCCTTACATCTTTCAAAAGGTTGTAAAATCCATCCTAAAAATACCTGGTTTGGCTTAAAATCACCCAAATGGTCCTTAAGGCCACACTAAAACACAACAGATTTGGACAAAATTCACCCAAACATGCCTGAACCCCACCCAAATGGGCCTAAAATCATCCAAAGGGATCTAAAATCCACCCTGAACTCCACCAGATTTGGCCCAAAATCAGCCACCTAAAATCCACCCTCAAAGGCCAGAAATCACTCCAAGGGATCGAAAACCCAGCCTAAACCTGCCCAGTTCGGTCTAAAATTACCCAAACAGGCCTAAAATCTCAGCAACCAACACCGAGACCAAGATCAGCACCAGAACCGGCAGCAGCACCAAGACTGAGAGCGACACCAGAACCGACACCGTCACTGCTCCGGGACTGGGCCTGGAACTGACACCAGCACTGAGACCGGGCACCGCACTGGCACCGGGACTGGGACCGAGACCTGGAACAAAACCAGCACCAGAACTGCCACTG
This sequence comes from Phylloscopus whistleri, assembly GCA_017589585.1. Lineage (NCBI taxonomy): Eukaryota > Metazoa > Chordata > Aves > Passeriformes > Phylloscopidae > Phylloscopus > Phylloscopus whistleri. The sequence continues at coordinate 40,048 of JADMLD010000558.1, read as the reverse complement.
GGACCAAAACTGAGACCAACACTGGCACCGGAACCGGGAGCGCTCCTGGACTGCTCCAGGACTGCGGCCAGAACGGAGACCGGGAGCGATACTGGGACAGGCACTGGAACCAGCACCAAGGCTGGAAATGCTCCAGGACCAGGATCAAGACTGAGATGGGCACTGAGCGCACTGCAGGACCCAGACTGGCACTGGTACCAGCACTGGGACTGGGACTGAAACTGGAACCGACACCGGCACCCAGACTGGCACCGCTCGGACCGAGACTGAGTCCGGGACCGGCACTGCTCTGAGATCGACACCGGGACTGAAATCAGCACCGGTACTGCTCGAGACTGCTCCAAGACTGAGACTGGGACAGGGACAGGGACCCTGATCAGCACCGGGATCACTCTGGGACCACTGCCTTCGCTTCTGGGAGTTTCAGCCACAGCCCTGGGCGGGAGTGGGAGGGACCCTTGGGGATGGGAGGCACTGGCAGGGACCCCTGGGTGGGTTGGGACTGCCTCAGTTCGCAGCGTTCCGGTGCAGCCAGCCGGTCCATCTGATCCCAGTTTGTATGATCCCAGTTCTATGCTTGTGACCCAGATGGTCCCAGCCTGTGAAACCGCAGTCCATGTGATCCCAGTCTGTACAATCCCAGTCCCCATGATCCCAGTCTGGATGCTCCTGATCCAGATGGTCCCAGTCTATGTAATCCCAGTCTGTAGGATCCCAGTCCATGTGATCCCAGTCTGGATGGTCCTGCATGGCACACACTCCAAGGCTCTGCAATTCCAGTTCCCAGCAAGGAAAAGATCTTCCTGCCCTTAAAGGCAAAGCTCTGAAGAAGGCACCAAAAGCCAAGGGCAGCAAGATCCCACAGGAACATTGCACTGCCAGCCCCCAGAACTTCACCCATGCTTGTTGGAGCTCCTGCATTGGGAATTAAATCAGGGCAGGGTCTTCGGTGGGAGCTGCCCTGGCTGCAGGGAGACACTGAGACACAAACAGAGCAGGCAGAGAGAGGCAGGAGAGAAAGGAGGACACAAACACCATCAGCTGAGAAGGTGCCACTCTGCAAACAGAACTGACAACGACTGAAAATGAATGGGACAGAAATCAAGAACTCTCAAAGTTTGATTTACTGTCAAACACATCCCACCCAGCCCCACACAATCCCGATCCCACAGCTCCAAATTGGGATCCCACTTCTCCCAATCTCCCTCCAACCCCATCTCACCCTAGAGGCTGTGGAATCGAGTAACTTTGGTGTGGGCTTGAGGTTTTCTGAGGTGGGAAGAAGCCATTTTGAAGTGGAATTCAGCCCTTTTGGGGTAAGATTGAGTACTTTACAGTAGGATTGGAGTGGTTTTGAAGTCACAGACTGATCCCTCTTGGCTTTTGGAGTGCATAGAGAGGGAGAAGAGAAAAAAATTAAGGCCAAAACAAAAGGATAAGCAGCCAGGTGTCTTCCCAACATGGATCACAGGGAACGTGGGTCACCAGGGCTCTGCCCCAGCGTGGCTCCTGCAGTGGGGGATGGAGCTGGAGCAGCGCACGAAGCTCTTCCCGCACTGGGGGCACTAGCAGGGCTTCCCTTACTGATGGTTCCGTTGGTGATGGGTCAAGTTAGAGCTCTGTGAGAAGCCCATCCCACACTGGGGACACTTGTAGGGCCTCTCGCCGGTGTGGATGCGCCGGTGCCTGATGAGGTGCTCATTCCGCCTGAAGCCCTTCCCGCAGTTGCGGCAGCGAAAGGGCCTCTCCTCTGTGTGTGTCTGTTGATGTACAAGGAGCTTGGTGCTGGTCAGAAACCCCTTCCCACACGCAGAACACTTGTAGCGCCTCTCCCCAGTGTGGATCATCTGGTGCCGGATCAGGTTGGAGCTCCATCTGAAGCTCTTCCCACATTCCCCACACTCATAGGGTCATTCCCCGGTGTGGATCCTCTGGTGAAGGATCAGACGGGACCTCTGCCTGAAGCTCTTCCCACACTCCAAGCACTTGTGGGGCTTATCCCCATCAGGAAGCTGCTCAAGGACCACCAGGTCTGAGCTCTGGCTTGATCTCTGGCTGCCCTCCTGGCACAGGGTGGGTCTTTCCTCTTCACATCCCTGCAATATTCGTTTGCAGCCCCTTCTGCTGAGGGATCTCTGAGGCTTTTCCTCCCTGTTGGATTCCTGTGCCCTGGAGCTGCTCAAAACAGCCTCTTCCACGAGATTCTGCTGCGGGGATTTGTCCTCCGTGGCCTCCATGCTCAGCTCCTTGTCTGGGGGAGGAAGGACAAGGAGAGGATGGGATTTGCCCCCGTGCCAGAGGGAAGGGGAAGGAGATCCCCCGTCTGTTCGGTCCCTGCCCTCCCCAGGTTGCTCCAGGGAGTCCCAGGAACCCGAAAAGCTCCGCACTCCTCTGTCTCCCCACTTACTGATACTGGGAGTGACTGGGAGTGCCGAGCAAACTGGAACCACACGGGGAGGGCAACTGGGCTCATACTGGGAGCAGCCACTGCCGGCACCCCCCGAACCCTTTCCCGGCCATCCTGCACCTCCAGCCCCAGCACCCCCGCTGGGGTCCCGGCAATCCCAGGGGTCCCCCCCCCATCTCGGGGTCCCCCGCTTTGCGGTTCTGGGGCTCTCCTCTCTCACGGGCCCCGCTCAGGGAAGCCGCGGCTCTCCCGGGGAGCCCCAAACCCGGTGTCCCCCCGCCCCCGCCGGGCCCGCGCGCTCCCCACGTGGCCCCGGCAGAGCTCGGAGGGCCCGGCCCGGGAAGCCCAACCCCCACCGCGGGGGGACCCGCATCCCCCCGGGCCCCACCGGGGCTCTGCCGCCACTGGGAACCCCCAAAAACACCTCCCGGGGAGCCCCCGATGTCCCCCCGAGGGGCATCTGCGGCTCGGGTTTGGGGCCCTGCAAGCTCCAAACAACCCCCCCAAAAAAAACCCCCAAACCCAGGGACCCCCCCGGATATTTGGGGCGAGCTCCCCCTCCCCGGGCACCTGCGGGATGGGGGGCGATGCTCCCGGGTGTGCAGCGAGTTCAGGGAGCGCTGGAGTTCCCGGTTTCCTTCCCTCGTGTTCTCCTCCTGCCGCCGCTCCGCCTCTTCCTCCCTTCTCCTCCTCCTCCCCCGTTCCGAACCCCGACCTGCGGGGGCGGGGCCAAGGAAAGGGCGGGAACTGTGAGGGGAATGGGCGTGGCCAAGGGGATGCGCAGTCGTAAAATGGCTCAGTTTGGCTAAAATCACCCAAATGGGCCTAAAATTGTTCAAAGGGATCTAAAATCCAGCCTAACACCGGTCAGGTTTAGCCTCAAATCACCCAAAGAGGCCTGCAATCCCCACCAAGTTGTCTAAAATCACACAAACAGCCCTGAAATCCACCCTAAATCCACATGGTTCTGCCAGAAACGAGACAAATGGGGACAAAATCATCCAAAGGGTCTAAAATCAACCAAATTTGCCTAAAATTGTCCAAGCTGGTTGAAAGCCCACATAAAATGGCCAAAACCCCATCCTTAAATCTCCCAAATGGGTATAAAATCCAACATGAATGTACCTAGTTTGGCTTAAAATCACCCAAAGGGATCTAAAGTCCACCCTAGAACCCACTGGATTTGACCTGAAATTACCCAAATGGGTCTAAACCCCACCCAAATGGGCCTCAAATCATCCAAAACGGTCTAAAATCCACCTTAAAACTGCCCAGCTTGCCCAAAAATCACCAAATGGAATTAACTCCACCAGATTTGGCCTAAAATCACTCAAATATGACTAAAATCATTCAAACAGATCTAAAATCCACCCTAAAACCCACCAGATTTCACCTAAAAATCATCCAAATGCGCCTAAAATCCACCCTAAGCCTGCCCAGTTTGGCCTAAAATAACCCAAACAGGCCTAAAATCTCCAGGACCGGGACCAAAACCAAGACCAAGATCAGCACCAGAACCAACACCAGAACCAAGACTGAGACCGACACCGGATCTGAGACTGGCACCGAGAGTGGCGCCGCTCTGGGCCAAGCACCAAAACCAACACTGGGGCCAGAACAGACACCAGAACTGAGACCAGCACCACACTGGTACCGGCACTGGGACCAAGATCAAGACTGAAACCGGCACCAGAACTGGCACTGGGACCAAGACTGAAACCAAGACCGGCATCGGAACCAGCACCGAGATTGGCACCACACCAGGACTGGGACCCAGAATGAGATTGGCACTGGGAGCACTCCCGGACCAAGACTGGCACCGGTACCAGCACTGGGACCGGCACCGCTCCCGGACCGAGACTGGGACCGGGACTGAAAGCGGAACTGGCACCGAGACTGGCACCCCTGGAGTGTGTCCCATGTAGGACCGTACAGACCGGGATCCTGCGGACTGGGACTGTACAGATTGGGATTGTACAGACTAGTACTGCACAGACCGGGATTTCACAGACTGGATCATCTGGATCAGAACCATAGAGACTGGGATCATACAAACCGGGATCATCTGGACCAGGATGGCTGCACGGGAACGATGCGAACCGACACAGTCCCGCCTGGCCCAGGGGTCCCTCTCAGTCCCTTCTAGTCCCTCGTATCCCTGAGGGTCCCTGCCAGTCCCGCCCTGGAGCACGGCCAAAATTTCCCCGAGTGAAGGCAGCAGTGCCGGAGCGATCCTGGAACCAGTCCGAGAGATTCTACGTCCGAACCCAGTCCCGGATCCGGCTGCGGTCTCAGTCTCAGTCTCAGTCTCAGTCTCAGTCCCGGAAGGCTCCTGGTGCTGATTCCAGTCCCAGTGTTAATCTTGATCCCAGAGCAGTGCCAGTCTCAGTGCCGGTGCCAGTTCCAGTTTCAGTCCTGGTCTTGGTCTCGGTCTCGGAGTGGTCCCGGTCCCTGTGCCGGTGCCGTTTTTGGTCCTGAAGGGCTCCCAGTGGCAATCCCAGCCTTGGTCCCACTCCTGGAGCAGTGCCAGTCTTGGTGCTGGTCCCAGTGCCGGTCTCGGTCTTGATCCTGAACTGCTCCCAGTCTCGGTTCTGTCCACAGGCCTGGAGCAGTCCTGGAGTGCTCCTGGTGCTGGTGATGGTTCCAAAGTGCTCCAGGAGTCAGTCCCAGTGTTGGTCTTGGTGTCAGTCTTGGTCCCAGTGCCGGTCTTGGTGTCAGTCTTGGTCCCAGTGCCAATTCTGGTGCTGGGTTTGGTCTCGGTCCCAGTGCTGGTGCCAATGCAGTGCCGGTCTCTGTTTCAATGTCGGTTCTGGTCTTGCTCCTCGTCCTGCATGTTATAAATGGGCCAGGAAATCAGCTCCTTGTTTTTAAAGGCCTTTATTGAAGAACAGCCTGGGTAGGGGGCTCGAGGGGCGTGCGCACACCACTGCTGCTCCCTGGGACGATGCTGAGGAGGAGGACATCAGCTCCATCACACGGCGGATCTGGGCCTTCCGTCCTCACGGGAGTCCCTAAGAAGACACTTGCCAGCTCATGGTCTAGGGCTGTCTGTCTGATTGAGTCCTGATTGGATCAGGCTGTCCTGATAGGTCAAGTTATGGTGACAGAGTGAGGCCCAACTCCGATTGGTGTGGAGTTCCTTACGGTTCTGCCGGTCCACAGTGGTTATTCTTGGTCTCTAATCTTATTTCGGCTCATCATCTTTGGGTCTTGACTGGTACCAGAGGCTCCTTAATTTGCATATGGTCCTGAGCGCACGTCCTTATGGGAGCAGTGGAGGTGATACCCGGCCAGAAAGGGGAAGCAGGTAGAGTACAAACAGTAATTGAACTTTATTAAGGAACATTGACAATTAACAGAAGAAACTATTAACTTTAAAAATGTCTAACATTGGGACTTTATTTTCCTCAATATCCCCCTCTTTCTTTTTGATTTGGCTTAAACCCACATCAGTTTGTACTTTCTGTTTCCTGAAAATAGAACTTCCTCAATTTTTGGTATTGGTCGTACACTTTCTTAGCAGTTTTATGTTCTTCCTCCTGACTTTCCATTACCATGATTCTAGTTTGCTTTTGGCTGGCTGTTTCTGAAAATTGTGCACTTGCTTGGATGGTAGAAGACACTGCCCGAACTAAACAGGAGAGTAGACAGGGTATGAATAGCAGGCTCGTTACTGCAGCTACTGCTATGAAGGCCAGTTTTTTTCCACCATTTTCCTTTTAGGGACCAAAAGTCATCCCACCAGCTTGTATCCATAAAGGGAGTCCATTTTTGGGTGCCATCATACGCTATCTTACAGGATTTCTTTGGAGATGTTCCTTATTACCTCGCTTTTGTTGTCGATCTCCAAGCAGCACTCTGACGAATTAAACTTTCTGCATATGCCCCCCTCATCGGCCAACAAAAAATCTACTGCCAATCGTAGTTGGTAAATGACTGTTCTGGTTTGGGCCAATTGGGTGCTAATATGGTCTAGGGCAAGGGCTGTATTGTTGGATACGATTTCCAGTACTGCTTGGAGTCAGATTATCCTATTTAGCATATATATTGGAGTGCGGTACCCCCAAGATCCGTCTTGGGCCCAAGTTGCTGGTCCATAGGTTCTTATGATTTCTTCTGGGGTCCAGGTTTTTCCCTTCCACTTTTGGGTACTCCCCATATTAATTACATTCCTCCTTTTCCGATTGGTTTTTCTCAAGTCATCATACAATGGAACCCCCAAACTCGACCCTGATTCTTTTGGGAGTAGGAAGAAGGCGGGTTTAATTACCCCGATAGTGCAGCTTCCTGTCCAATCCCGGGGAGACTTGTATACGCAGTGTCACCACAGATCCGAAATAGGTGCTCAGGGGCTTCCCAGAATTTATCACTTACTTCCCAAGGGCATTCCCAATATCTGGATATTTGTCTTATATCCCAAAAAGGATTTATCCCTCTTTCAGCACATTCATGTAGGTTGTACCCATCATGGTATATACATCCCTTCTCCTTTCTTCCAGTTGACCAATACTGGTTTGGCTCTTGGAGAATCCATCTTGTGCTTATTTCTTCTCTTACCAGATACCGTTTGCATGCCATTCTCCCTACCTGGGTGTTATACCTTTTTCCTGTTGTCATGTACACTCTTCTCCAATAATCTTGGATTTCAAATCCCATTGTTCCTTTTTTCTTTGCCCTAAAATTTGGGGGTTTTGTTCTAATTGTATCCTTCTTAAGATCTCTAGGGGTCTCAAGCTGATCCCTTCCCAAGGCCAAACCTCTGTCATCTTGGTATTCCCACAGACCCAACAATTAGTTAAATCAAGTTCTTTACTTATTCTCTGTACCAGGTCTATGAATAGATTCTTCCCTGTGGGGATTTCTAGATCATCTTTTATAGTGGTTACCGTTAGTTGCTTCTCTTTTACTAGATCTTTTAATCCTTTTTGGTTGTCCTTGTGTTCAAAGCAGAACCAGGACTCTACTGCGGGGCATTCCCCAAGTAAGCGCTGCCTAAAAGAGGCCGTGTTCTTTGCTATCCAATAAACTTTCTTGCCTTCTCAACTGCCGCCCACCGCCGGTGACCGCTCTAGTGGTCACTCGGTGCCGCGACCTTCCCCAGCAAGACTATCCCGGAATGGTTGTCTCGGGCTTCTGAGAGGCACAGGCACTCGGTGGTGATATCAGCTCTTTTGTGAAGCTGCACAAGGCAGCTATCTCCGGCAGCTCTTTCTCTATCAGCTCTTTTGTGAGGCTGCACAAGGCAGCTCTCCTCGGCAGCTCTTCAGGCGACGCTGGAACAGAGCAGGAGGCAGACGTCCAGTCCAGAAGGCTCTTTATTCAACAGGAGCCGACAACCGACTAAAATTGACAGACTCAGACAGGGGGATTATATAAGGTTCGGGATAGGCGGGGCTAGCAACTTGGACCAATCACGGGGACGATTGAGAAAACAACCAATCGGGGAGAGGATCCAAAATGCACCAGTCAGGGAAGGGGAAAAACCAGGAAGTGGGGAAACAACCAATGCGGGGTAACAAATTAACATAGAGCCTCAAGGGCTCATGGGGTGAAACATTTTGCTCTCCCTAACTTGAGAAACAGTCTCCTGGGGAGACTTCCCTGTGGGGAGCTCTGCCATTGCGAATACAGCTTATATGCTGTGCTCTCTCCATGGCAGGGCAAGTGCCCCTGTGGTAACCTCAGGGGTTACCACAGGCTATGATATCTCAGAGTGGGTTATGTGAGGTCATGGGGGTGCTATAGCATCATGGGCCATCTCTGTGACATCACGGAGCCAGCTGTGACATCACAGGGCAAAACTCTGACATCATAGAGCAGACCATGACATCACCGAGTTTGCTGTGACATCATGAGGGGCTGTGTGACATCACAGAGTGGGTTGTGACATCAGAGACCAGCTGTGTGACATCATGGGGGCCTGTGTGACATCACAGGAGGGCTGTGTGAGGTCACTGGGTTCATCACTTTCACCCAGTCCCCCTCACAGTTTTCCCCAAGAAGTTTGTAGCCCTGGTTCGTGCCTGAGATGTTTTGGTTTTCTGAAATTCCTTTCCCAGGGAATTTTCTGTAAACAAGAGACATGTTTTTGTAACTGTAACTTTGTTAAAATTCCTTTTCCTTGGAGGGACTTTTTCTTGATGTCTCTCTGGTCTGACCAATGTGATAGAAGAGGTTTGTCTTTGTTTCACCAATCAAATTGGTCTGTGTAGAATAGTTTAAAAAGGGAAACACATCCCAAAAATAAAGGAGTCATTTTTAGCCTTCTGAAGTCGAAGTCTGTGTTGTTATGTGATACAACAGCTCCAGAAGTCCAATGCTGTTCATGCCCAGAAGGGTCCCCTGTCCCCCAGGATCCCCCCGGTGCACCTGGAGCCACAGCCTCCACCAAAGGATGTTCCACAGGATCGACCCCAGAGCCTGACACCGGGATGAGGGGCTGGGCTGTGTGACCAGGACATCAAGGACGTGGATTCCCCAGGTCACTGTGGCCTGGGTTGGGTTGCCCAGGGCAGGAAAGATGTCTGGCAGCTGCAGCAGGGTCAGGGAAGGGTGCCAAGGGGGGGCTGCAGCCCTTGGGCTGTCAGGGGAGGCTGAGGGAGCTGGGCTTGTCCAGCCCCGAGCAGGGAAGGCTGAGGGGCTCCTGATCCCAACCTGGCAGTGCCCCCGAGGAGGTGATGGAGAACACAGAGCCAGGCTCTTCACCGGGAGCCTGCTGGGAGATAAAAGACAATGAGCAGAGGGTGAAAGAGGGGAGGGTCAGCCAGGACAGGAGGAAACCTTCGTTCCCATGGGCTCAGCCGGGTGCTGAGATGCTGCCCCCTAATCCCTGTCCTTTGGGATTTGCTAATCCAGACCAAATCAAGCCTTGAACCACTTGGTCTGACCAAGTTACTGACAGCTTGGGCTGCTGACTTGCTGAGCTCCTTTCCAATTCAGCTCTCTAATGCTGCTGGGACAATGCTGGTCCCTGTTTTAGACTGGAGCAGAGCAGATGGGACAGGAGCCCTGCAGGGCTGTAGGGGATTGGCAGCTTGTGAGGTGCACGAGCACATCTTCATTAGCTGGGTCATTGGAGCACTTCTAAGAAATGTCCAAGTTTTCCCACCAGAAGAAACCAGGAATTTCCTGGAAGCGTACAATGGCAGGAGAAGAAATCCTGATCTTGCCCTCTATTTGTGTCAGTGGCTGGACTTGTATTTTTCATGGAGCTGTGCCTTCCCTTGGCTTTGTTGGCTGACAATCAATGAACATCCCTCTGTGTCCCAGGCAGCTCCTTCTGCAAGGAAAGCAGGTGGGAGTTGGAGCCAAGGAGCTGAAAGCTGCAGGTGCAGCCTGGAGTGGAGGGAGCTCAGATTTGCACAAGGCTGCTCTGAGTGCCAGGGCCTGGATGGGGGAAATGGTGGGATGGGGATAGGGACAGAGTCTGATTGATGGTCAGCCATGAAGGGTCTTGATGTTCATATCTATTCAGAGCAGCTTAGGAGGTGCTGAAGATCAATATCAACTGGAGATTGCTGATATAGATCTATAAACAGGAAAACAAAACTAAAAGAGGAGAAAAAAATACCAACAACTGCATTTAAAAAAATATATTGTATATTCTCTTCAAATGCACTTCTGAAATCTGTACAATTAACCACAGAAGAATTGAAGACTTGGAATTAAATTATTCCCAGGGGCTTTTCTTGTTAGAGTACTTTGGAATGTTAATGAGCCTTTGGCACTGAATTCCTGAAGTGAAGAGCTGAAGACTGAACAAGCCTCTGGAGAGCTAAAATTCATCAGGGAACCTCCAAGTTGCTGAGCATCCATCCTCAGCAGAGCAGATTGAAGAGATTCCAGGGGTTTCCAGCTGCTGAAGAGCTGTGAGCTCACATGCTGGCACAGGGGCTCCATGGTGGCATCTGAGGGGTCTCTGGGCTCCTGAAGATCTGTTTGGTCACCTTCAGTCACAGGGGCTCTGTGGTGACATGTAGCTTCGTGTGACTCTCTCCCTGGCCCGGCTGGTACACCTGGGCCACCCAGCTGCTCTTGTCACGCTGCCACACAACTGTTTTGTGGGACTTGGCTCCAAAGACAGTCTAAAACTACGCTGTAATGGCTGTGGCGTTGAAAGAGGGGTCTCCCAGGCACGTTAAGATTTAGAGGGTTTATTCAGGGGTAACGGAATTCCATGCCCTCTGTCCAGTGCCAGTGGAGAGGCCCCGGGCAGGGGCTGCAGGGGGGTTTTGTACAGGACAGGTCGGGGGGAGGGTACATAATCTACAAACCAATAAAACAGCTCTATCTAATACATTTCAGCATTACTATCTAAACTTTAGCAAATCATAGCAAGTTTGGGAGTGGTCTTTAGGGGCCTAGAGGCCCGACCCAGAGTCCTTGGCAGGTTGCAAGCAGACGTTCCGTTGTCCCAGTAACCGTATCAATCCTAACAAAGTAACTTCTAAAACAATGGGCTTTTTCAGGGTAGGACTATCCTTACTTTGCAATTAAAACAAAAGCATATTCAATTAAAACAAAAGCATATTCATAACTAAAGTTTAACAAGCGATTCTCTCACATCCATAGTGACATCCCAGGGCTCCTTAATCTTCCTAAGGGTCATGAGGTGACAGAATGTCCCAGGGCTGCACAGTGACACCAGAGGTGTCTGTACCCTGCCAAGGAGCCAATTTGTCCCAGGCAGTGGCAGGAGTCCAGTGGTGACATCCCTGTGCTCCTAAAGAACAGCGAGGTCACCGACACTCCCAGGGGCTCCATGGGGACATCCCAGGAGTGTCCAGGCTGCCAAAGAGCTGGGATGTCACCGACACTCCCAGGGGCTCCATGGGGACATCCCAGGAGTGTCCAGGCTGCCAAAGAGCTGGGATGTCACAGACACTCCCAGGGGTTCCAGGGGACATCCCAGGAGTGTCCAGGCTGCCAAAGAGCTGGGATGTCACAGACACTCACAGGGGTTCCTGTCATGGGCAGAGTGGCAGCTTCAGGCAAAGTTTATTGGAGAAGCTCCTGATGGGTCACGAGGTTCACAAAGGACCCAAACCAGGACCCCCAGGCTTTTTAAACTCCTTCTGTGAGAGGATCCTGGGAGGGCCTGGATCCAATCCCATTCCCACACTTTCTCAAGGATTTATGCCTAAAGGATTATACAGGTGGAATTGAATCTTTGTACAACTTTGTCCCTCAACATTAAGGACGGCAAACCAGAAGTATTTATGGACATATAGATATGACTGATTATGATCATGATTAGACAAATAGGTCTTAATCAGAATTATTTACTCCACAGTATAGGAGCTGTAACATCTATTTTAAGACAGTGCTCTAGGAAACAATTTTGAAGCAATTGGATTAAAGCAAAACCAGTTATTAACCAGAGGTGGGTGTCACTCCCCCAGACCAATGACCGTGGGCAAATCTCTTTAGCTCAGCCTCAGGCAGTGACTTTGAGGGGTGTCCCCACTCCAGGGAGGAACCTCCACACCCCCCCAAAGAAGGGAAATGTCAGGAGATGCTGCTGTTAAAATTTGGGATGGGGCTTTTCTAGTCTGAAGTGCTGCCCTGTCAGTCAGATGTGCCCAGGCTGTGCCAGCTCAGCAGCTCTGAGAAGCTCTCAGTGGTGTCACTGGGTTGTTGCTTTCTCTGGGGATTTTAGCAGCTCTGCCACAGCTTCAGCTCCCTCTCAGCATGTGGAACTTTGGGATGGAGGAGTCAGGCTGCTTTCAGCATTCTTCACCCCCAAAGCAGCATGATCCCTTTCTTCATTTCCCACTGGGGGCTTTGCAAACAGGGCCTTGCTGGGGTTGTTTGAGCCCATTGCAGGCAGAGCCTCCTGCTCCAGCAGGAACTGCCTTTCCTGTGCCAGGACCAGGGCAGATCCCACTGCAGGAAAAGCCCCAGGCCAGCCCCAGCAGAGTGAAGGGCTCGGGCACAAGTGCAGAGTGCCGTGCTGGGAGCTGTGCCAGGGAGAGCCTGAGGCACCAAAGGCCCCTGGGCAGCAGCAGCTGCTTCCAGGGCATGGCCAGAAGCCTCCCTTGGCCACCCGGCCTGGTGGCCACCACTGCAGAGCTGCTGGCTCAGGGCTCATTTCTGCCTGGGCTCTGCCCCAGCCCACAGAGTGTGAGCTCAGCCCTGACTCTGGCACAGCCGCTGTGCCTGAGCCCTGCAGAGCCTCAAGGTCACCTGTGCCAGCCTGGTGCCCATCCCTGGCTCTGGCACTGTCACTTCTGTGCTCGCTGCTGCCTCCAACACTGAACCCCCTCATCTACAGCCTGAGGAACCAGGAGCTGGAGGGTGCCCTGAGGAATGTGACCACTCTGCTTTTCAGAAACAATCAAGTGCCTCTTGGTTTCAGCATTGAGAATGGAACACATTCCAGGCCCAGACTGCTTTGTGCCATGTGTCTTGTTTGTTATTCTATTTGGTGTAATTAATATTTCCTTTTCCTTTTCTCTCCCCTTCTCCTCTTCTCTTCTCTTCTCTTCTCTTCTCTTCTCTTCTCTTCTCTTCTCTTCTCTTCTCTTCTCTTCTCTTCTCTTCTCTTCTCTTCTCTTCTCTTCTCTTCTCTTCTCTTCTCTTCTCTTCTCTTCTCTTCTCTTCTCTTCTCTTCTCTTCTCTTCTCTTCTCTTCTCTTCTCTTCTCTTCTCTTCTCTTCTCTTCTCTTTTCTCTTCCCATAAAGTGATGCCATTAGTCACAGTATTGCTACATCAGTATCTACCATGCCTGTGTTAAGCACAGACAGTAAGGAGCCCTGATCACTCTGCATTGATGTCAAATAAAGTGTCCTGCTCTGCCCTGTGTGCCCAAGATGTTCCCTCAGCCCCTCTCTGTCTCTGCAGGGGCAGTGCCTGTGAGCACAGGTGGAGGGCAGAGACTCCCAGCACAGCAGCACAGCCAGGGACAATGGCCCTGCCTCTTCCCACAGCTGCTCTTCCCAGCTCCAGCCTCTCCTTCCCAGCCCTTCTGTGGCTGTAAGGCCACAGTGCTGTGGCAGCTTGGTCACTGTCCTGCTGCGTGTCCGTGCTGTGAGCACAGGCAGGGCCAGGCCATGGGCACTGCTGGGACACAGCTGGGCTCCAGCACAGCAGCTCCAGCAGCCAAGGGCATCTCCTGAGGGCAGCCCAGGAAGGCTTTGCTCTCCCTACAGAGTCCCTCTCAGCAATAGGCCCAAGGAACAGACTCTGAAGAGGCTCCTTGTGTTCCTTGTTCTCCCAGGGCTCAGTGGGATGAGATCAGGGTCCCAGGGTGGCCTTCAGGGGACTCAGGTCTGGGTCAGGCTCTGCTTGTTGGTGGCCAGGGCCCATCAGATGGTGAAGGGTCTGTGCTGAACCTTCCTGGGGCTCTGCAGCTTGTGCCAGGGCTGATGGCAGGGGAATGTTCGTCTGGAGGGCCTTGGGAGCTGCCAGGAGAACACAGGGCACCTGCAGGGATCGTGTGTGCCAGGGAGCAGCAGGGAGTGGAGCTCCCTGGGCACAGGCCTGGCCAGGGTGGGGTCACCCCGAGGTCAAGGACTGAATGTCTGCTGTGAGCCAGGAGAGCTCTGCAGCCCCAGGGGACACAGCAGGCACAGGAAAGGAGTCTGGGCACTGAGAGCTCTGACCCTCAGGGAACTTCCACAGGAGGATGCAGGGCAGCCCTAAGCCCATTTGGCAGCCCTAAGCCCATCTGGCAGCCCTGGAAAAAGGCAGGCACCTGTTATAAATAAAAATAAAATAAAGAACAAATTTAAATTTAGCAAAACTTTTAATAGCAATTTAATATTATATTAAACCTAGATGTCGCTGTGGGACATGAAATGAGGACACGGACTCTGGTTTTCAGAAGGCTGTGTCAGACTCGAAGTCTGCTCTTTATTTTTCAAACCTGCCTTATATACTTTTTTACAATGAGCCCACCTAAGAGGTGGGATCCTTTGACCCATTGGTCACCCCAAAGGGTCATCAAACGAAGTTCCCTCCTTTGGGAAAGAATGCAGAAAAACAAGATAGTTTATAATAACATGCTCTTGTTTACAACAGGTGTCTGTGGGAAAAGAATTTCCCGAAACCAAAACATGGCAGGCACGAACTGTGGCTACATTTCACCCTTCTAGTTTTTTAAAAAAAGAAAAGAAAAAAGAAAAATGCAATTCTCAATGCTACTTGTGGAGGGGCCATCCGAGTGATCACTCACATCATCTGCATCTGAGTCGTCACTCGAAGGTTCCTCCTCTTCATGACTTTCACTCTGGTCACGGTCCCCAGGGTGGAGTCCGTGACAAGACCAAAAGGAACCTGGGAAAATTGCTGACATGCCATGACAGCAGCTCTCAATTCAACCAATTTGGCCGAGGCAGCTCATGACTCCTCAGCTCCTGCCACTCAGATCCATCCCATCAAGTGACAATGGCTTTCCCTGTTTTTCCCAAGCCGTTAGACGGTGGGTCCTTGCACTGGTTCTGGACCATTTTATGGTCACAGAGAAAGTTCAGCCAATTTCGCCACTTTTAGTAGCTCATGGCTGGGCATGATCTGCCCGAAAAAGGTTTGCTAGAGCACTCTGCAGGGATTCAGAGTTTGTGGGGCTCCAGTCAAAATTCTCCCGTTTTACGGGATTCACTATTAAATAGTGAAATTGCCGTCGTATGCGGCGGATGGGGCAAAAAAGACCCATTCCAAAAATGTGCAAGGAATCAGACCATTTGTCACTCCATTGGCAAATGAAGCCTGTGGGATGAAAATCTGGAATCACAGCATCGACTTTCCTGGAGATCTTGTAACAACCTCCATTTCCCAGATTTCTTCATGATGCAGAAAACCGGAGTGTTCCACGGACCAGTGGAAAACTCGAGATGGCCTCGGTCCAGTGCTCCTGGACCGATTGTCAAAGGGCAACTAATTTATCATTCAGAAGGGGCCACTGGCAGTCCAAAATGGGTCTGTCCGTCAGCCACCATTTAAAATTCTGTCCCAACCCGCACCCCCCAAGCCGCCAAGACATCCCGCTCCCAGAGGTTAGTAGAAGTTTCAGTGACGTATGGTCGAACCATAGCCGACTGTCCCTCTGAGTTCGTGATCATCACGGGTCGCTGGCTTACAAAGCATTGCTTCGTGCCACCCAGTCCTGTGACAGACGACTGAACAGGATCCAGAGGCCACTGCGGAGGCCATGCAGTCTTGGAGGTGGATCTCTGAAGGGGTGGCATCAGGGAGGTGGAGGGTGCAGCACACCTCGGGATGTTCCTCAATCAGGACTGCTGGCCAG
The DNA here is from genome assembly GCA_017589585.1 of Phylloscopus whistleri. Taxonomy (NCBI): domain Eukaryota; kingdom Metazoa; phylum Chordata; class Aves; order Passeriformes; family Phylloscopidae; genus Phylloscopus; species Phylloscopus whistleri. Next base: position 24,395 of record JADMLD010000558.1, on the reverse strand, counting down.
TGAGCTTGAGGTGGCCCGGGAAATCCAAAGCAGCCGTCTCCTCACCACCGGTTCTCAGTCCTGGAAACAGAGGACTTACAAGGTTTGGAGTTTGCCCTAAGTGCAGGAAAAGCCTGAACAGCTCCCTGCGGGGTGACAGGATCTGTGTGTGTCTGCCCTGTGGGTGTCACCGGAGCAGACAGAGATACCTGTCCCAGGTTCTCGGCACCTGACATCACGGCCCTTTCAGTGCCAGCAGGGCCAAAAAGACACTTTGCAGCCCCCATGAGACGCACTGCGACTTCCCAATGCCCCATTTCCAAAGCCTTTGATGTCACTTCGTCCCAGAAGCTTCTCTGGCCTCTGGGGCGCACGGTGACCTGGCGTGGTGGCAGCGTCCCGTGATTGGCTGGAGAAAGGCCACCAACTCGGGGCCTTTTCCTGCGAGCCATCACAGGGGACGTGGCAGCTGCGCTGCCTTCTGCCCCAAACGTGAGCCCTGGGGGTGACACAGACGGAGCATCCCCAGAGTCACTGGAAGTCGGGGGGTGGGGGGGGGTCGCAGCGGCGCCAGCGGCCGGAGAAGCCGCTGAAGCCTGCAATCCTGGAGACAGAGGCGGTTCCCTCAGTGCAGGAGGAGTGGCCGACGCCCAGAGGGACTCGGTCCCTCCCACATGCCGCACTGGAGGAGGGGTCGGCAAGGGCGGGTGTGGAAGAGCCGGTGCTGATCCGGCTTTCCGCCCGTCCGGGGCCGTGGGGACAGAGGCAGATGGAACCGCGGCTCGCCCCGTCCCCACAGTGAAGCCAGGTTGCCCAAACACGGAAGGTTCATCGGCGAACCGAGGCGTTGCCTCACTGCCGGCCCGCGCCGGGAGAGGGGGTGGAGGGTCAGTGCGCCGCCGCTCCGCCGGTGATGGGGGGGTGGGCTGTTCCCCCCCGGCCGCGGCGGCGGCTGGCGCCTCCCCGCCGCGCGTGCGGGGGGGCTCCTCCGCCGGCCGCTTCACCGCGGCAGGCACCGCAGGGCCAGAAGGGGATCCAGCCCCACCCCCATCGCGTGCGCGGCGGCGCCGCGGCGGCGACTCATCGTCTCCTCCCTCGGAGGGACTGATTTCCACATCGTCCGCCCCAAGAGGAAAGCGCGTACGTCTTTCGCAATGTGGGCACTTTGTCGTGACTGTCCCCTTTAAAGTGACGCCCACTGTCCGCGCTGTTGACTGCGCCCGTTCGCTTTCCACGACGCAAATCTGGGGAATGGGCGGCGACCGCGGAGCCGGGTGGGGCGGGGCCACGACCGCCGGAGGCGGGGACGACTGCGGGGCGGGACGGGGCAGGGTTTCCACCGCCACCGGAGGCGGGGACGACCGCGGAGCAGGGCGGAGCGGAGTCACGACCGAGCGGGGCGAGCGCGGAGCCGGGCGGGGCGGGGTTTCCACCGCCGAGCGGGGCGAGCGCGGAGCCGGGCGGGGCGGGGCCACGAACGCCGATGGGGGCGACCGCAGAGCAGGGCGGGGCGGGGCTTCCGAATTCCCAACTCCCCCCCCTTCCCGCCGTTCGGCCGCGCGAAAAGGGCTCGCGGAAATCGGTGTGGATCGCACCCGGGGGGCGGGGCGAGGGGCCGTCCTGGACTCCCCGGTCCGTCCCCGCTCCTGTTTCCCTCCCCCACCCGCGCGCGGGGGGCTCCAAACCTCTCCGGGGAAATCGCATTCCCGGGGGGAGGCGACAAGCGAACCCGACACGTTCTGGATGGCTCGGGGGCTTTCCGATCCACTGCTGGCTGAACCTTCCGCCACAGCTCCTCCGCTTCTTGCGTCCACGAGGTCTCCGTCTTCCGACTCTGCGCCGGACGTCAGCTCGCTCGGAAGTCCGTCGTCTTCCTCAGACGCTGCAGGACTTAGACCTGAACTCGAGAGTGAACTCTCACACGGACTTATAAGTACATTAAAAATTTGTCTCCAAGTTATTATTAACCTGGAGATCTCTGCTTGTCCAGAGGACATAGCTTCATGCAGACTGCGTCCCAGAACACGCCACCATGTCTTTGATAGCGCTTCATAGGCATTCGCAGAAATAACATTTCTTTTTCCCCAGACATAAAGGGCCTGGAGTTGATCTCTGGGAATATAGACCCCGTTTCTATCCAACAGGTCTTCCCAGAGTTCCAGCACCAGACAGTCTTCAGGGTCTAGTGCAGGAACTTTCATTTTGCCAAAAGGTTCGTCTCCTTATCGGAGAGAAATGAACTGGCAAGCAGGGCAGGAATCGGTATTTTACCTAAAAATTCGCTTTTAGGGATACCTCGTTTCCCGCGGCTGCAATCACGTCGGCGTCCACCAGATGTCGCTGTGGGACACGAAATGAGGACACGGACTCTGGTTTTCAGAAGGCTGTGTGAGACTCGAAGTCCAAACTTTATTTTTCAAACCTGCCTTATATACTTTTTTACAATGAGCCCACCTAAGAGGTGGGATCCTTTGGCCCATTGGTCACCCCAAAGGGCCATCAAGCGAAATCCCTCCTTTGGGAAAGAATGGAGAAAAACAAGATAGTTTATAATAACATGCTCTTGTTTACAACAGGTGCCTGTGGGAAAAGAATTTCCCGAAACCAAAACATGGCAGGCACAAGCTGTGGCTACAGGTGCTGGGGCTCAGACTTGGGGGGACCCTGCAGGGGGACTGTGACTGGGGGGGTGGGGGCAGAACGGGCCCTGGGATGGATCGGGAATGGGGACCCCCGTGTGTCCCCCTGTGTCACCCCGCTCTGGGGACTCTGGGGATTTGAACCCCTGTGGGAGTCCAGGGCGTTCCTTTGGATACCCTGGACAAAGAGAAACCTGTACAGGGAGGTTTAAAACCTGGACAGGGGGGTCTGGAGTTTGTACAGGGGGGTTGGAGACCCTGGCACAGAGCCCAGACAGGCAAGGGCCTTGACTTCAGTCCATGGGAAAGGTTGCCAACATGAAGAGAGGAATTGCAAGCCTCCAAGGGTGATAAAAGATAATATTATTTTCACATTTGGGGTTTTAGAATAGGGATGACCAGAGGCAAGATGGAGGATACTGGGTGGTGCCCTGAAGTCTTCTCCTTCTTCTTCGTCTCCATTTTTGCAGTGAGGATGACACCAAGCAGATTTAGAGGGATTGGATTAGTATAGAAATAACCTGTTCAGTGTAGAGTGTAGATATTGGTTTGTAACTGTAAATAATGTACACACAATTATCTGTATAAAAGATGAGGAGCCTTGGTCAGAGGAGGAGTCGTCACCTGTTGCCCGTGCTGCTCAGACCTCTGCCAGGCTCAGAGAAAAAGAACTGAGATAAGAGAAAATAAACAAAAGAAACAACCTTGAACAAGAACGTCTGAAGACCTCGTTTGTTCGGGCATTCGGCTTGGGGCTCTTCTGAGGGCAGAAGGGCAAAGACCACCCTGATCTCGGGTGAGCAGAGACCCCGAGAAACCCCGACAAGGCACCCAGTGAACCCCAAAAGGCACCAGGACCCCTCTCAGCTGCCAGGGGAATTTGAGGAGGGGGCTCATGGGGGGTGCCCAGGCTGGGCCAAGAGCCCAGCACTGCCCCAGCTCGACCTGCCCTGGCTCCATCCCAGAGATTAGAAAGGAGGAGTGGGATCCCTCCCAATGCAATTTCGGGGTCCCAGCCCCCTCTTTTCCCTTCCTCTTCCACCCCTTCCCCACTGCCCGGTGTGGATGCGCCGGTGGACAGTGAGGTGTGAGTTGCGGTTGAAGCCCTTCCCGCAGTCGGGGCAGCGGAAGGGCCTCTCCTCCGTGTGAATCCGCTGATGGACGAGGAGATCAGAGCTGGTGTGAAACCTCTTCCCACACTGGGGACACTCGTAGGGCCTCTCCCCAGTGTGGATGCGCCGGTGTTTTCTCAGGTCGCAGCTGCGTCCAAAGCCCTTCCCACATTCCAAGCAGGTGTAGAGCCCTTCCCCAGTGTGGATCACCTGGTGCTGGATCAGGGCTGTGCTTACTCTGAAGCTCTTCCCACATTCCCCACACTTGTAGGGCTTTTCCCCGGTGTGAATCATCTGGTGTTGTGTCAGGGAACCCTTCACGCTGAACCTCTTCCCACATTCCCCACACTCATAGGGCCGTTCCCCGGTGTGGATCACCTGGTGCCGGATCAGGCGGCACCTGTAGCTGAAACCCTTCCCACATTCCCCACACTTGTGGGGCTTCTCCCCTCCATCAGGCTTCTCCTCCAGCTCTGAGCTCCGGCTGGATCTCCGGCCGCCCTCCTGGCACAGGGGGGGTCTTTCCTCCTCGCAGCTCCCTGGACTGGGTTTGCAGCCCCTCCTCCTGTGGGAGCTCTGGGGCTTTTCCTCCTCCTCCATCTGGACACTCCTTGGGAATGAAAAATCCTGGTTTTGGAAAAAACAAGAGGAGAGAGCCTTAGGCTGGGGGTTCCTCCTTGCCCAAGCGCCTCTCAGTAAATCCTTGGGCACCTTGTGTCTGTAAGAACCTCCAAAACACCAAGATTCAGCCCAAAGGTCCTCCAAACATCAAGAGAGATGAAAACCTCCCCAAACATCAAGATCCAGCCAAAACCTCGGCTAAAATATAAAGATTCTACTCCTTGCAAAAACCGTAATCACCAGCGTTTAGCCCAGTGAAGCTCACTCTGGGTCTCAGTCAGACTCACACACTGGGCTGGCTGGGATTAGATTGCTGGAAAATATACCAGTTTTAAAATTATTTTTATTTTATTTCTCCACTCAGGCTGGGTTTGCCTTTGCCCTGGGGAAAGGAATTTTAAAGGTTTTGTTTTAAGGGATGTTACACCACTCAACAGAGATGAGTTGAACATCTCACCAGACTGGGAAGAGCCCAAAAGATCCCCACAGAGAGAACGACCATCAACAAAACATCAACGACCATCAGCAAACAGCAACCAACACCCACCCCAGACACTGCCCCTGGGAGAGCTGCAGACACCTGGTCTGGAAAAGGCTGAGAAGGAAATCCAGGAGTGCAGACCTAATTAACATCAGAGGAAAAGGAATCCAGGTCCAACAGGAAATCTAATACTGAGACCTCAGCAACTTGGAAGCAATGAACATCAAACCAAGGGATTTCTATGGGTTCAGACTGTAAAAAGTTTAGGAAAAATCCAGTAAAACTCACATGTCATGGAATGATTTTCTCTGCACACCTGGGCTGTAATATTTGTTAATTCATGTTCCCAAAAATACAATGATTTCCTGACAGGGTGATACTGGTGGAGAGTAAGAATATGGTCTCTGTAAAGCTTCAGGAGGCACTGCCAGCTCTGGCGGGAACTGAATGGTAACCTCACGAGAGCCTCTTTTACATTACCTTTGTGCATGTTTACAGATTATATTTTATACATGTAATATCCACGGGTGCGGGTGATGGTGAATTATATTATTTCTGAGTGCCAGGAAAATCCTTTGCAGCACAGAATCCTACCCGAGTCCGGGAAGGAGACAAAGGAATTAACATACCAATACAAGGAACAGAATGCTGAAACCAGGTGCGGTAAATATCTGATAAAGAGTAACGACCCAACAGAATAGGACCCAGCTAAGCCATCAGGGATTCCCGGAACCACCCATCTCACCCAGGAAACCTATGGTCCCCGCAGCGACGATATCAGCAGAGTCATCGAGAGATAAAGAGGCTATAGAAATTCAGAACTGAGCAGTGGCACCAACATCAACTCAAAGAAATTACATATTCCCCCTCGATATTTGGACTTTTTAAATATGTTTTAACTTGTTCCGTGAACTAAGGGTATAAAACTGGCAGGCCGGGACTTAGACATTGCTGGGATCTGGAGAGGGAGTGTCCCCTGACACTCCAAGGGAGATCCCACCCAGGGCGGCCCTGTCCATTCCCTTGCTCCGCAGGCTGTGAATTTCGGTGCTGTTTCTGGTAAATCTCGGTATTGGCTTTGTCAATTCCGTGCTCACTGACAATCTGGTAATAAATTCTTGTTTATTTTAATTGGCTCTACTTATTTATAACATGGGCTATGTGTGGATGAAATGATTTCTGTTGCACATCCTGGCCAGAATCAAGTGATGCCTTGACTCTCTAACACTAAAGATACTGTTGGAGCATTTTTGGTTTTCCCAGAGTTTCAATGACAAGATTACCATTAGAATAACTTTTTGCAATAGTCCTACTTCTGTATTGTCAGTTACATTTGGGCCAGGGGTGTGAGAATCAATTTGTAGTCTTAGTAGAAGAAAGAAAAACCTTGATTGCTTTGGAATGTTTTGTGTATGTTTGTGCGTGGCTCCCAGTGATCACAAAATTTTGGTATATGGGTTTTTCAAAGTTCACCTTTAGGCTGCATTTTGCAAAACTAAAAGAGCTTTAAAGGTGACACTCTAACTTGTAAACAGTTAATAGAATATTGGTAAAAAAAAAAAAAAGAATAAAAAAGAAAAAATGCAGATTGTGTGGGTGCCACATGTGAGTCATTCAATGGCTGCACTGGAAGAGAAGCTTTAGAAATGCAAATTAACACTGCTGGGGAAAAGTGTGCACAATGCACCAGGGGCTTCTTCCCTGGGGCAGGAATTGGGCAGATTCCCTCTGTCCCTCAGCCCAAGCTCTGCCTGCTTGCACAGATGGAATTGGCACAGCCAAGGGCAGAGCCCAGAGGGAGGAGCCCTGACTCTGCAACAGAAATGGGTTAAATTGCTAAGGAAAACATCAAACGGAGAATGATATGAAAACTTCACCTAAAAAAAGTGATGGGGAAGGGGGGAATCATCCTTCTACCCACTCTAACCTGTGCTGGCATTGTCTATGTTATACAGGGTGCATCAGACCTCTGGGCGTTTTTAGCTACCGCAAGTTCACCGAAATCAACTGGAAATCAAAATATACCATTTAATCAGCGAAAAGCGGTCAATTGACACACCCCACGCAGGAGGGAGAGCCTCAAAAACGGGGAAAAGATGAACGGCCACCAGAACAAATCCTACAAGACCAGGGACCAGCTCCTGGGAACCCCAACCAATTCATATCAGGAGCCAGAGAAGGCATTTATCATTCGAATTGCATAATTAGATTACAAGCTGTCCTCGAAATAATAACCACTCAATCCACTCAAGCGAGGAACGCGACATTTCACATTTATGATGGTATCAGATTATCTATTAACCCAGGCACCCGCGGGAAGGAGACCGCGGGCAGCCGCTCCCGCAGCGCCCTCAGGGCACGGGGAACACGGCGCGGACACGGCACAACCCAGCCACAGCCAGAGCCCCCTGCCGCCCCCTCCGCCCGCAGCCAGCCCCGAGCCCCGGCACAACCCAGCGCGGCTCCCACCTGCGCCGGGGCCGCCTCCGAGCTCCGCCGCCGCCTCCCCGGGCTCCGGCCGCTGCCGCCGCTCCTGGGCCAGCGCGGACACTCCTAAAATGGCGCCGCCGCCAGGGGGGCGAGACGCGGGTTTATCCCCGCTCTGCTCTGCCCAATCAGCGCGCAGCCAGACCCAGCAGTGACGGCACCATCAGCCAATGGCAGCGAGCCAGGGGCGGGCTCTGCACACGGCACAGCCTCTCAGGCCCCGCCCCCGTGCTGTCTGAGGGCAAAGCCGCAGATCAGGAACCGCCCTGGGACGCGCCCGGGCCCCAGCCGGGATTGAGCTCAAAACACAAACAAAGTTCTCCGCACCTCCCGGACCGCCTGGCCCAGCCCTGCGTGCTGCGTGCCTCCCACTCAGCGGGAAGCCCTGAAGCCTCACTTCTCCTACCCCCTCACTAGGAGCATCAGTTCGTCACTTTGATTTCCCCGAAAAAGGGAAAACTGCCCCCAAACCCCTGTCCATGAGTGGAACAGGGGAGAGATTTCTGGCAGGAAACTCCAAAAATTCAGAGCACGCTAATGAGAAGGAAATGAAGACCCTTCAAATCAGCCTCCCCTCACGCCTCCCTCCTTCCAGCTCCACCTCCTACCCCGGCGGAGCAGGGAGACAGGGAATGGGGCCATGGTCAGTTCGTGCCCCGGGGCTTTTCCGGCTGCTCAGGGACAGGAGCTGTTCCCCTGCTGCACCCTGGGCTCCCTCCCACAGCAGAGTTCTCCAGGAACTCCTTCAAGCTCAGCCCGTCCCGTGGGGAACAGCCCCCCTCAAGCTGCTGCAGCGTGGGTCACTCTGCCCCAGGCTCAGCCCTTCAAGGACAGGCTGCTCCAGCGGGGGCCCCTCTGCCCGCAGGTGTCCCCCGGGGTCACAGCCTCCTGTCAGGCATTGCCCTGCTCTGCCATGGGCTCCTCCAGGGGCTCTGGGGGGATCTCTGCATCCCCGTGGATCTCAGCATGCGGCACCTCAGTCTTTGGAGGCACCACGGGTTGGCTCTGCTGGACACGGAGGAAGCTTCTGGCAGCTTCTCTCAAAACCCAGCCCTGAACACCCCCTGCTACCAAAACCAGGCGCTGTAATCCCAATACAGCTCCAAAAATGGGGTCCCAGATATGCAGGAGCTCAGGTTGACCCAAAATTGGGATGGAGATTTCCAGGGGCTCAGGGGTGCACAAAAAACGAGGCCCCAGCTGAGGGTGTTCTCTGCTTGGCTGAGCGCTGCCCGAGGGCTGGGGCTGCCCCACGGGGGGACACCCTCCTCCAGCGGGGATGTCCCGCACACGGGGGATGCCCACAAGACCCTCAGAAACCCCGGGGCTGGGCTGGCCCTGCCTGGATGCCAGGAGCCACTGATAAATATGAGGACCCAATAATTGATTGCCAATTAGATAAACTTTATTAAAGTTGACAGGCAATGATTTATTAGATCCGGGATAGCTTATCTAAAATCTGGTCTCTTTTAACCATCGTCTGAGTTTTAACTGATTTCAGCAAAGCTTATTTTTTTCCAGCTAAATCAGCAATATATTGTTGTCAATAACCTTAGCTTTTGAAAGTCTTCAAAATTAGTGTCTCAACAATAGCAATAACAAGAGTTCATAGTGGTAATAAAAGCCCTGCCAGACTTATACCAGGTTTGCATGGCCAGGTGTTGGCAAGGAGGGCTCGAGGAGCACCTTCTGTGAGAGGCTGCTGGAAGCAGCTGCTCCTCCATGTCCCGCAGAGGCAACGCCAGCCGGCTCCAGGACAGACCAGCCACAGGCCAAGGCTGGGCCAGGCAGAAATGGTGGGAACACCTTTGGGATAACAGATTTGAGAAAATCGTTTATGGTGTAGTTGTGACTGTGTCCAGGGAAGAGCAGGGGGAGAACATGGGAGAGGAACAACTCTGCACAGAGCCAGGGCAGGGCAGGAGGAGGGGCAGGAGCTGCTGCAGCTGCTGGAGCTGATTGCCCTGAGATTCCGTGGTGCAGTCCCTGCTGAGGCAGCTGGGCCCCTGCAGCCCATGGAGGACACCGAGTGCACAGATGCACCTGCAGCACCTGCAGGAGCCCGTGCCAGAGCAGGGGGATGCCTGAGTGGAGGCTGTGACCCCATGAGAAACCTGTGCTGGAGCTGGGACCTGGCAGGGACCTGCAAACCCCTGGAGAGAGGAGCCCACGCTGGAGCAGGGTCCTGGTAGGACTTGTGAGCCCATGGAAGAGTGACCCACGTTGCAGCAGTTTGTGAAGAACTGCTGTCCAGGAGATGAACTCATGTTGGAGAAGTTCATGCAGAAGTGTCCCTGGGAGGGACCCCTGGCACAGCAGGGGAACAACTCCTCTCCCTGAGCAGCAGGAGAAAAGATGTCATGAACTGACCAGAACCCCCATTCCCTGTCTCCCTGCACCCACTGGGGGAAGAGGTAGAGCTGGAAGGAGCGAGGGCGGGGCAGAAGGTGTTTTTAAAGCTTTTACTTCTCACTATCCTGCTCTGATTTTGATAGCAATAAATTCAATTAATGGCTCTAATTTCAAACCTGGTTTGCCCATGATGGCATGTGCTGAGTGATCTGTCCCAGTCCTCATCTCAAGCCATGAAGGCTTCATTCTGTTTTCTCTCTCCTGTCCATCTCTGCAGGGGAGTGAGAGAGCAGCTTTGCTGGGTGCCTGGCATCCAGCCAGGGTACACTGTCTGCACTTCCTCTCCTTCATTCTGTCTTTCTTTCCAGAGGTCCCAGTGCAGAGGTTGAGTGGGGCTTTGATGGAGGGAGTGAAGGTGGCGGGGAGTAGCGGGGACAGGAGGCACAGGGATGTGGGACAGGCATCAGAGGGGCGCAGGCAGCTGGCAGGGGGCAAGGCCTGTCCCCCTGGCCCTGCAGCAGCCCCGTGCCCTGCCCAAGGCGCTCCCAGCAGGGGCTGGGCCCCAGAGGCAGGGGCAGAGCCCAGTCCCGGGGGCGGCGTTTCTGCCCCGACCCCCGTCCAGCCCAGCCTCCCCCGTGTGCGCAGTGACCGCTGGCACGGGCTGCACTGGGCAGCGTGACCTGCTGGGGACATTGAGAGCTGCCCCCACGGTGACACTGCCCTTGGGATTTCACAGGCACCAAACAAATCACAGCCAGCCCTGCCCCTTGTCATGTCCCAGGCACTCGAGAGCATCACAGCCAGCCCTGCTCCCTGTTATGTCACAGGAGCTATGAGTGTATCAAGTGTGAGAAGAGATTCTCACAGAGCTCAGCCTTGACCAAACACCAACGGAGCCACCTTCAAGGGAAGCAATTCGAGTGCCCCGAGTGCAGGAAGAGCTTCGTGCGCTGCTCCAGCTCCATCCCCCATGGGAGGATCTGCGCTGGATGAACCCCAGTGACCCTCGCTGGGCAGAGCCCTGGTGATCCGTGGTGCCGGTGATCCGTGTTGGGAAGACACCTGGCTGGGGGCTCCACATCCTCCTGACTCCCCGTGGCCTGGATTTTCTTTTCATTTCTCTTTGTTCTTTCAAAACATCCAAAACCAGGGTATAAATAATGATTTTGAACTAAGATGTGGATGGGGACATGGGGGCATCTTGCAAGGGATGTGGGGGATGCTGGATGGGAGGGAGTTGAGGGTTCGTGGCAGACACTTGGGGGTTGCTCAGGGCTTTGGGCTCCCCAGGCCAAGCAGCTCCGGCTGTGCTGGGAGACCCTGGCAGAGGTTCTGGGGCAGCTGTTGAAGGACCCCCTGTCCCAGAACTGTCCCCATGTCCCCCAGTCCCAGTTCCCAGTGTCCCCTGTCCAGGATCCCCCTCTCCCTGCTGTCACTCCCCTTGTTCCGTGGCCATTCCCGTGTCACCCCACTCCCGGTTCCATCCTGCTCCCATCCCAGTCTGGATCCCATTCCTGGTCTCATTCCCTATCCCTGTCCTGTATTCTCTGTTTGGTTGCCATTCCCATATTCCCAGTCCTGTATTTGCTACCCTATTCCCATTCCTGTATTCCCAGTCCCCCTGCCCATGCCGCATTTTTATTTCTATATTCTCTGTCCTGTTCCCATGTTCCCATTCCCACTTCTGTATTCCCGTTTCCAATCCCAATCGTACCTTCCTAATCCCCATCCCATATTCTCTCTCAAATTCCTGTTTCCATTGTCCCTGTCCTGTTCCCATATTCCCATCCCACATCACATTCTACATCCCTCCTCCAAATTCCCAGTCCCATACCCAGACCCTGTTCCCATTCCCCATCTCAATCCCAGTCCCTGTCCCTACTCCCTATCCTAATTCCTGGTCCCAGTCCCTGTCCCCATTCCCGGTCCCATTCTTAGAGCCTGTCCCCTATTCCCAATCCCAGTCCCATTCCAGGTCACAGTCCCACTCCCTGTCCCCTATTCCTGGTTTCTGTCCCCATTCCTGGTCTTGTCCATTATTCCAGGCACCATTCCTGGTCCCTGTCCCCATTTTCAATCCCAGTCCCCTTCCTGGTCCCAGTCCCGTATTTCTGGTCATATTCGGGGTCCCTGTCCCATTCCCACTCCGATTTCTAGTTCCATTCCCTGTCTGTCCCAATTCCCTGTCCCCATTCCCGGTGCCATTCCTGGTGCCATTCCCCAGGGCCGCCTCTGGCATGGGGCCCTGAGGGCTCCCCAGCTCGGGCTGGCTGTGGCACACGAACCCTTCAGCCCTGCTGCTCTCCTGGGCCAGCTGCAGAGAGCACAAGGCTTTGGGCATTTCTCAGAGGCCCCCAGCTGGCCAGAGCAGCCCCTCCTGCCAGCACCCCCTGTGCCTCAGAGCCCTCCCTCCTGCCGGGGACATGGAGGGGACACGGGCCTGCAGGAGGCTCCTGTTCCTGAGACAGGAGCAAGGCTGCAGCTCCAGCCTTTGGGCCCTGGGCCGCAGCAGCCCAGGGGAGGCCCAGCTGCAGAGCTCGCAGCCCCCGATGTGTTTCACTGCAACCCTTTGGAACACTGATCCCTGTTGGGGTTCCCAGTACCTCTGAGGGTCCGGCCCTTGCAGAGAAATGGCTTAAATCAATTAGCGAGACAGCATGGTCGAGTATGTCTTGAAAAATCAAAAAGGTTTAATAAAAGAAAGAAAATAATACAAAACAAAGAACAGAGCCAAGCTCAGTATAGGGACAGGTCCCATACACCTGCTACAACACCCCGAAAGTGCCCCAAGCCCCTTTGTTCTCTCTCTTATCTACTTAACAATCTAAGAGTGTTCCACTGGCAAACTGCTAATAGAAAGAGGTACAGGATTTGAAGAACAGCAACAGAGTCCAACAGGTGCTTCTCTTGGCATTGAGCTAATTACTGTCAGGACAGCAAAGAAGTTTCTCAGTCCTTTACCTTATAAGAAATACAAGGTGTGAGTCAAACCTTTCCCTATATGGAAAACACTTCCTCAGGTGTGGGGTGCTTTACTACAAATCCCCACCCCATATTCTCTCTCCGCTCACTGTTTCCATATTCCCAAGTTATTTCAGGATCAGTCAAATTAAGAGGTGGGAGACCCTGTAAGTGTTCCCACTCTGAATGTGGAGGTTGTGTCTGCACTAACCCAACTTGTCACCAGCGCCCCAAAGTGGGGGAGTGGCAACATTTTTGGGGTCACCCCTACGACTTCCACCCCCCCACATCCCACTGAGGATGCTCTGCTACCTTGCACCCCCTGCATGCTGCATCCCCCGAGGGGACCTTGGGGACTTTGGGGACTGTCCCTGTGTCCCCACCCCCAGTCCCCCAAGGTATCTCCGCTGCTGCGCCCACACTTGGCCCCGGTTCCTGTAGGGGATTCCCAATGTGAGCAGGCAGGAGTTTGAGTCACACCCTCACCTATTCCTCCTCCTCCTCCGGGAGGTGATGTCACTTCTCCCCATGGGGACATGGCGGTGACACCGGGGAGACACCGTGGGTCACCCCTCGAAGGGACTGCAGGGTCACGGTGGCTCCTGGAGTCCCCTGGATGTGACAGCTGAGGGGTCCTGGGATGCTACGGTGACAATTTGGGGAGTGGGTGCTTGTTTGGGGGCCTCTAGGGTGGGTCATGAAGTCACCTCGTGTCTCCACAAAGTCATCCCCCAGCCCGTGCCTCAGTTTCCCCCTCTCTCTGAAGGGACCACCCGGAGCCAATGTTCTGGAATTGGGTTTATTTTGGGGGGTTTTGGGGTTGGGGCTACTGGGATGGGCTGGTGGGCCAGTGGGTTGGGCCAGGGTGTGACTGGGTTGGCCATCTGGGCTGTGGCCTGGCCAGGCTGGGAGTCTGCACAGCCAGGGGCCATCCAGACCAGAGTCCAACTGGAATCCATGGCTCTGGAGTCTGTCTGGACCAGTGTCCAACCTCTCCTTGTCTCCTTCCATCCCAGGCTCCCCAGCTGGGGCTGCTCCTCACTGCAGAGTGGACAAGACCCATGGTCACTCCCTAGATGACCCCAAACCCGCTCCTACCACCCCCATCAGGCCACCCACCCCGAGCCCCGCTGCCACCAATGTCCCCAGGAAGCTGGGCCAACTCTGGATTTCCTGGAAGAGGAGATCCACAGTCCTGGGCTGGGGATTCAAGGGCATCCAGGATGGCGAGCACCAAGTCCGTGTGGTACATGGGGACAGTTGGGGACACAGCTGGGGACACGCCTGAGGGGACAGGGGGTGGTGAGTGAGGGTTGGAGGAGGAGGGATGCACCCAAAAATGTGTCAAAGTCAAGGGAAGGGCACCCAAAATTGGGGGAAAGGACGGGAAACGAGGGAAAGGATCCAAAATAGGGCGAATGGACTCAAAACAGGGGGAAAGGACCCAAAATAAGGGGAGAGGATGTCATGGGATGTCGTGGAGTGTCACAGGGTGTCATGTGATGTCCCTACCTGTGATGGAACAGGTGAAGATGCTCAGTGTCAGGAGCAGCCACGGGAACATCCTGAGGGACAGGGGAACACCCTGCAGGACACAGGGACACCGCGAGGGACACGGCTCCAGGACCTGAAGGACTTTGGCCCCACTGGGGGCGAGGGACAGGGACACAGGGGACAGGGACACACAGGGGGGACCGGGACACACAAGGCAGGACAGGCACACACAGAGGGGTGATGGAGCCACGGCAGGGGCTGGAGACATACGGAGGGAGGGGACACGATGCCACCAGGATGCTCATCAGGAGACAATGTCACCACAGCTGTTGGGATGCTGCCACCAGGACGCCTTTGGTGACACCCACTGCAGGGCCATGTGACCCCACAGGTGACACCGACCCTTGCCCTGTCCCCAGCCTGTCCCCAGGGCTGGTTTGGGTCCCTTGAGCGCAGTGGCCCTGGGACACCCTGGCGACTGTCACTCGCTTCCAGGCCACTTGTCCCCAGCAGAACAAGTTCCCTGTCCCACCCTGGTGGGGCTGACTTTCGGTGGGACACCGCGGTGGTGACAGTGGGGACGTGGTGGCAGGAACTGCATCAGGCAGGGCTTTGCCATGGCTGAGATGAAGGTGCTGGTGGCATTGTTGTGGCAAAGGTGGTGGCATTGATGCTGCCCCAGTTCATGTCCCCAGTGTCCCCACCCATGCCCATGTTCCCTCATGGCCCCACCCATGGCATTGTCCCCAACATGTCCCCCTCCATGCATTAATTCGAGGTCTTTATTTTTAGCCCAATTTCAGGGCTTCCAAAGGGATGAACAGAAACCTTTTCATTTCAAGGCCAAACAAAAGGATTTAGGTGTGCTTGCTGGCAGAGCATCCAAGTGCTTGGGTGGGTGAGAAGAACCTTTTTTGGAAGGGGTTTCCACCGCACTGTCTCCAAAATTGTGGGGTTTGACCCAGTCCGTCTCTGTTTTCTGTGGAAGATGCCCGTGTGCTTGAGACAATTGAAATGATGGATTTATGTTGGAGAAGACCTCCAAGGCCATCCAGTGTTGCTTGATGGCACCAGAAGATGCAAAAAGTGAGATTTTTCTGAGGTCAGAAGTGGACAAATCTGCTCTCCACAATGGATTTCTGATGTTGGTGTGTGGATGTGTTCAGGTGCCCACAGGGAGCCAGGAGGATGTGGAGCTCCCAGCCAGGTGTCTTCCCAACATGGATCACCGGCACCACGGATCACCAGGGCTCTGCCCACCGGGGTCACTGGGGATCATCCAGTGCAGATCCTCCCATGGGGGATGGAGCTGGAGCAGCGCACGAAGCTCTTCACTCAGGGCACTCACAGGGCTTCCCTTAGTGGTGGCTCCATTGGTGTTGGTTCAAATGAGAGCTCCTGGAGAAGCTCTTCCCACACTCAGGACACTCGTAGGGCCCCTCCCTGGTGTGGATGCGCCGGTGCTTGATGAGGGTGGAGTAGTACCTGAAGCCCATCCCGCAGTCAGGGCAGCGGAAGGGCCTCTCCTCCGTGTGAATCCGCTGGTGCTTGATGAGATCAGAGCTGGTCGGATAGGTCTTCCTGCACTGGCCACATTCATAGGGCCTTTCCCCAGTGTGGCTCCTCTGGTGGACAGTCAGATGGGAGCTCTGAGTGAAGCTCTTCCCACACTCCCCACAGTCAAAGGGCCGTTTCCCTGTGTGGATTCTCTGGTGGAGGATCAGGTTGGATTTGTGGATAAAGCTCTTCCCACACTCCCCACATTCATAGGGCCGTTCCCCCTTGTGGCTCATCTGGTGCCGGATCAGGTGGTAGCTCCGCCTGAAGGTCTTCCTACACTCTTCACACTCGTAGAGAGCCTCACCAGTGTGGCTCCTCTGGTGAACAGTCAGGGTGGAGCTCTGGCTGAAGCTCTTCCCACACTCAGGACACTCAAAGGGCCTCTCCCCGGTGTGGCTCCTCTGGTTTGTGATGAGGGAGGATCTCCAGCTGAAGCTCTTCTCACATTTTGAGCACTTGTGGCGCTTCTCCCCATCGTGAAGCTGCTCATGGACCTCCAGCTCCGACCGCGTCCCTGGCCCAGGGTGGGACTTTCCTCCTGGGATCCCCGTGATCTGCGCTTGCAGCCCCTCCTCATGCGGGATCTCCGCGGCTTTTACTCCCCGTTGGATTCCTGCACCATGGAGCCACTCAAAATGGCCTCTTCCACGAGGTTCTGCTGTGGGGATTTGTCCTCTCTGGTCTCCGTGCTCAAGTCCTTGTCTAGGACAGGAAGGACAAGGAGAGGACGGAATTTGCCTCCGTGCCACAGGGAGGGGGAAGGATTTCCCCTCAATGCATCCCCAGCAGGACGGCGTCGGCAGCGGGGTTCTCCTGCAGCCGGGGGCCAGGCTGGGCTGCAGATGGAGCAGGAGAGAGGGGGAAAGGGACAGTCACTTCCTCCTCACCTGACTCGGGCTGGTGGGACATCTTCCTTGTGTCCTCCTCCTCGTCCATCCGGCCAAGGTTTGGGAATGGGAAATCCTGGTTTGAGGGGGAAAACAAGGGCTGAGCACGTTGGGTTTGATGGTTCCGCTGCCCAAGTGCAGCTGCAGAAGTCAGCGCCACTTTCAGCCTCAGGGTGCCTGGACCCCGCTCATCTCCAGGCTCCCCCACCCGTCCAGGCTGACGGGGTCCCCCAGCTCCGGGATCGCCCCTCTGCGCTCTCCCCGCTCCGGGGCTCCCACATTCCCCCCCGGCTCTCCCGGAGATCCCCAAACCTGGTATCTCCCCTCTGCCTGCCAGGACCGGGCCATCGCCACGTGGGACCCCACAAGATCCCTCCAGGGCCATTTCCGGCTCAGCTTTGGGGTCCTGCAAGATCCCAACATCCCCTGCCCCGAAAAAACCCCACCCGGAGACCCCCCCGATGGATTTGGGGCGAGCTCCCCCTCCCCGCTCACCTGCGGGTTCCAGAGGGGGCGATGCTGCCGGAGCCGGGGGAGATGCGGCCGGAGTAGGCGAGCGGAGAACCACGTGCTGTTCCTGCTGCTGCTCTTCCTCCGATTCCTTCTCTTTCTCTTCCTCCTCCTCTGTTCCTCCTGTTCCTGCTCCTCCTCTTCCTGCCGCTTCTTTCTCTTTCTCTTTCCTTCTCCTCCTCCTCTGTCCCTCCTCTTCCTCCCGCTCCTCCTCCGCTCCCAGCCCGGCCCGGGCGGTGCCGACACCCAAAAGCAGCCGCGCTCTGCCCTGGGGAGTTCCAAAGCGGCCCCGCCCCGCGCGGCACCGGGAGCGATCCTGGGAGCAGCGGGAAGGAATTGGGAGCGCTTTCCCTCCCAGTCTGGCTCTTACTGGGAGCGCTGGGAGGGAACTGGGAGGAAACAGCGCAGCCGGCGCTGAGCGGGGCCAAACCAAAGGGCGTGGTTATGCAAATAGAGGAGCGATCGCGTGCTGTGATTGGTCAGCGAGAACAGCGCACGGTTTCCCTGGTGAGGTGAGGGCCAGGGCGGAGGCCAGAGCAGTGGTGGCGGCGTCCAGTGAGAGGGGACAGGGAGCGGGAATGGGGACAGGGACCGGGAATGGGACTGGGAATACGAGACAGGGACCAGGAATGTGGATCCGTGATGGGAATATGAGAAAGGGACGGGGAATATGAAAACAGCGACCAGAGAGGGAATATGGGATGGGGATCAGTGTTCCAAAGGGTTCCAGTGAAACACATTCCAGGCTGTGAGCTCTGCAGCTGGGCCTCCCCTGGGCTGCTGCGGCCCAGGGCCCAAAGGCTGGAGCTGCAGCCTTGCTCCTGTCTCAGGAACAGGAGCCTCCTGCAGGCCCGTGTCCCCTCCATGTCCCCGGCAGGAGGGAGGGCTCTGAGGCACAGGGGGTGCTGGCAGGAGGGGCTGCTCTGGCCAGCTGGGGGCCTCTGAGAAATGCCCAAAGCCTTGTGCTCTCTGCAGCTGGCCCAGGAGAGCAGCAGGGCTGAAGGGTTTGTGTGCCACAGCCAGCCCGAGCTGGGGAGCCCTCAGGGCCCCACGCGAGAGGCGGCCCTGGGGAATGGCACCGGGAATGGGGACAGGGATTGGGAATATGGACAGGGACCGGGAATGGGACTGGAAATACAAGACAGGGACTTGAAATGATACACGGAATGGGGACAGCTACCAAGATTTGGCCCAGGAGTACTGGACTGGGAATGGGACAGGGAATACGGGACAGGGACCAGGAATAAGACTGGGAATATGTGAGTCTTCCCGGGAATACGGTAATACAGGAATATGGGAAGGGGGAAGGGAAAATGGAAACAGGACTGAGAACATGGAAACAGAAACTGGGGAGAGAATATGGGATATGGATTAGGAAGAGGGGACCAGGATTAGAAACAGGAATATGGGAACGGGACAGGGAATATAGCAATGGAAATGTGGGACCTGCAGCGGGACCAGGAATATGAGAATGGGAAGAGGGCAAGGAGTATGGGACTGGGAATATGAGAACAGCAACCAGAGAATACTGGACAGGGACACGGAATGAGACCGGGAATGGGACCCGGACTGGGATGGGAGCAGGACGGAACCACGAGCGGAATGACAGAGGAACGGGTTGGGGACAGGGGTTGTGACAGTGGGGAAAGTGGGATCCTAGAGGGTGGACACTGAGAACCGGGACAGGGGGACGTGGGGACAGCTGGGAGGCAGGAGGTCCTTGATCAGCTGCCCCAGAACCTCTGCCAGGGTCTCCCAGTGTAGGCAGAGCTGCTCAGCCTGGGGAGCCCAAAGCTCTGAGCAAGCCCCAAGTCTCTGCCAGGAACCCTCAACTCCCTCACACCCAGCATCCACCACATCCCCTGCAAGATACCCCCATGTCCCTATCCATGTCTTTGTTCAACATGTGTATTTTTACCCTGGTTTTGGGTGTTTTGAAGAACAAAGAGAACTTAATAGACAATCCTGGCCAGGGGAGCCAGGAGGCTGTGGAGTCCCCAACCAGGTGTCTTCCCAACACAGATCACTGGCATTACAGATCAGCGGGGCTCTGCCCACCGGTGTCACTGGGGATCATCCAGTGCAGATCCTCCCATGGGGGATGGAGCTGGAGCAGCGCACAAAGCTCTTCCTGCACTCGGGGCACTCATAGGGCTTCCCTTAGTGGTGGCTCCGTTGGTGTTTGGCCAAGGCTGAGTTCTGTGAGAAGCTCGTCCCACACTCAGGACATTCATAGGGCCTCTCCCCAGTGTGGATGCGCCGGTGGCTTACAAGGTGGCAGTTCTGCTTGAAGCCCATCCCGCAGTCAGGGCAGCGGAAGGGCCTCTCATCCGTGTGAATCCGCTGGTGCAGGAGGAGGCTGGAGCTGGTATGAAACCTCTTCCTGCACTGCTCACACTCATAGGGCCTCTCCCCAGTGTGGCTCCTCTGGTGGACAATCAGGGTGGAGCTCTGGCTGAAGCTCTTCCCACAGTCCCCACACTCATAGGGCCGTTCCCCCGTGTGGCTCCTCTGGTGGACAGTCAGATGGGAGCTCGACCTGCAGCCCTTCCCACACTCAGGACACTCGTAGGGCCTCTCCCGAGTGTGGATACGCTGGTGGGTGATGAGGGTGGAGTTTTGCTTGAAACCCATCCCACAGTCAGGGCAGCGGAAGGGCCTCTCATCCGTGTGAATCCGCTGGTGCAGGAGGAGACTGGAGCTGGTCTGAAACCTCTTCCTGCACTGGTCACACTTGTAGGGCCTCTCCCCGGTGTGGCTCCTCTGGAGTGTGATCAGGTTGGAGCTCGACCTGAAGCCCTTCCCACACTCCCCACACTCGTAGGGCCTCTCTCCAGTGTGGATTCTCCAGTGGCGGATCAGGTCGGATCTCCACCTGAAGCTTTTCTCACATTTTAAGCATTTGTGGGGCTTCTCCACATTCTGAAGCTGCTCAGGCACCCCCAGCTCCAACCTCCGGCCGCCTCCCTTGCCCAGGCTGGACCTTTCCTCCTTGGATCCCCGTGATCTGCGTTTGCAGCCCCTCCTCGTGGGGGATCTCCGGGGCTTTTCCTCCCCGTTGGATTCCTGCGCCGTGGAGCCGCTCAGAATGGTGTCTTCCATGAGGTTCTGCTGTGGACTGGGCTCCATCCTCAGCTCCTTGTCTGGGGGAGGAAGGACAAGGAGAGGATGGGATTTGCCTCCGTGCCACAGGGAAGGGGAAGCAGATCCCCCCAGTGCATCCCCGGCAGGACGGCGTCGGCAGCGGGGTTCTCCTGCAGCCGGGGGCCAGGCTGGGCTGGGAGATGGAGCAGGAGAGAGGGGGAAAGGGACAGTGATTTCCTCCTCACCTGACTGGGGCTCCCGGGACATCTTCCTCTCCCTCGCGGCCTCCTCCTCCTCCATCTGGCCAAGGTTTAGGAATGAGTAATCCTGGTTTGAGGGAGAAGGGCTGAGCACGTTGGGTTTGATGGTTCCGCTGCCCAAGTGCAGCTGCAGAAGTCAGCGCCCCTTTCAGCCTTGGGGGGCCTGGACCCTGCTCGTCTCCAGGGTCTCCCACCCGTCCAGGCTGACGGGGTCCCCCGGATCCGGGATCGCCCCTCTGCGCTCTCCCCGCTCCGGGGCTCCCGCGTTCCCCCCCGGCTCTCCCGGAGATCCCCAAACCCGATATCGCCCCTCTGCCCGCCGGGACCGGGCCATCGCCACATGGGACCCGGCAAGATCCCTCCAGGGCCATTTCCGGCTCAGCTTTGGAGTCCTGCAAGATCCAAACATCCCCTGCCCCGAAAAAAAACCCACCCGGAGACGCCCCCGATGGATTTGGGGCGAGCTCCCCCTCCCCGCTCACCTGCGGGTTCCGGAGGGGGCGATGCTGCCGGAGCCGGGGGAGATGCGGCCGGAGCGGGCGAGCGGAGAACCACGTGCTGTTCCTGCTGCTGCTCTTCCTCCGATTCCTTCTCTTTCTCTTCCTTCTCCTCTGTCCCTCCTGTTCCCGCTCCTCCTCTTCCTGCCGCTTCTTTCTCTTTCCCTTTCCTTCTCCTCCTCCTCTGTCCCTCCTCTTCCTCCCGCTCCTCCTCCGCTCCCAGCCCGGCCCGGGCGCTGCCGACACCCAAAAGCAGCCGCGCTCTGCCCTCGGGGAGTTCCAAAGCGGCCCCGCCCCGCGCGGCACCGGGAGCGATCCTGGGAGCAGCGGGAAGGAACTGGGAGCGCTTTCCCTCCCAGTCTGGCTCTTACTGGGAGCGCTGGGAGGGAACTGGGAGAAAACAGCGCCCGGACGCGGCTGCAGCCGGCGCTGGGCGGGGCCAAACCAGAGGGCGTGGTTATGCAAATAGAGGAGCGATCGCGCGCTGTGATTGGTGGGCGGGAGCAGCGCGGGGTTTCCCCGGTGAGGTGAGGGCGGGGGGGGCGGGAGCGATGGCGGCGGCGTCCAGTGAGAGGGGACAGGGAGCGGGAATGGGGACAGGGAGCGGGAATGGGGACAGGGAGCGGGAATGGGACCGGGAATGGGGACAGGGACCGGGAATGGGACCGGGAATGGGGGCAGGGAAAGGGAAAGGGGGCAGAGACCGGGAATGGGACGGGGAATAGGAGACAGAGACTGGGACAGGGACCAGGAATAGGGGACAGGGACTGGGAATGGGGACAGGGACCGGGAATATGCGACTAGGAGCAGGAATGGCACCGGGAATACGGGAGAGTGACCTAAAATGGGACCGGGGAATAGAGAAACAGCAAGCAGGGAGAGAATATGGCATGGGGATAAGGAAGATGGCACACGGGGACTGGAAATGGGAATATAGAAACAGGACAGGGAATATAGCAATGCAAATTCAGGCCTGGCAGTGGGCTCGGCAAAGGGGCCAGGAATACGAGAATGGAAAGAGGAGACGGAATATGGGACTGGAAATATAGGAACAGCAACCAGACACAGAATACGGAAGAGGGAATGAGACTGGGGTTGGGAGCAGGACTGGACTGGGAGTGGAGTGACACAGGAACAGGCAGGGGGCAAAGGGAGTGACAGCAGGGAGAGGGAATCCTGGACAGGGGACACCAGGAACTGGGACAGGGGGACGTGGGGACAGTTCTGGAGTCAGGGGCTCCTTGAACAGCTGCCCCAGAACCTCTGCCAGGGTCTGCCAGTGCAGCAGGAGCTGCTTGGCCTGGGGAGCCCAAAGCTCTGAGCAACCCCGAAGTCCCTGCCAGGAACCCTCAACTCCCTCCCATCCAGCATCCCCCACAGCCCCTGCAGGATCCCCCCATGTCCCCATCCACGTCTTTGTTCAAAATCTTTATTTTTACCCTGGTTTTGGGTGTTTTGAAAGGACAAAGGGAAATGAAAAAAAAAACCAAGCCAGGGGAACCAGGAGGATGTGGAGCTCCCAGCCAGGTGTCTTCCCAACACGGATCACCAGCACCAAGAATCACCAGGGCTCTGCCCACCGGAGGTCCCTGGGGTCATCCAGCATGGATTCTTCCATGGGGGATGGAGCTGGAGCTGTGCACGAAGCTCTTCCTGCACTCGGGGCACTCACAGGGCTTCCCTTAGTGGTGCCTCTGCTGGTGTTGGGTCAAGTGAGAGCTCTGAGAGAAGCTCTTCCCACATTTCGGATATGCATAAGGCCTGTGACATGACAAGGGGCAGGGCTGGCTGTGATGCTCTCGAGTGCCTGGGACATGACAAGGGGCAGGGCTGGCTGTGATGTGTTTGGTGCCTGTGAAATCCCAAGGGCAGTGTCACCGTGGGGGCAGCTCTCAATGTCCCCAGCAGGTCACGCTGCCCAGTGCAGCCCGTGCCAGCGGTCACTGCGCACACGGGGGAGGCTGGGCTGGACGGGGGTCGGGGCAGAAACGCCGCCCCCGGGACTGGGCTCTGCCCCTGCCTCTGGGGCCCAGCCCCTGCTGGGAGCGCCTTGGGCAGGGCACGGGGCTGCTGCAGGGCCAGGGGGACAGGCCTTGCCCCCTGCCAGCTGCCTGCGCCCCTCTGATGCCTGTCCACATCCCTGTGCCTCCTGTCCCCGCTACTCCCCGCCACCTTCACTCCCTCCATCAAAGCCCCACTCAACCTCTGCACTGGGACCTCTGGAAAGAAAGACAGAATGAAGGAGAGGAAGTGCAGTCAGTGTACCCTGGCTGGATGCCAGGCACCCACCAAAGCTGCTCTCTCACTCCCCTGCAGAGATGGACAGGAGAGAGAAAACAGAATGAAGCCTTCATGGCTTGAGATAAGGACTGGACAGATCACTCAGCACATGCCATCATGGGCAAACCAGGTTTGAAATTAGAGCCATTAATTGAATTTATTGCTATCAAAATCAGAGCAGATATTGAGAAGTAAAAGCTTTAAAACACCTTCTGCCCTCCCCTCCCTCCTTCCAGCTCTACCTCTTCCCCCAGTGGGTGCAGGGAGACAGGGAATGGGGTTCTGGTCAGTTCATCACATCTTTTCTCCTGCTGCTCAGGGAGAGGAGTCGTGTTCCCCTGCTGTGCCAGGTGTCCCTCCAGGGACACTTCTGCATGAACTTCTCCAACATGAGTTCATCTCCTGGACAGCAGTTCTTCACAAACTGCTGCAACGTGGGTCACTCTTCCATGGGCTCACAAGTCCTACCAGGACCCTGCTCCAGCGTGGGCTCCTCTCTCCATGGGTTTGCAGGTCCCTGCCAGGTCCCTGCTCCAGCACAGGTTTCTCATGGGGTCACAGCCTCCACTCAGGCATCCCCCTGCTCTGGCACGGGCTCCTGCAGGTGCTGCAGGTGCATCTGTGCACTCGGTGCCCTCCATGGGCTGCAGGGGCCCAGCTGCCTCAGCAGGGACTGCACCACGGAATCTCAGGGCAATCAGCTCCAGCAGCTGCAGCAGCTCCTGCCCCTCCTCCTGCCCTGCCCTGGCTGTGTGCAGAGTTGTTCCTCTCCCATGTTCTCCCCCTGCTCTTCCCTGGTCACAGTCACAACTACACCATAAATGATTTTCTCAATCTGTTATCCCAAAGGTGTTCCCACCATTTCTGCCTGGCCCAGCCTTGGCCTGTGGCCGGTCCGTCCTGGAGCCGGCTGGCGTTGCCTCTGCGGGACATGGAGGAGCAGCTGCTTCCAGCAGCCTCTCACAGAAGGTGCTCCTCGAGCCCTCCTTGCCAACACCTGGCCATGCAAACCTGGTATAAGTCTGGCAGGGTTTTTATTACCACTATGAACTCTTGTTATTGCTATTTTGTGAGACACTAATTTTGAAGACTTTAAAAGCTAAGGTTGTCTGACAACAATATATTGCTGATTTAGCTGGAAAAAATAAGCTTTGCTTGAAATCAGTTAAAACTCAGAGGATGGTTAAAAGA
>JADMLD010000972.1:682500-838970 GCA_017589585.1 Phylloscopus whistleri | reverse complement strand
AAAAATGGTTTTTTTAATGAGAGAGAAGATACTGCTTCTTTCACAGAACATTAGAAAAACTAGAGATGCATAAGGTTTTTATGCAATGAAAATTCCTTGTAAAGAATAGTAAAAGTTTGGACCAAAAAAAAAACCACAAAAAAACACCAAACCAACCAAACCGAACAAACAAAAACCAAAAACCAAAACCAAACAAAACCAAAACAAACCAAAAAAAAACAAAACAAACCAAAAAAAAAAAAAAAAAAACAAAAAAAAAACAAAACAAAAACACACCAAACCCAGAGGGCACTGAGAGCCTTATTCAAAAGCATGCTGTTTTTTTTCTTATAAACAGGAGGGGAAAAAAGATCCTTGATGGTAGGAATGAATGTTGTGGTTAGGATTACATACTCTGTGTCCAGTAAAGATGGGACTGTTGATGTATGTATGCAAAATCCAAAGCGTACATGACATTAAAACATACCTCTTAAATCAGAACCAAAAAGAATGTGGTACTATATCTTAAAATTAAACAAAGTAGGATCAATTGTAATGTTACTTTCCTGTCTTAGTGGCCCGTTGTCATAATGATTTACCTCAGTATCTTATGTACTACATCCCAGTTTATCTCTGGGCTGTAGTACATAATTCCCTGATGACAACGTTTTACTGAAACTCATCAGGTAATAACACTGTTATCAATCCAAACAGAGTGAGCAAAGTTAGTGCTGATTGGCCAAGGTTTTGTTCAGTCGAGTATTAAAAGTCTCTCAGGATAGGGATTCCATAGGCTATCTGAAATTAGTTCCTGTGTTCAATAACTATTTATAAACTGAAATTTAACTTGTTGCAGGTAGTAAAGCTTGCCTATTGCCCTTTTCTTGTAGGCCTTGGAGGAGACTCTGTGACTCTGCAGTCTCTAATACCTCTCTGAGTGATATAGGGTACTAACAAAACAATGCCCTGTTTTGTGTAGCATTGAGCAAAGATACCAACCTTTGGGCTTTTTCTTCTTTATTACTCCACCTTGCTTATTTTTTAAATAATTGAGCCCTTAAATCTAAGATTTTATTTGACCAAAGACATGCACAATACCACTACAGCTTTGTTTTGAGCAGTAAATTGTAGCAGATGCTCTGTGATAACCTGACAGTATTGTGGAAAGATTAATTAAGCTGATTTGGGGAGGATTCTGTTCTGTCCTTATTTTGCAATTTCACTGAAGATACTCTGCTAAGCTCTGTTCACTGGGAATGAAATATGGTAAGTAATATGAAAAAGAGGAAAGGGGATCCTAGTTAATGGAATGCTCAAATCTGTTGGTATAACATAGGTAGACAACTGATTTTGCTTCAAGTATTGAATGGTAAGCATTTTTGTTGAACTAAATGAATACCTCTTGCAGCCAAACAAAGTGTACCTGCATATACTCAGACTTAATCAGATTTTAATTACAGCATTGAGCTTGAAACATTTGCATATTTCAAGGACAAATTGGGGTTTAGAAGTGTCACCTTTGTATTAAGTAGCTGTACTTACTCCTTTTGATTAAATAAATGGTATATAAGCACTTACGCTATGCATGGCAAATCTGAGCTATTTTGATTTCCTTTCTTCAGTAGATTATTTTGGTTTTAGTAGTTTCTGATCTTGTACTCTCAAGTCTGAGAGTCTAGTTATGCCAAAAACTCAATAACTTCATTAACAGGCCTTTAATTATTATTAGGTCAGCAAATACCAAAATCTAATCTTAAAAACAAAGAGGATATGTGTTTTTCAATAAGTTTTTAAAAAGAATCTATTTTAGTAGCACGATGGAAAAGGTATTAAGTAGGATTCTCAAAGGCATTCTTTAAACTGGCATTTAACTCCCCTTAAAGCCAGTTTGTGTTAGTCTGCGTAGACTCACACAGTATGAAACCCTGTAATGGATAGGTGCCTTCCCCCTTACTCTTTCCCCACAGCACTCAAAGGCTTTTTCAGAATATGAATATACATTTTAAAAGTGTAATGTTGCCAGTGTGAAATATTATATTTACTGACATTAATTCTGTAACTTAGCTTTTATGCAAATACATGAATAAATGTTCATAAGTACTGCATCTGCTGACTAGAAAATGTGCCAAAGGCAAGGCAGTGTGATTTATGGAGTATATTTCTTTCATGCTCATGGGCCCACCCTTTTTGATGGCCATAAATATATTCCAACAGTTAAATGGGTGAGTTAAATGCCAGTTTCAAGTCCGCTCTAAAAGAATGTTCTTAATCAGAAGTTGTGATCTGTCATAATCAAGCCAGTATCTATCGGTGTTGTTTACTCTCCATTGGAAAAAAAATGTGTATCCTGATCTGAATGTCACTGGAACTCTCCTAAGTACGCATGCTGGACAAAGGCCAAGTTAAGATACAGGTCCTCGACAGACTTCAGATCTCCATTTATGAGACGATTATCTATTACTGTGTAGTAAATTGGAAGTGATTACTCTGTTACTGCTTGTGAGACTTTGTGTGGGACTGGCCCCCATCAGTTCACAGAAAAGTCTACTGTAGCCTTATTTGCCTGTTGTATCATCTGTACAGTGTAGTGTTTCAGGAATCTGCTTAAATTAAGAATGTGCAACAAGGATTAAAGAAGTGTTGAGAGGCGGAGCTGACAATACTATATGAAGTTTTTTGAATGACCTCACATCCTTAGTATTTTCAGTGTAAGTTTTTGGATGTCTTTAAAAAAGCCTTTGGAAAAAATAGTATCATTTGCCATAAGGAAATTTCTACTCTGTTTGCCAGCAAGGTAGTCATCGAGCAGAGCGCCACCTTGGTCACTAAAATGAGTGTGCCTTCTAACATGGGTTACTCGCTGGATGGGCAGGAAAGTGGGATTTTAGCACTGTTGGCTGAGACCTACTACCTAGCTACTGTTTCAAATGAAATCTTGAATTAGGAGTGAGGTAAGGGTGGCCTTTGCTAAGCCAACTTTGCCTTAGCCCAAAGATTGCTGAAGACAATAGAACTAGAATTTTAAAAGCTAGTACATTCTGCATGCATTAAATACAACTGGAGCTACTGCATAACCAAATAAGCCATATTTTGTGCATAGACTAAAAATGGCATGATGTTAAACTTGAAGGTTTTGATTGTCCTCTGAGGAATTCAGTCGGGATAGGAGCAGTTGCAGTAATGCATGAGTCTGTCATTCCAGTGAATCTGTCATTGCTTTTGCCATCATTTTATACGATGTTTCGTAGTTCATTCTAGTCTCACAGTTTAAATTGCAGGTGGAAAAGCACTTGAATTTTGTTATTCGTAGGTAAGCCATGCCTGTTTCTGCTGATGAAGCTGTGGGGAACCTGGCTGTGAGAGATACAGTCCTAACTCCAGCTGGAATTGAAGGATTACAAGGTTTGTACCAGATGCTGTTTATTGCAATTACAGACTTTGATCAGTGGCTTCTTTAGTTTCGTTCTAAAAATGTTTCACAAAATGAAGTTCAAAATCTGGGCTAAGTTTTGAAAGGTATTGTGACTCATTCTATGTTCAACTAGGTTGTTATAAGAGAGAAGTTGCTGTGAGATGCTAAAAACTGGAAAACTCATTGAGCTATAATGTTCATCCTTCCAGAAGGAAGGAGAAGGCTTTTTTGCTGAATTTTGCTGAACAAGGTCAGATCCATTTAAAATGGGAACCAAAAGTACTGTGCAGTTCTTCATGTTACTCAGCTGCTATTAGAATGGAACTGCTGGGCTTAGTCTTGTATTTGAGTTCATTTTCACAACTGTGAGTTAATTCTTTCAAGCTTGAAGAGAGTATGTTCACTTTGAAACAGATTAGAAAGCATCTCAATGGTAATGCTGTTTTTTCATCCTGTTTTTTAATTAGTATGTCTGACTATTCCTGGTTTCTTGCTAAACTGTTATCTTTGCATTGCCTGATAGATAATCAGTTTGCTGCATCATTTGAACTACGTTATTTTTAGTCTCTAAGAGGAAGGAAAAAGGAAGTGATTAACCTGCCAAAAAGTCTGAGGAAATTACTCAATAGACTGAAACAAGTGTAAAATATCATATTACTTAAAAATTTTTGTTAATTTTTTTCTAGATTTTCAAAGTGAGTTAGACTTTGAATTATATGTTGTTGAATGTATTGAAGGTAATTTAAAATTGCCTTGGTTTGGGTAGAATCGTCATCTACACAGAATGTAAAAGCTCGACAAGTCATATCACGAATCAGTCGAGAGGAACTGGAAGATAGGTTTCTTCATCTACGTGATGATCACATCCTACTCAAACAGTATGCAAATAAGCAAGAGGAGAAAATTAAAAGGTATGGGGTTTAATATTTTTATTTTAACTCACAGTACCTTTTTGGCCCTTTACAGCATCATCAACAAATTAAAAACGCTGATTTCTCTCAGAGCACTTTTTAATGCAGTAGCAAAAATTACCTACTGGACGTAGTTTTTGTATCGATTTCTAGTTGTCTCTGAGTATGTGAAATGGTTTCTGCAGTGACCCCTATTAGATCTCCATGTATGGAGGTACATCAGAGATGATACTTTGGATTCCCAGGTGTGCTGGTGGAGTGTTCTGGGAATTGGAGAGCAGGCTGTGGAAGCCTAACTGTTCATCAGGCATTTCATTCTAGAATCAAAATGGTCTATTCAAAGAGATTCTGCCCCTTTTTGGTCCCTGTCTTTCAAGAAGATGAACAGCATCTAGCTTTTTATTGGTGAATTAGCAATAAAATATCTTTTTAATCATCACTCCTTTATTCAGTATTATAGGTAACTTGAGTGATGAAGTCCCAAGTAGCACAGGGAGCACAGTACCCAGTCTGCCCACAAATATACAAGCAACTTTAGGCTGATTATTAAACTTAGTATGCTAACATTTGTGTGCTTTGCTGGGACTTAGTGTGGCAGCAAACCAATCTGCACTGTGAAGAACTGTTTGTAGTATTAGGATGTAGTAGGAGCGCTGAATGCTGTGACTCTGTATTCACATTGTGCTAATTGTTAAGAAAGTCTTTCTGCATCTAAGCCAGTTTCTGGCGAGGCGCTAATGAATTCATCAAAGGGTAGTTGAAAATATTGCCTGTTTCATACTTTAAAGGCCGAAACATTGTTTTCTTTTGACTTGGTATTCGGTGAGCCACAGTCCAGTTCACCACCTTTACAGAATTTCCATCTTTTCTGTCAGAATGTTGTCAAATACAAGATTGTAGATTAAATTAATTGTTTCGTTATTTCAAATGGCAGTTCCTGTGTTTCTGTGCACAGGAAATATCACTCATCATCCATTTACACGAGGTGCTATAAAGCAGATTGCTGCTCAGTGGTTTCAGTTGTCTTCAAGGAGTTCATCATAGGCAACAACAGGTGTATCAAAACATGAAATTTATTATCAAGATTCTATGCTGAAGTCTTCACAGTGATCATGTTCCTTTCAACAGAATAATTTTTATGATGACTTTTCACTTTTTTTTTTTTTTTTTTTTTTTTTTTTTTTTTTTTTAATTGTTTTCCCCAGAATGACCACCAAGCTAATACGGCTTGTTAATGATAAAAGAAAATGTGACCAGACTGGCTATGGACCCAAGCAGCTGGGTCAGGCTCTGGAGCTGGAAGAAATGATTGAGCATTTGCGAGAAAGAGTTTGTGAGCTTGAGAAACAAAATGAGAGCCTCCGCAACAAACTCATTTCAACTAAACAGCAGCTCCAGATTCAAGGCCATAGGCCTTGTCTGTACAACTCCGTTCAATCTCGTGTCAACACTGGTCTCAAGAAAGAGAGTGCGGCTACTGGCATGCCAGAGCACACCAAGAAGGGTATAATTCACATTTATTAAAAACAGCGACTCTTTGATTGCTCTTGAAACCATGAGTCTGAATTTCAAAACATTTTTAGTGCAGATCAGAAAATATGCAGAGCAATTATCGAAAAATAAAATGCCTGGAAAAAATAAGGATAGTTTAGCTGTCTCTAAGGTATTAAGAGATACAAATAATAATTATAGCTTCCTGTATCTGCTTTTTGTTTGGCTGATTTAAAAGTACCACAGAAAACTCATCCAAAAGTCCTAATCAGATATGAATGTTCTGTTCCATTTTGTAAACTCTGTTGCTTGCTTTCTTTATTGAGTGCAACCATCTAAGAAATAGCTTGATTTCAACAAAAATAAAAATCTATATTCTAGGCATATATATACGCACATATGCATACACGCACATATATATGTATGTATCTCTCTCTATATATACGTATATGTATCATAATTAACAGTATCTTAAAATAACACTGAAAGATGAAAATTCAAAAAAGGTCAAGTTAATGCCGCAAAGTAGGTGAGTTTTTTTCAGGCATTTTGAACTGCTGGTATCATCGTACCTTGAACCGAAATGATGCAGTTCTGGGGACTGAGGGATGGCTGTGCTAATGCTGTCTTTGAAATGAAATGTATTTGGTCCAACCTCAAAATGTGGTTAATTTCATCTTGCTAAGAGTAGGAGAAAAATGTGGAGAAACCATTGCATTTACTCCTAAAGTAACAATTCTTTCTTAATTAATTTCTCACTTCTATTCTTAACCATGGGCTTAGGATGCTTCTAAACAACACAAGGAAATTATCTGCACTGCTAGTACAATATAGTCCTAATAATTGCGTGTCTGGGTGAATGACACTTGGGATTTTACAAAGAAAATGCTGAGAAAGTGATTATAAGTCCATGTTCTTGTCTAATAATACTGATGTTTCTCTTTTTTTGAAGACACGATCTCTGTTTTCTGCCGTTGAAAGTAAAATCTTGTAAAAACCTTTCAGGACATGTTTTTAACAGTTTGCTTTAACACCATTCTGCATTGGCCATCCTTCAGATCTTACAGCAACTTATGTTGTGCATACTATGATTCGTATGATTTTGATGTAAAAATACCTTTTATGACATCTATATAGAAATTGCAATTGTTTGTACTGTATGAAGATACAGTTAAAAGTTAAAACTTTGTTAAAAGCTTTTTCATTCAACAAGTCAAAATTTTATCTTTTTTTTTGTTTGTTTTCAGGAATGAGATTTCAGAGTTTAGAAGTGAGATCATCTGACCTTGTGCTTCCCAAATATGGACAGGGTCTGCTCGAGGATTCAAAGGCTGAAATCAGAAATTTGTATGATTTTCGTATTATTTATTTTTTTGTCATTATCATTCTTGGAACTTAGGGTTTTCATGAAGAAAAAAAGTAGATCTTTTAAGAAGTTTTCACTTCAGAAAATAAAATAGCTGGTTCTGACAAGAATAACACTGATAACAATGCAGAAATATTTTATGATAAGGAAAACAGGGAGTCAGCAATTTAGAATGCAAAATATAGTTACATAAGAATTTGGCTACAAGTTAAAACTGGTCTCCAGCAGTGAGGCTGTCTTTGCTAGGATGCAATGCCTGCCTTGTAAATTGTTATGGGTCAAAGCTGACAAAAGAAGAAGGAACCTTATGTTGTCTTACATTGGCAAAATTTTTACCGAAGTGAAAAGTGCACCTAAAATGTGCACCACCATTCAGGCGGTGACTGTGTGAATGTGTTTTGCTTATGCATTTAAGTTTCGTTTCTAGAGGCAGACAGATTTTATGGGTAAGTGCAAAAAGCACAGTATTGGGATAGTTATGTAAAATGATTCTGATTCAGTTTTGCATTTTGAAGTGTGGTTTGTAATCCAATTCCACATTTTAACTGGAATTGAGGCTTAGGAAACCCTTACAACATCCTTGATGTAGAGATTGCATGAAAATAGAGAGGTGTTATATAGAAAAGGTAGTAAACGTCTAATTTAAAGATACTGAGGTCTGATTAGAATATTTTTCTTCTCTGAATTGTGTGTTTAGAACCTGGGTTTTCTAAAAGCTGTTTGTTTATTTCCATAGTGATTTACTTAAATCGGATCGTTGATTACATTCTCTGACAATGCTAAATTTCCAATTAATGGGCAAGCTAAGTTTAGAAACAGATGGGTTAATGTGCAGTCATTTATTTTGTGCTTGAAATAAACACAAAGATTATCTGGAATCATAGGAAACAATTGTACAGAAATATTCCTATAAATAACTTTTTAAATTGCATTTACTGGATGAATTCCACTGGGGTTTTTTGATTTTTGTTTTCTTTTTTGATTTTTTTGGAGGGAAGGGTTTAGATTTTTCCCACCTCAGAATAAAAGTTTAAAAATCCGTTGAAGATCTAATCTTGTGATAGCTAGTAATGGTGTTTTGCTTTTGAGAAACCATTGGTGCTAATGGATTACAAGGAGGATACTACTAATATAGAGTATAAGAAACCATGAACAGTGTTTTAGTGAGGTTCTGCTAAATATTGTTCAGTCCACAGAAACATTTATTTTGAGAGTTTGTGTTGCGTTTTCATAGCAATTTAAACTCATAAGCCTCTCTTGTAATGTATGTTAATAAGAAATACAGATTTTGCTGAACACTTAAAAGTTTGGCTTACTTGAGTACTCTTTTTTTTTTTTTTCCTTTGGAAAAATACATAGCTGGTTTTGGAATGTAGAATGCTTGTACTTGCAGGGAGACTGTCATTGAGTCCCAAAAGAAACAAATTGAGGAACTAGACCATGCCAGAGAGATTCTTGGGAGTCAACTAAGAAGGAAAGAGAAGGAAATTGAAGAATCCACCCTACGGCTGAAAGAGCAGGGTACAGCAAGCCAAAGGTATTGTGAAAAAATCTCCGTGGTGGAAGCATTAGAAGAGCTATGTCTCTAGGTAGCTGTGGAAGTTGCTATTTCTATAAAGAAATGTGGGGCTTATTAATTTTTGTCCGATTGATGAAACCAAGTCATAAAATGTTTTGCCAAACAGCATGGATAATTCTAAGCAAGGAAATAGTTACAATAAGAAGTTATGATGTTTTTTCATAAATAAACAAAGAAGTTCATAATTACCATTTTAGAGAATTCTTTTCTGGCTGATACAGGTTCAATTGAAGTTCAAGTCATAAAATTTTAATCACCCATTTTTCCTTCACTTTGATTCTTAAAAAATTTTAGGTGTAGGTTCATAGTGAACAATTTAATGTTCACTACTACTCAGTAATTAGGAGTCTACAAATAGTAGAAAGATACTGTCCTTGCCATTGCAGAAAATGCTGAGACATTAAAGTCTCTAACACTGTTTTAATATTAGAGAGGAACATTATTTTATTCACATACTCAGCTGGTTTTCAGATGTCTAACTAAGCTTTGTAGCCCCTTCACTTGCTCCAGCATGGCATTGTGACAATTTGTCCAGCATGTCTAAAATGCACAAATACTGAAAGAGAAATTGCCTTTTCAAGATATTGAAAGTTTATCCTGATTTTATCATAATATATGTTAATAAAAATCCCAATTAGTTCCTCCTCTCATACTTGTGGAAGTAATGGGGTTTAGTTGCACCATTTGAAGTAAGAAAACACTAAGTAAATATTTTTTTTAAATTTTGAATTATTTTAACATTCTTTCTAATAGACAGTACAGGCTCCAATTAATCTCAGAATTGTAAGAATATCTGCATAGATACTAAATGAGTTTCATGTAATTCAGACACACCTGCAGCTTGTTTGAATACCAGACTTAAGATGTTATAGTCTAAGTTGCTAACTCACATTTTATTTACAGTATTTGATAAGTGGAAACTTCACAAAATGGTATTCTACTGGCACTGAATACTTTGAGTGGTGGGAGAGAGGGAAAACAATCTCTTTAGGCATAGGATTGTTTTCTTTTTCTGTCATTTTTATACAATAAACAAAGATGTGTATGTATTGATTGAAGTTGCTGTGTCATCAAACAGTAGAATGTTTATTTACCTAGACTCTCTAGTGTGAATTATAGAAGAGCAAATTAATTTTAATGTAGGGTATTATACACTACATCTTCTTTGAAGTATGTGTTTATGATGCATTTCTTTTTAATTTTGAAGGCTAAGCATTCAGGACAACGTGGAAATGATCAAGGTCCGTAAACAGCTGGCTGAGAAAAGCAATGCTCTTTCAGCAATGGAAGGAAAATTTCTCCAGCTTCAAGAGGTAATAGCAATTTGATCAGTAACATTTCTGTACTCTTCTCACATAAGCATGCTAAACAGAGGAAAAACTATACACAGGTCTTGATTCTAAGTCAATACTGAGTACATTAAAATGAGCCACATCCTACGTTACACTCAAACTACTCCAGATGGTGTAGGGATTTTTAGTATTAATCTCTTTTTTCCAGCAGGTCTTAGTGATTTCATCTGCAAAGTCATACCAAGCAGATTATGAAGAATGAACTGAGTTGTCTGGCTATGGAAAGAGCTCCCTGATCATTTAAAGAGAGGACTTTGGCTTAGATGTACTGATTTTACAAAAAGGAGTACCAAGCCCCCTCCACCTTATTACTCTCTGCTGAAGCTTAGGCAGTTTGGCTCTTCTGTTCTGACATTAGGATTTAACCTCTGCTCATATGTTCATGGAAATTATTTTAGAGGACTACTTTAATAATTTTCCTTTTAATAATTTTATTTTTCTGAAAATATCTCCAGAACATGCAATTCCATGGTAGATTATCTATAGGTTTTAATGATAAAGCTTTTTTCTGCTTTTTCCTGTATGTATTTGGAGAACTGCATGTGCATACGAGGTGGTGTGATAATACCTTGAAATGGGAGAGTTCCTTTAAGTAGGAATCCTCACTGCTGTAGAGCTTTCTAAAGTATCCAGCCTTATGAAGTGGAAGCACTGAGTATCCTTATAAACTCTTACTTCTGTCTATTAATAGTTTAACTCTAGAAATTAGAGTTAAATTATCTCTATAACTATAAATAACTAGTTATAAAAACAGCTATAAAAATAATTTCTTTTTCTTAGACTGACTGCTAATGTTGTTTATTCTCCCTGATTTTTATCTTCTGAGAAATGAGGTACGAAAGGCTGAAGATCAAGTTGGTGACTGATTTTTCATGGGTTTTTTATTCATTTCCAGTCTGTTCAGACTGCATGTGAATCAATTTTTACAGGATTAACATTTAGCTTCTCCATTTAACTACTTTGTAGGAATATTGTACAGAAAAAATGAAGCTAACTTCTTTCTGTCTAAAAGATTTAACATTAACTGTATTCACATATGTATTTGGCATAAATTATCTTCCAGTCATTTTATGAAGCAGGAGATTGGGTTTTTGACTATTTTGTCTCAAATCATCGTTTGAATGTGATTTGCATTTGAATTTTTAATGAGTGAGGCTTAATCACAGGATTGTGAAATGTAGTCAGTATAATATTAACTAATATTCTGGAAATAGAGGCTCTATCAGCATCCTCCATTTCATTGTAAAATTGGTTCAATGTGCCTTACTATAATCTATCAAAGTAAACGAAAATGTAAAGGAAATCAGAAGTCCCTTATTGAAGTTCTTCCAGCTGGGAAGTAGAGCTGAAGGCGTGAGAGTTGTGAAGGAATTATATATCTACAATTGTGTGTATATATATAACTGTAGGTATAAAGATTTATATGTGTGTGTGTGTATGTATATATAAATATAAGGGTTAAGAGAGCTGTGGCAAGCTCGTGATTAGCATAGGTGTGGACAACACTGATTTCTGCTTGCTGCTGCAGTGGTTTTTGGTTAGCATGTCCAACCCCTGTAACCACTGCAAAATCTTTTAATTGCTTTACAGATTTATTTCTTTGTCATTTTCATCATGAGTAAACTGAGGGTTTAATTTAATGTTCATGGGGGCAACCAGGTCACCTTCTGCTGACCATGGGAACTGCAAGTTACTTTCAGTTGCTTAGTTCAAGAATGTCCTGTTGATCACATTGAGGACATCCACTCAATAGCTCCTCGAGAGCCCCCTGTTGAAATACACTGTGTGGGAACATTCTACTAAGTCTGATTTTGATATTCCTTCCTTCCTTTTCACAGAACCTGAAGAACTTGAGGACCAACCATGATGCTTTATTAGCAAAAGGTGATGAACTGAATGTTCAGCTTAAAGAGGAGCGGTTAAAGTCCTTCCATCTTCAAAAAGAATTACAGTCGGTAACTATTTCGAACAGAAGGACAGAAGAGGTGAGATTGTGTTCAAGAGCTCTTGAATCTGCTTGAGCTACGTATAGATAAGGGAAGAGCGAATGATGGGGGATACCTTTTAACGTGGAAATGTGAATAGATGTTTCAAACATATTTAGAAGACTGACTCAGTGATATATGTACTATAGATATATATGCTTTTACCCCATGAAAAGAAAAGAACAGTGGCTGCTGCTTGCATTTGATAGAATACTGATCGCACCTGATCCCTGTGTCACATAGTCACTGCACCAGTATTTGGACAATATTTGAGGTTAAAGCATAGGATTTCATAACAATTCTGATAACAAGTGGTTTGTTAACTGCAAGAAAATCATACTTGGTTTATTGATAATAGATTTTTTAGTGTTCTTAAAACCTGATTTAATTCCAGTACTGTATAGTGTTGTATCTGATTTAGCAGTTCAAGTCAGTTACTTCTGTTTCTTTGTCTAGAGGCTCTCAGATTAATGTCATCCACACTTAAGGCTAAAAATCAAGTGGTTTATTCCTCATTCTCTTCAATGCATGAGGAGTAAGAGTCTGCCAGCTTACTTGTTTTTCTGTTATATTTTGTAGTAAATTTAGTTTTACTACCTAGTATACCTATTTTAAATGTATTTTGCATGAACCAAGATTATCTCATAGATACTCCTCCAAACCTTTAAACTACTGTAATGCATATAGGTATCTTCTTGGTATCTCATAGCTTTAAACTTACGTCTTGCTTTAGTGAATATTTTGAAAACAAGGATGTGTTGTTTATAATGTCAGTAATGCACTTAGACTTTTAGATTTTTTACATTATTTTGCATGTATACTCTGAGATTGGCTCTGTTGGTTAGAGCAGGGTGCTAATAGTGTCAAGGTTGTGGGTTTTGTCCCCAAATGGGCCATTCACTTAAAAGTTGGACTTGGTGATCCTTGTGGATCCTTTCCAACACAGGATGTTCTGTGATTCTGATTTTGTATAAAAAGAACAAATAGCTTGATAATGCCTACAAATAATTAACTATTTGTCTTCACACATTCATAGTAATTTCCTTTTGTGCTGTGCATCAAATGAAGCTTCCTTCTTCATTTTAGTTACAGGAAAGAATAAATGATCTAGAAAAAGAGAATGAACTCCTGAAGGAAAACTATGATAAGCTGCATAACAGGTAAGTTATGGTTTTGGTATATAAAAAATTAGGTTCCTGTCCTGTTGAATAGGTCTTCATACCCTTCGTGCTGGAATGTGCACATTGAGTGTTTGTGCACACACGTAAATATGTTCACGCTCCAGTTTATCATATCAATAAGTGTATATTAAAACATTAATGGTACTCTGCCTATATATTTCATCTGTCCTGTTGAAATGGATCAACTTGTTCTAATACTCTTGAAATAGTAGGCTACTACTTTAAAAATGTAATTAAAAAGAAGTAGGAGTCACTTTATTTTGAACATAAATGAAAGAAGTTGTTATTTGAATGTCTCATTATTTTCTTCAGAGTTATTGTTGAAAGAAGAATGCATCTAGGTAGATATATATTAATTTGGGTTTATTTGGGGTTTTGGGATTGGTTTTTGTTGGTTTGTTTTTTTGGTTTTTTTTAACAGAGGGGTGTTTAAATTTCTGTCTTAAGTTCTTCCAGCACTTCACAGTGAACCTATATAAAGTCCGATATTTGACAGCTTTTCGACTAATTATTTTTGAGATGTGGTTTGTTTCGTTTGTAATAGCTATAATTTCACTTCTGCTGATATAGAAAATAAGTAATTTTAGCCAATTGCCACAAGCATATGAAAGAAAAAAAGTGACCTTCAAATGAGCTTTTCCTTGATTGTGAAATTGTGATTTTTTTGCACTAAAGAGGATTAGATAATAAGACATGTCTTAGAATTAATAATTGCCTCAGAAAGTAGGTAAAATGCTTGACATTTTTTCTTGTATTGAAATTATTTCTCCTCTTAAAGTGTTTGGCTTGTCAGTGGGATGTCTGTCAAAAAATACCAATGACTAAACACAATGCGAGTGATACCAAATTTTGTTTATAGTATTCTTACAATACTTCTTGTACTGTTTGTGGTGAAATTAAAAATTACGGAAGTGAAAAATGGTGAGTACAAATAACTTAGAACAGTTTTTTATGAGCTGTAACAGTTATATAATCACAATACTCAGAGTTTTGTACAGGGGCAGTTGATCAGTTGTCTGTAACTTAAGTTCATTGTTGCAGATTTCTCCAAAATTTGATTATGTTATAAATATTTCTGATTATGATTTCTTTTAATCTTTTATCATTATGCAGAAAAGTAACACTTACTGACAAATCAAGTTATAATATTTCTGTTCTACTTAAATCATAGAGAACTTAAGATGTTTAAGTAAAATTAAATACGTTTCTGTTACTATGCAGTAACCTACAATATGGCTGTTCTTTTACATAAAATGATCTGCCTTTTCTTGTAGTCCCGTTTAAATGTTGATTCACATTTCATCATTCCATATTGTGGTTTAACCACAGCCATCCCCAAGCCCCTCACAGCCCTTGCTCACTCTCTCACCAGCAGACTGGGGAGAGAATTGAAAGGGTAAAACCTAGAAAAACTGTGCAGTGAGATAAAGACATTTTAATAGGGAAAGCAAAAGCCATGCACACAAGGAAGGCGAAACAAGGAATTAATTCCTGGCTTCCCAGGGGCAGGCAGGTGTTTCGTACCTCCAGGACACGATCACACATAACAGTGACTTGGGAGGACAAACACCATCACTCCAAATGTCCTCCCTTTCTCCTCCTTCCTCTCACTTTATGTACTAGAAAATATTCCTTTGATCTGCTCTCCCAGCTGTGTCCCCTCCCAGTTTTCCACCCCATCCTCAGCCCTCTGCCCAGGATGGCAGTACGAAAACCAGAAATGGCCTTGGTTATCCCCAAGCCCTCCTCAGCAGTAACAAAAAGATCTCTGTATTATCATCACTGTGTTCAGCACAAATCCAAAACACAGCCCCATACCAACCACTAGAAAAAAAAATTACCTCTCCCTCAGCCAAAACCAGCAGACCGAGTAACAAGAAGAAATGGATAATTTCATTATAACCACTGTTTAATGGCTAGCTTTTTAAGTTTCCCATTTTTACAATGCAACTCTACTGCAGCTTACTTGTTGCTAGTGGTGGGTACTAAGTGTCCATAGATGCTAGATAATTAATAAATGTTTTTAATAGAGGAAAAGAGGCACAAACCCATCCTTTGCTGATGTTATTTTTGGGAAGTTGATAGCAATTTTGCCAAGTCCTTCCATCTTGGTGCAGACCTGCACCTGAAGAGTTTGCAAAGAACAGGTATGAATTTGTCAGTTGACTCTTATTATTTACTCTTTGTCCAATAAAACAGTACATTTTGATAAAAGGTTTGGAGGAGTGGTTTTCATATGACCATGTAATGCAAATCTGACAAGGCTTAAATTCTTACAAAAGAAACAGACCCAAGGTGGTTGACGATTATAGTTTATCCACATGGCTTCAACTCCGATGAAACAGTAGATGTGAAAGATTCCACATGAATCTTAAAAATCAAATTAAGAAAGCAACACAAGTGGACTCAGTTCAAACCAACCAACATAAACATTAGCAATACATAGGCTTGGATGACACCTGTCTTCTGAAATGTTCTTCATTTAAACACTGAAATCTTGAACTGCTATCATTGTTACTACATTGTTGTATTCAATGGTTTCTCTGACGGTATAGTCTTCAGAAAAAATGATGTAGCTACATCTTTATGTGAAGTTATTGTACCTAAAGCTAATAAATGCACGTAATAGTTGTCATTAAAACGTGAAAACACTTTTAGAAGTATGAAAACTAGGAGTATTTGATAACTTTTTTTATATGATTTGTTCTTTCCTTAAGGGACCAAGGAGACTTTAGGCAGTTAGAGAACACAGTGTGTATTTTCTGCACCTGGGCAGTACTATGGAATGATAGTAGGTGCAGTGCATTATATTCCCTGCATATTGCCTTCAAAATCATAGGAAAGTAAAATATATAATATTTTACTGCAGGACTTAAAAGTATTCCTCAAGTTCATGCAGGCCGTAAAAAAACAAACTGTCAAAGTGTAAGATGCTCTGTGCCTGGAGAAATGTATTAAATAGGTTAGGTATACTATGAGGAAACAACAAAATACAGGGAAATAAAACCATTTTTAAGAAGAGCATAAATCTGGAATATAAACCCTTGCCATATCCTTCAGAGTCTACAGTTCATGCTGTAAGAGTTTTTTTCTTTAACCTTAAGGTCATTCTTCAAGTATTTTTGATGTAACTTCACTTAAAAGTACTCAGAACTACTGCATGTAGTGACCCCTGAGAGCAGGCCGTTCTCATTGGATCCTTAGGTATAGTCTACAAAGCTCTGTGGGCTGTGCCTTCTGCAATACTTCTTTATTCTCCTTTGTTTTGTTTTTTTTTTAGGTTGAGGTTTGTTATATAGGTCTCTGAGAGAGGCTGCAAAATAGATTCCAGAAAATTTTTAATACATTTGTGTATATATATATATATATATATATATATATATATATATATATATAAAATCTAATAATTGTTAACTGGTGAGCTTCAGCAAAGGGAAGAGTTGAGGAACTGACTCCTTTATTTAAAAAAAACCCCACAGTTTTATGATTTTTTTCACAGAATATATAAGTGAATAAACTGGTTTATGATTTGTTAAGATGGACATTTTGCCAGTCAATAAGAATGCAAAAATTTAACAACAGTAATATGAAAAGCATAGTTCTCACTGTCTAAGTTATAAGAAGGAACATTACAGTGTTCCTTCTTATAACTTACAGTGTTTTATTTTTACCTGCAAGGAATTATACTGTAAATTATATAATATAATTACTTTTATTTCAGTCTAAGTTACACATTTTGTTGTGGTTTCAGCAGTTCTGATTCTGTACCCATACAGTCCTTGCAAGGAGATTGGCAGTTTACAAGCAAATAATGTTAAAGGCAAAATAGTTATTCGAATTTCCCCCTTTTTTATTTCTTTGAGTAGAGAAAGGTTACTTTATATGTGCTTCTTAATCAGTAACAGAATTGTTGTTTTAGAATATGAGAAAACTGTTGTCACTTTGTGGTCAACATTTCTTTGACCAGGCAGCTGACTTTAGGTTCTGCATGTCTCAGAAATTTAAAAGAAATCAGGTGGATGATTCCAGTTCTCTACATTAAGAAGGTTTGTATACAAAAACCCCCCACAGTTTTGTAGTTGTCACTTGCTGAAGTTTGCAGTTGTGGATTACTCTGGGATATGTATCTGAATTAATTTCCTAGTCCCACAAACGTTGCATGCTACCAACTTGTTTTAACTCTGGAGCTCTAAATTAAGGCCAGTTTCTTTGCTCATCCCACAAATCTTTCATGTTTTTTAACTGCATGCAGCCTGAGAGAGCCACCTTGGTTTCAAGAGCAGCAGACCAACATAGTTTACATAATGCCTCAGCCATGATGACAGTGGTCTCTGTGTTGCTTTTTTTCTTGATTATTTTCTGCTGAAGCTGATTTCTAAGCTTTTCATATAACATATGTTTTATTGCAGTGTCTTCAGTCTGCCCCATGAACAGCAATGGAAATCAAAGGAACAGCAACTGAAACTGCAAATTGCTAAACTAGAGACAGCTATCAAAACTGATTTAGCAGACAAAAATGAAATCCTTGACAAGATCAAAGTAGAAAGAGGTATATTTCTCAAAAAACTAGTATTTGCTCAATGTGTGAGATTATAACCATGTTGGAGTTGGGATATACTGCCCAGAAAAGTATAGTCTATCTTGCTGGTGTTTTCAAAGCTGCGTTTTAAGTGCACATTTGCTAAATACACTTAAGTTATGACTATCTATTAAGTGCAAAAATTGGCCCAATACAGAATATGGGCTGAATGAGGCTCGTATAATCTCAGCTGCATTCATTCTTCATCTGTTGGGCTCGTGTTTACTCTTTATTCAGTATTTCTTCTCTTATCTACACTGAAAGTACTTGTGGAAAAGAGACTCCTCTGACAATCTCTCTCAAATTATAAACCACCATTCTGTTCACTGTACAAAGCTGCATGAAGCCCATATAGGCCCTTGGTGATTTTTGTCTTTCAATTTCATGAATTCAGATTTTTTTTGTATTTTCAGTATATACTAATTTTTATTTACAGCATTGTACATTTAAAATAACACAGTTATCTTTTAGTCTAATGAACAGATTTTTTTATTTGTGTTTTCTTCATGCTGTAGGACAACCTCTTAGTGAATACTGACCTTGCAGTCTTTATCTCAACACTGATTACTGTAGCAATATGAAGTTTACAAAAGACAAGCACAGGCAGAAAGTGAAAATACTTCGTTTAGAGTTGATTCTTCAAATGTGTATTTTTAAGAGGTGTATTTCTGTGAACAATTTAATGGA
Source organism: Phylloscopus whistleri (assembly GCA_017589585.1). Taxonomy (NCBI): domain Eukaryota; kingdom Metazoa; phylum Chordata; class Aves; order Passeriformes; family Phylloscopidae; genus Phylloscopus; species Phylloscopus whistleri. The sequence goes on along the minus strand of JADMLD010000972.1, from coordinate 820,448 downwards.
ATGAAGTGGGCCAACTTGTTGTGAATAATTCTTATGATTATGGCTTGAGTTCAGCATGTGCTCACCATCAGTGGCTCTGCTGACTTCAAATACCAGACTGAATATTTAAACATTTTGTTTGACCACAGCAAGTGTTTGCAAAATTTGCCTTAAGTCATACTAAAATAAAGATGCCTTAAGCTACATTATTTTGAAATTATGACATACTGACAGTTGTTAGCATGATTATGAAAAAACTGGCACTCCATCTTCTTTCCTTCCTGTGGGCATTATGTTTAACTGTCAAGTGTTTACCATCCCTTCCCCAGGTAGCTTGTACTCCTAAACTGAAACCCCAGTGTACTACACTTCCAATTTCTAGTAAATTGACTTACTGCAGCTGGAGTAGATGTTCTAATGTCCTTCTAGGCCTCTGTATCTAGGATTTGATTACAGCTCTGTCTTTCACAAATGTAGGCAGTGTAGCTTTCTTCAGTCATGTATTTCAGAGTATCTGACTTTGCTGCACATTCCTGTTTGAAGTTCAGTAGGAGAATTGAAATTAACGCTTGTCTTAACATACTGCCTACAACTAGTGTAGAAATAATGTCTTGTCCTCTTTGTAGTTTGGCACGTGAATCTTTTTCGCAAACCTCTTTTCCGGGTCTAAGAAAGATGGGAAGATAAATGAAGCTTTGAAAATTCTTAATGCTACGGGACACCAACATCATCTTGACATTTTCCATGTCCTCCTTCTGTATTTCCCTTTTAGAATGACCCTGTAATTTGATCTGAATGTTTTAGTAGTATTTTTCTGGCCATAGTATTATAATGTGCTTTGTAATACTTAAAAGAAATGTATTTAGACGGAGTGTAGAGTAACACTCTAACTATGTTTTCCTTTTTTTTTCTTAATACAGTACTTGCAAAAGCTATATCACCCTTCGACCAGCCTCATTTCCCTTAGACATTTATTCTCGTGTTTCTTGTCTTACCAGTATCTCCCAGCTTCTGAGCCATAAATTCCAATAGCTGTTTGGTTCATTTTCATTGAAGTTTACTAACAGTAGTGTTTCATGCAGGTTTTAAAAGCCTGAGATAAGCTAATACAAAATCTAATTTGAAACAATTCCTATAGCAAGGATTGTTGTCACTCATAAATTGATACAGTGTATGTATTTACTTAGTTATGTCAAAATGCTTTTTATTTTACATGAATAAAATCACATGCATTGCTGCACTTGTTGTTCTTACAGTCCTGTTTTACAGAGTACACTATTTACTAAGTACAATTTTTTTTATGGTTGTCCTACTAGAGAAGTATTTACTGTGTCAGTGAAAGATGACGTGTTGCAAAAATTACCCTGTCCTAACCAGAATAGGGACATGAAGATTTCCACATACAAAATACATTAGTTTCTGCATTTTGCAATGAAATTTGCATGCATATGTTAATGTGAAAAAATCAAGTTTGTAGTTTTTTTAAACTATGTTTAATTAACTATAGTATTTTGTTCTTCTATATCAAGACCAGAAGGAAAAGCTGATGCAAGACAACAAAGACCTGCAGTTACGCTACCTGGAACAAAAGGAACAACTAGATGATCTGAAAAATCAAGTAAAGTTTTTGACCAAGGTGAACTATATTTTTGTTTCAAATATGAGAAAAAACCCCTCTATGTTTTATGCATAGTGCAGATACTTCTTGAAAGTCAAAGAACATAGAAAAATAAGTGTTTATTTATTCATGCTATCAAGCAAAATATCATGTCTACTGAGAATGTATCTTGTTCTTCTGAGTGTATTTCTAAAATTCACATCTGATAACCCTTTCCATTAAGTTTCAGGGAAGTGATGTTGGTGTGACAGAACTTAATGAAACCCTCTTCCTTGTAAAGGTAACTTAAAAAGAATGAGGGGTTGGAACTAGATGGTAGGATCCCTTTCAACCCAAACCATTCTAGAATTCTGTATTTTGCATTCTCTTATTTTCTTGTTTGTGCAAGGGGTTTTTGTTGATTTGTTGGTTTTGTCGGGTTCTTTCTTCTTTTGTTAAACCCTTGGCTGACCATTACATGCTTTCTACACACCTGGAATTTTCAAGGGCTGAATTATTTCAGCATATTTTAGTAGTTGTAATGCCTCAAGCTCAAATGTGTGCTTTTGTTGTTTTTTAGTTACAGTTAATCAGAATGGAAGATGAAAAAAATGCCAGAATTAAGTCTTAATTTATGTAAATAATTAATTATAACATCAAAAGTTAATTAAATCAAATTCACAGCCGTTAAAAAAGTTCGTTTTTCTCATTTAATGGACTTATCATGACATCTTGTTATCCCTATAATGTTTACTAAAACCAATTTTGTTTATTGATTCTATAATTGATGCAAGTATAACATAAGCATGGAAGTTCCAATATGTTGTATAGCAATGCTTAGCAACTTCTCTTTTGTTTATTAAAACAGAAAAACAAAAATACTCAGAAAATACTGTATTCTTTTTTCTCTTGCACAAATTAAAAATGGAGTGAGAGGAAGAAATCAGTGAACAAATAATTGTGCAATGTTTCCACTGTTCGGGTAACTTAGGTTTAATTTTCTTGAGGAAGTGTTTACTGTAATGATGATTATATAATGATAATGAAAAAAAAAGAAAAAGATACAGAAAACCTCAATGAAGATTAACTCCCCATTATTAATAACAGAAGAAATGTAGACTTGAGAATAACAATTTGGGGTTTTTACATTTATGGAGGCAAGATTATTAATTATGAGAAAGGCAAGTATATCTGTTTGTGTTTTCACTGGTTGGACAGGAGTGATTGCTTCTGAATATCTGATACATTTTAGTTAGTTCCTGATAATCCTGAGATTACATTGCTGAAAACAATCCTGACACATTCTAGTCTATCTCATTCCATGTGCTTAAAGTTTATAAAGTTCTGCTTACTGTTGTACCAAAAGGATGTGCCAGTGTTGCATTTAGCCAGGCACAAATACATGCAAATCTTTTGCAAAAGTCTTTTCTAGCAATTTTTCAAATGTGCTCCAGGATCAAAAGCAACAAAAGAATGTGGACCTTCTGTTCTTGGAAAAGGTTGAAGATGATATCCATAAAGATTTAAAATACTCCATGCAGGAGCTGCAGTTAACACACGCGGAAACAGTGCAAGAACTTGAAAAGACAAGGAATTTGTTACTTGTACAGCACAAAATTAGCAAAGATTACCAGGTACTGAACTCTACTCACAGTAGAAAATAACCTGATAATAACATTTTAACCTTTGTAGCTCTGACAGTTGTAATAATTAAGACTTGCAAATTCAACAACAAAGCCAGTCTGTGCATAGGGAACCCAACATAAAACCTGCTGTTGCTAAAGGTATTGTTTAAAAAAACGTGTGATCCAAGTAGACTGTAAATTGTAGTCTTTTAGCTCATCCTGCCCTTAACCCTTAAACTGTGCCCTCTTGGGTTTTTATTATCTCTGATCTCCTACCAGGTCTTCACAGGTAAGATAGTAAATGTGCTTATCAAATAAGCTTCCTTTTCCATACCACTCTGCTTTCACTGTCTTCTTTCTACTTCCACTGTTGGAGTATTGCAGATCATATTTTTACTTTCCATTCATTTAATTAGCACTTAAAATAACAAAATCATTAAAGAAACGGTTAGGTATATTGTCCTAAAACCAGAGACACACTGTTTTTCCTCATGATGTTTTTAGATTTTGCTGAAATTAGAACTGATTTGTTGTATTGATAAATGAAAAGCTGCTGCTATTTTTGCATTCTCTAAATGTTATTTTCTCTAATCTAACTGTATTTTAACTTGTAGCCAAAAGCATGTGCAACATCAGTACAAACAATCATCAGAAGAAGTTCTTTTTACATGCAATTTTTTTCAGATTGAAGTAGAAACCATGACAAGAAAGATAGAAAGTCTGCAGAAAGACTACGAGTTAAAACTGGAACAATATACCAATCTTCTTGATATTAGAGCTGCACGTATCAGAAAACTAGAAGGTATCTTTAAATTATATTCTATTTTTTTAATATATATTTTATTTCTTTCAAATTACTTTTGTAAATTTGTTCTCCAGTTGAAACACTTTCCCATTCCTAAAACTGGTAGAAAGGTCAGTTCTTTCATGGAAAGGTATCTATTCCAGTTAATTTTCATTGACTTAAATGACAAATCCAACAAAGTGTTTTTATACTGCAGCTATTGCTGAATAAGAATAAAATGATCAAACTTGGGGTTTTTTTAAATAAATCATGCTTTTATGGTCAGCCTTTTACTTTGCAGTACTATCATTACAGAATTACTTTGTTCTACTAAAATCCCTCAAGTCTTGTTATAATATACTGACATAGTATTTAAACAGGATCAATTTCAAGTATTTTTTAGTGGCTTCGCTGTGTAAAAGGTGCATAGGAAGCCTCAATTAGGATATTTTACAAACACTGACGTTGAAACAATTTTCACATTTTGTCTCCAAATCTACTGCATCATGGTTTATGTCCTGATTCCGTAAGCATATATTTTGATTTCTTAGAATCATACGATCCCAGAATAGCTTGGGTTGGAACCCATCTCGTTCCAAATCCCTGCCAGGGGCAGGACACCTTCCACTAGAAGGCTACTCTGAGCCCCATCCAGCCTATGTTAACCACTTACCACCTGAGGGTGGGAAACATGTGAAGGTCTTTGCTGATAGTTCTAGCCACTCAAGATAAAACAGATGTTAAAAGTCAGATGTATTATTTCTTTCTCTGGCAAATTTAGATCAACTGTACAAAAATATGCATCTTAAATCTCTGTTATGTTTGCATAACGATACTTACTTTGAATATTGCATAAGACTTCTGAATTTTTGCTTTTTAACTCCCTTATAACCTGATAATAACTGTTAGGGGCCTGTGTCTCTGTATAATGAGGTGGCTCATTGAGGAAATACCCTTGATTGTTGTCAGTGTGCTCAGCGGGCATTCAGTGTATGAATTCTTTTTGGTAATGCCTTTATGAAAATAACACTATTAATGTAATTGAATTATGCTTTTATCCTTTTATCTCAGTCATCAATTGTATTTGATTTTTTAAAAAGAGAATCATATTATAGCTCTGTTTTATCTGTTGCAGCCCAGCTAAGAGACGTTGTCTATGATACAAAACCACTTAAGTCCAGACCAGAAGTATTGCCAAGTGATCCAGTGGGTGGATTTGTTGAAACTGTTCATTTAGAAAGAGGAGAGAACCTGTTTGAAATTCATATCAGCAAAGTGATCTTCTCTTCTGAAGCTGTGCACAGTTTTGGTGACTGGGAACCTGCAACCTTTTGTACTTACGCATTTTATGACTTTGAACTTCAGATAACCCCAGTAGTTCATGGGAACACCCCATCATACGACTTCACTTCTCAGTTTCTTGTGCAGTCTGATGACAGCTTCTTTCACTATATACAGGAAAACAGCATCACACTTGAGGTTCATCGTGCATACGGCATAGATTATGAAACCATTGCTTCTTGTCAGCTTAAGTTCCATGAAATCTTGGAAAACGATGGCAAGATCTACAACACAGCAAATTTAGTTGGTAGTTAAATATCACAAAGTATTCTGTTTCATTATGTATCACTGTATAGCAAGTGTTAAATAATGCATATTTGCATATTTCCAAAAATGAATTTGTGCATTACTATTTCAAAAGAAAAAAAAAAGCGTTTACAAGAATGCTATTTTCTGTTGGATATGCAGGGTGTTCTTGTGATTCTGCCCTTGTGGAAAGCTGGGATGGGTGCAATTTTGTCCATAATGGCTTATAGCCACAGGGTAAGAGGGGAAAAAACCCAAAACAAGAGGCACCCCCACTTTGCCCATATCAAACATCAATGCTTTATATCTGGCCTGAATGTCATAAGTATATTCTCTCGTTCCTTATCAATAAACATGGGAAGAAATGGTGTAATCTAAACTGGTAAGACAAAGGTCCCCATATAACAGTGAAAAAGGTACAAATTATGGTGATTATGGTTAATAATATTTCATATAGTAGCATAATCTAGGAGGGTGTTTATTTACATTTTGTGCATTATTTTAGGCACATTCGTATTCATTATATTAAAATAATTTTAAAGTATCCTGGACAAAACACTTTTAAAGTATTGTATGTTCTGTGCTGCTTTTTCTTCTAGAAACATTTTGTCAGATCAGTATATTTAGTGACCTCTTAACTGCCCACTGTTGTAGGGAATCTGGTTTAATGAGGCATTGTAAAGTGGTACTTTTGCCATTAATTTAAATTGCATATCATTTTTTGGGACTCTTCTAACTGTTAACATAAAATACTGTCCTAACTTATATTTGCCTTAAGGAGATAAAAATATTCAACTTTGATTCGACCCTGTAGTAAATATGTAAGTAGGAAAAAATGGTCATGTTTTGATTTTGGATCATACAAGGGGAGCCTGAGTTGTTTCTGTTTCTAACATGAACTACAGATCTCCCATCACAAGCATTGGCGTAATGCATAGGCACAATCTTTAATTTGTGGCTGTTCTATAAATCTTTAATTTGTGTTTTTTCGTAGCTTTTGAGTAACATACCTTAATGTTGAAAAGAAAATTAATGCAATCCCCTATTTATTCCTTAGGAAAAACAGGACACATTCAAAATTATGGTACCATAGTATACTGGATCAGATTACAAGTTCCTGTGGACCAAGCTATTATTCCCTACAAACAGAGGTCAAAGGCTTTGGGATACGTAACACCCAGTTTTAGGGAACATGAACAACCATCCAAGGTATGTTTGGGTCTGTACTTGATAGAGGGAATTACTTCATGGAGAAAAGAAGCTTCAGGGTGACCTAACTGCAGCCTTCCAGTACCTGAGGAAGCCTACAAGAAAGATGGAGAGCGGCTTTTTATGAGGGCATAGGACAAGGGGGAATGACTGCAAGCTCAAAGAAAGTTGGTTTAGATTAGAAGGCAGAAATTCTTCATAGAATCATAGAATATGCTGAGTTAGAAGGCACCCATCAGAATCACTGAGTCGAACTCCTGGCCCTACACAGACACCCCAGCAATTCCACCCTGTGCCTGAGAGCATTGTCCAAATGCCTGTGGAGCTCTTGTAGCCTTGGGGCCAGGACCATTCCCTAGGGAGCTTGTTCAGTGCCCGACCACCCTCTGTGAGAGAACCTGTCCCTGATGTCCAACCCATCCCTCTCCTGACACAGCTCCAGCCATTCCTTCAACTGGCACAGGTTGCCCAGAAAAGCTGGGCCTGCCCCATTCCTGGGAGTGTCCAAGGCCAGGTTGGACAGGGATTGGAGCACCTGGTCTAGTGGAGGGTGTCCCTACCCATGGCAGGGACTTTGGGACTAAATTTTAAGTTCTCTTCCAATCCAAGCCATTCTGTGATTCTGTGAAAGTTTTGATAAACTGTTCAATTCTTTCTTTTTAAGTTCAATTAGCTTAGGTCAAGTCTTGATATGTTCAAAGTCTAAGTTAAAGGTTCTTGAACTGGAAAATATGTTAGCAGGTTTTCATATAAAGAGATCAAAAAACAGTTGAATTACACCTTGCCTGAAGAGCAAAGTCTTAAACTTAGTTATTTATTTTTACTGAAATTGTCACTAGAACATTTGACATTATATTTCATTTTCTTGAACTGTAAGTGGCAGATGTTTTAGTATCACGCTCACGAATTTTAAACCAACTAGGTGTCAGATGCGTAGAATGGGTGAAGCAGTTGTTCAAAAAGGTCTTGAAGTTCTTAACATTGGAGTATTATGAGATTTAGATTCCTTCAGATTGGGTTTTTTATTGGGTTTTTTATCTGGATGTGGAAGAGAATTTTGACAATACAATTCACTGTACAATTACATTTAAATATGTGCCACAGAAAACTAAGGGATTTTCAGACATCTTTAACAGTTGTTTAAGAAATAAAAGCAAACAGGTTGAAATGTATAAATTAAAATACTGAAGTTTTTAGCAGGCGTTTTTTTAACCTAAGCTGTTTAAAATACTCTTATGTCTGGAGTAACTCCAATGTTTTCTATTATTCCATAATGTAAATTTATATTATATATAGAATCTCCATGGGTTCCATGATGTAGTCTGAAAAGTATGTTGTGTATGAGTTCTGTTAAACTGCGTCTGATTAGAATTGAATTCAGTGCCATTAAATTTGGCTTTGAAAAAAATTATATATTTTTTTCCTCATAATTTATTGTAAAATAAGATGGCAATAAATGATCTTCAATATCTTTGTTTATTACAGACACCAACACTCAAAATGAAGCACCTTGGAGCTCAAGCACACAAGAGAGTCTCTTTTCTGGATCTTAGTACAATACAGATGGCAGTAAGTTCCAAGTATTTCTGTCATACATGTTGAAGCATGAAAGGCTACTTATGGCTCCATACGGGCAACTTGTATAACTAATAATCAAGAACACTGTATTATTTTAGCAGCACAATACTGGGATGTCCCAGGCAATAAGTGATAGCATAGTACTGCATATATGTGGGGGATGCAATGCAGTGATATTTGTGTGACTCCCTCAGAACTGCTTGATATCCTCCACAGTTTACAAGCTCCAATTTCCACTGGCTTAGGGCAGATTCTAACAGGACCAATGAGCTTGCTCTGCACTGTGTTTCCCAGCTCTCTGCATTATTCAAATGTCTTTCTACAGTGTACCACTTGCACTGCATATAAATGGCTCTATAGAAACCGGCTTGATCCAAACAGATCCTGAGTGTTGGGCAAAGGAGTCACCTCTAAAATGAAGTTTATCAGCTGAGATTGCACACATTCTGAAAATAATTATACTTCTTAACTTGGGATACACTGTCATCTGTACATCCTCTCAGAGCCTAAGAGTCTGCATGGAACTAACAAAAATGTGTTTGCTGCATTGTGTAAATTTTCATCTGAAATAATTTGCGTTCAGAGAACTAAAATAGGTTGTGTTTAGTCTTTAAGTAAATCCAGTAAGTAGGTTCTTCAACATGCAGTTATAAAAGGTTATGTTTATATATTACATATAATTATAATACTAATATTATTGCATTAATTAAAAACTAGTTGTGAGTTTCTTTCCTTTTATAAATTTTATTCCTTAAAAAGTTAACATCAATTTTCAATTAACAGGTTCTGTTACTGTTTAGTTTACTATAACTAGAACTTCATTGAGAGCCATACAGTATAGACTGGAAATAAGAATTAAATAAATCTGTTGCATTTATTAACTTTAAAAAACAAAAATATAATACAATCTTTTGAGAGCTTAGATACGAAAAACTGAAATGTTAGCCAGATAGTTGCACACACAAAGTATCTTCAGCTATCCAAACAGTAACATCTCAAAGTTTGACAATTTTTCACAAACTACGATTTTCTAAGTGAGACAGCTACTTGATCTCCATCAGAAGTCTTCATTGCTGGGCTGGCAGCTCCTCTAGCTGTTCTAAAAATTTAAACCTCATTGTCTGGTTAAAGACAAAGTACTTTTAGGCCTGAATAAGGAAACAGCTGGGCCTTCTCTGATGTCTAAGTCTTGTGATGAAATGGTAAGAAAGTGTCCATGCAATGTCCATTTCATTGACAGATGAAAACGGGAAGTCTGTTTCATTTTCCAGTTAATTTTCTGAATAGCAGAGAATCTAGTTCTTAATAAAAGTTCTTACCAATGTGATACATGCTGAAGCAAATAGAAGAGGAGACTCACTAAAAAGTGGGATGAATTGTTTGGCTCATCCAAACTGCTTTAAGAATTGTCCAGCCTCATACATAGAAGCTATAGCACAGGATAGAACCAGTGATGCTAGTGCAGGGAGGCAAAGGAGGACATAATTTCCTGTCCAAATGCTTCTCCACCAGTCAGACTATACCTACTTTTGTATATTAATTGTCTACTATATATTAAAGGCTTCTCCTTGTTTTATTTCTAACTTGGTGCTCTGTATTTGAAAAGAACATGGAAGTACTTTTCCACTTAAAATGCTATTCCATAGGGTTCACAACAATTATAATAATGACTTAACTACAGATTTGAGATAGAAACATTCATACCAAAATCAATTCACATGCACACAGGTAAAATTATATGCAGACCTGTGTGTGTAAATATAGCTATCAAAAAGGTTTTTTTGGGTTCAGTGAAATACTCGCATCAAATCCCTTTGCATTTCCCAGCTGGCAAGGCTTGCATCTCGAAGAATGTGGAAATATGTGATATCAGCCCAGGCCTCGTTGTCAGTGACAGTCTTTCAAATACCGCAAACTTGAGGGTTTGCAAGCTCTGAGAGGCCCAACTCAGAGTGGGCAGTGTAGTGGAGCCACTGCTTTCCAGGAGAGCTCAAAGGGTCTCACTCATGTTTATAAAGTTGCAAGATGATTGATGTTGGTCATCCGTTTCCCTCCTGGCCAAAAACATGAATCAATTACTCCTGGTCTTTTTTCCCAAAGTGCAGCAGCAATGATACCATTAAACTCAGGCTACAATTCAGATAAATGGTTTAGCAAGGCTGAAAAAGACAATTGTTTATCCCTTGTTTCCCATCTCGCTTAGGCAGCTGATGTTTCTGATTGTGCCCACTTATACCATGCCAGGGCTCCTGGTACAATCTGGCGGTGCCTCACAATTTGCCTGACACGGTCAAGACACTTCACTACTCAGCTGGTTTTGTCAAGGCTTTTAAGGAGTGTCTGAGGTCACAGAGCAGGACTGAGGTTGATGTACTTGCAGATGATGTAGGAGGGATGCACCACCACAATATGTAGCATTTCAAGGAGAAGAAAAGTATTAAACATTGTACTTTGTATTGGCTCAATTGGTTGTAAAAGTAAGTTGTGGCAGATTGGCAAACTGTAGTTTCTGTAGTAACTGTAATTATACTGTTGTTTCTAGTGGTATAACACAGTTATAATATAATCACTGGCTCTTACTTTCCTTTTACTTTCCTACTTTAAAGCTCATCTGGGGCCTTGATTGAGAAAAGTCTCTCTCTGACTGTATCAGGTGGTATTGGTCAATTAGAATAATCAAAAAATGTTCTCTCTGTAACTTTCATCCACAAAGTGCAACTTTGTCACTGAGGGAATTAAGAAGAATGGCCAAACATTGTATAAAACACAATGGTTATGACACATCTATAACAAAAACGAACATAAGAGACATAAAGTCAATTTTCTATGACTTGAAAACTTCTAGGATAACCTTGATTTATAGAACAAGGCTCTATTTTGATGGTTAACATTGTTTTTCTTTGTGTGGCTCCAAATGTGTTAGAACAGAAATAATTCTTCAGGTCCAATTTTAGAAAAGTCGGATGTTCTGTGGACAGCTGAAAGTTTTTTCATGGATTCTGAGGGTGGGAGGTGAGGCATCAGTGCCTCTGTGAAAAATTCGGTCCTACAGGAGAATTGTTGGATAATAAATAATGCACAGGTAATAAAGCACTGCAAATTTTCATGGAAGGTGCCTTGTCTGTAACGCAGTATCCACTGATGAGGCATTATTTTGTGTAATTGAACTCAAAGAGAAGGGAAAAATTAAGATTGCTTCAGAATACGTTGTGCAGTACAGATATTTTACCTTAGATGACATGTTTATACTATGTAGCAAAACTGATTCTGTTTTTATATTAGTTTGCTTTTGAGAGAGAAAATACTGTATAATTTAAGTTAGTTAGAAAATTGTTAACTGAATAAAGCGGTGATGGTGTTTTCAGTGTCTTGTGGGATTTTTTCAAGACTGAGTCTTGTAGAACCTGTAGAAAAAGACCAAATATAAATGAATCTGGAAATTAAACAGGCTGTATATATGTTGACAGATACAAAATTATTACAATAGTTATGTTTTCACTGATATGGTTACATAAATGTCTTTCTGCTGTATATGAATTGTATGTTACAGCAGTTGACACCTTCTCATTGCTTCCTGCACTGCATAAGCAATACAATTGTTAAAAGGCTCTGGATAATGAACGTGGGCCATAACTCTTCAAGTTTTGAACTTTAGTAACTTCTGCTGTTCAAGGAGTTTTATAAAGACTTTATCTTTTTCTGTAGCATGTGGTACAGGAGGCTAAACAGCTGTCAGGTGACAAAGTAAAGGAGATGGCTGAAGAAATTCAGCAGGAGAAAGAAGAGTTCTCTCACCTGTCTGAGAAGCAGTTGGCTGACCAAACATTGATTACTTCTAGAGATGAGACAGAAATAATTGAAGAATTGGAACCAGAAGGTAGAATTCATTGTTATTAATAAATAGCTGTATTTTCTGAAAAAATCTGTCTCTTTCCATTTTCCTAAGCATTTCTTACTAGTAGTGGAAGCTGCCTCATTATGAGAAACTTCGTGACATAAATTATATTCTGGTGTACTTTACAGCTGAAGCTGAGTGGTGGATGTTTTCTTCCCAAATGGAAACCATATTGTAATTGATTGCAAAAATCTGATATATAACTTAGATTTGTAAAATACTAAAGAAAACCTGGCTTCTATTTTAAATGTCTTTGTATTCTGCCTTAGAACTGTGCTGTTCCAAAGACTATTTTAATGAATATGCTCTTTTTGTCTGCAGATAACAGCCAATGCTGATATTGGCACCCTTTCAGACCGTGAGAGGGCTCTAGTATGCCGTATCACATATGTGACACTAAGTTGTTAGATTTATTTAAAGATTATAAAAGCCAGGTTGTCCTCTTCCACCTCTGAGCTTAAACTGTTTATTACGGCAATAACCAAGTCCATGATACCAAGTTTAAAATAAAAGCAGAAGCAGAATGCTAAAATTTTATGTTTAGTTGTTTGCAGCTTTTGCATAAGAATTCACTAAAAAGATTGGAAAAACTTACTGAATGTTTCCCCAATCGTTTTAGTGAATTTTTATGCAAAAGCTGCAAACAACTAAACATAAAAAAATGGAAAAATGCTCTAGAATGTTCCAGAAAATAATGCATCTGTGTACAGAACTTCTTTTTTACTAAAGAAAAAAATGTGCATTCTTCTTTTGCGTATGCATGGTATTCAAGGAAGTCAGAGGAACAACAAACTCAGGCCATATTCTTAAAAAAAGCTAACATATTCATATTCATAAATAAAGCTAAATAAAGCTGTGCATACTTAGTTCATTACAGGACTTACTCTATTCGCCACCTTGCATCTGGAAAACTTTACTATTTTTTTAACAAACCAGAAAAAGTACAGAGTAGATGACTCTAAAGGTCATTGATTCAGAGTGTTAATCTCCTTCAAGGCAGAAAAGATTTACCTGCCACTTACTCTTTTTATATTAGAAAAGGAAATTTATTGCTATCAGATTTCTTACTAAGTCTTATATGGTCTAAAATATAGTAGGTGTTACCTGCATTGTTTTGGTTTTTTTTTTTTAAGATCAAGAAGATTATCAAGAGGATGATGCTGTTGAATCAATAAAAACTGACAGTGATGACTGTATTATTTCAAGTCCAGTATCCACAAATATTAAGCATCTGAGTCAGAGTATACGTGGCAATTATTTGGTAAGACTAAGAAAAATATTTTAAGCCTAATGTCCTCTAAGAGTAGCTTTGCTATATCTAACATTAGTTTTCAATTAAGCTGTACATGTACAGTATCAAATCTCTTGACTTATTCTTAAAACCAGCAATTCAGGACTTGAAGTCATACATACAAAACACCACAGCATAAGATAAATTTGGAAAATTTACTTTGAGCAGTATTTCAATGGGATAGTTCTCAAAAAAAAAAAAAAATCACACTTTTAGATCTAACATTGAACAATCTTAACCATAAAACTAGTACTTAAAATTAACAGGTTTTAATGTTCTGCAATGTGATATCCTAGAGGTAGTTTTATTTTTTGAACTGCTCTTTTCAATGCTGTGTGGTATCTTACAAAGTAACTAGCAACAAGAAACATGTATAAGAAATACTGCTTTTTTTTAAGCTGTAGAAAGTACATCTTAAAGAAGCTGCATGTCTTCAGCTACAGTAGGTTTGTAGAAATGCTATCACTTACATGTTCTTCAGAAAAATCCAGAAGGTGCTTTTGAAGGTTGCATTATTTATATGTCAAATGTTAAAAAATTCCACCTGTAATTTTGAGAATTAAAATGAATACTAGTAATCATTATTAAGTCAAACTGTAATACAGTTGCTCTATACCTTTCTAGTCATTGTGTATTATATTTTATCAAAATTATTTAAGAACAATTCTGAGAGGATTTTGTATCTAGATTCATTTCATATTCATCAATTTCTACATCCTTCCATTGATCTGTTCTTTGGTAACAATGTGCATGTTTGTGAATGGTGGATAACAACAGTAAAAGCTATACACTATTAAGAGAACGTGTGATAAAAGTTGGATTTTAAAAATACACATTACTTTATTTGAAAATCACTGCGTTTTATCTTTTAAGACAATTATCCTTTTGGTACTCAAATACTGTAAATAGGTTTTGTGATTTTTGGAGATCATTTTGTTAATTATCTTGTAAATCTGAATTGTATGCCAGACTGGGTAAGTAATTTAAGATCATACATGGGGTTTTTTGTACGTTGCAAATTAGAGGGTTCATGATTTTTTCTTAGATATATTGACCATAAGGCATAACGAACAAATTTTCCAGTATCAAGCTGTGTCACTTTCTTATTTTTTGTCTATGATGTATGATTGATCATAAAATATTTCATTTTGTTTCATTTAATTTATAAATTTTAATATGAAAACCATATTCAAGTCAAAGACTTCAATGACATTTGATAGCTATTTAACTTACTGGATTTTAGGAAAAAATTTGCTAAAGCCTTGTACCTGTATTAGTACAGACAGAGTGGTATGGAATTTTTTTCTGTCATCCTAGTAAAATTTCCATGAACCTGCTGAATAGTGAAATAACCTTATTGAAATATTGATCCAGATTTGGATTTTTAGTTAAAGTATCATAGGATACATAATAAAAGTCTTTTGAAAGGAGGTGGTAAAGTTATATCATCAAATCCTGAAAGGACTTGACAGTGGAAATTGTTCTGTATGGTGGATATTTTTACAATAGGATACATTGCTTTTCATTTTGATTAATTTTATAATTTGCTCAGCAAAATGTAAGCTATCTCCATATTAAACAGGAAAAGTAATTTGGAGTTCCGACTGAATACAGAAAGCTAGTACTTTGAATGAGCCTTAGTACTGCAAGTGATTTAAGTTTAGAAATAAAAATTGTCAGAATACTTCCATATAGAAGAAATATTTTCAATAAAGTTATGAAAAGGAAGTAATATATTGGAAAGAAATAAGTAAAAAAAAATCAACATTTCTGTTTCCAATGTGTTCTGTTTGCTCTTTGAAGAATATCATCATTGAAGGTACATATTCTGGTTTTGAAACCATAGTGGGTTTTCTTTCTTCTTTCTTCCCAGAGTAACTTCGGGAAATATTTGTGACTCTTTCTCTTGAGTCCGACATGCCCACTTAAATAAAACTTATTAAAATTTATCTTTACATAAATATTCCAGACTTTGCAGAACAGTGTGAAACAATTTCATACAAGGAACAGAAAAACGTCATTTCCGTTAAAGATAATAAGAAAAGGCTCTGGTGAGGAAAAATTGGGGTGTTACTTTTATTATCATATGTTAAAATTAACTTTTTAAGGTGTATTTTATTTAACATGGAAAGTCACTATTTGAAGTTGAATTCTTTACAAATAAATTATTACTTTACATGCCTAACAATTTTGTGATTTGATGGATTTTTATTGAACTGTTTGTAGTATAATCTGCAGTAAGTGCTAACAATTCTCTTTTATTTGGAAAACTTCAGTACCTTGTATTACTGAGAGTATTTTAAGCAGTTACAGGATCACTTTTCTGTGTAGGTAAAAATTACGACAGATGAAATTTGTGGTTCAGATAGCATTTTTACATAAAGATAACCAGCAGACTATTAACTATGACTACTGCAAAAATACTTTAAACAATGAATCATCAGTATCTCTTGAACAACAGTCTTAGCTACAAACCATGGAGCTTTAGATCCTCATTTTGTGTATGTCAATCAGTATTAATCAGTATAAAAAAGCTGATGATTTTTATATATATATGTATGTTTTGTTAACACTTAAACAATAATTGTATTATATTTTGTTTTTAAATAGGAAATTGAAAAAATACGGATTAAAATTACATCACTCGGTCTTACTGAGTCACGAATTACAGCAGATGAAACAATACAGCAGCTGTTTGTAGAATGCAGATTAAACAGTTTCCTTGCAGAGGAGACCCCACTGTCACTTCCAAAACCAACAGGTGGTCAGAGGATTCACTATAACTATAGCACTGGTAAGTCTGATGTATTCCTGAGCAGGCTTGGTTCTTTTCTTAAATTCTGTCTTATGAAAATACCTGCAATAAAGTCTGCTTTCTATATATTATAGTTGCATTTCTCTATGTGCTGACTCTATTTGCCCATTTTCCAAATATTTTGGGAAATACTAGAAGTGTTTTTTAAGAAATGAGGTTAAGTATGAAATTATCAAATACGAAATGAAATGCTGAAGGAGACTGGTATATAAAATGGTAACATCACAACAGACTTAAATATGCTGGTAGTGCATAAATTTCAAAATTAGACTATACATAACTAAAATCTGTATATTCTTTTTAAAAGAGCTAGATGATCTAATTTTTCTATCGGTACATGATGGTACAGCAAAAGAAAAACATTTTAGTCTGTACATCTAAAACACAATTGAAAAGCGAGAATATGTAATTGGACTTTTTAATACGGCAACTGATTCATCCATAGTTTCATACTAATACATGGTTAATTAATACTTTATATTTACACTATTAGCATACATAGAACTATTGTAATAATTTATAATTCTCTTGTTAATTATTTGCCCAGCTATTTTGTCATATTTCAATTATTCATTAACTTTTTCTTCCTGGTAAAATTTTATTTCATTTAATATTCAGCCTGAGTGCCTCAGTCTTGGACTTTTAGCTGAGAGTTTTCTGGAGTGGGTCAGTTTGCTCTTTGTGACAAACCCTTAATACAGATGTTATAAATGACTCAAACCCCAGGCAGGAATGAATAAATAAAATTTAATTAGAACCCGTTAAAATTACAAAGCAAAGGGGGACAGCCCTGGGAGCATAGTGAGACTCTTTCTGCACACCAGAGGCTCAGGCTCCCGAAATAGCGTCTCTATACTCTGAGATGTATAGAGGCATCAGCCTCATTAATATTCACGAGCAGTCTTTATATGTCCTTTAGCACCTCTCAAGGTCTGTGGCTTTGCCCACATATGGACACTTGGCTGCTCCCAAGGCCTGTCAATCACTCTGTCCGTACCTTTCATTGGTGGAGTCCTTCTCGTATCCCGATTGGTGATTCGATGTTACCCTGCCAGGCCTCCCAGCAACAAGTGTCCCCCACTCCCTAAACTCCCTCCCTGATATGTTTTACAGCCCTGTCAGCCAGAGCTGCTGGGCAGTAACCACAAAAGGGGAGGGGAGGATTGAAGGGAGAACAGAAAAGGGTTCAAAACCATACTGGAACAACAAAAGTAGATGTCAAAAGAACTTTCAACCTTAACAGAACTTCTCCCCACCATACTTAATAACTCTTCATTTGCATGAGCCAATTACTACACCTTACTCATAACACAAATGTTCAAATTAAGCATTCTTTTAAAAATAACTGTAAAAATTTGCAGAAATGGTGTCTCAGTCAGGTCTTTAAAATTGCTCCCATCTACAAACCAGATTTTAGAATGCAGCTTGCCAAAGAATTCTCTCATTTAGATCCTCCTCTTACTCATAAACTATTGGATCGTTGGGTGTGTAGCCGAAGACTGAAATGAATCAGAAATGTCACATCAACCACTGCTACACTGGCATTGCCCACTTGACAGGGAATATAGGTGAGAAATTTTCTCCAGTCCATTGGTCTGAAGATTTCTCGTATTGAAATACTGTGGCAGGAAAAGAGGATTAAATTACTGAGGCTGTCAAAAAGGATGAGCACTTTGCCATACATTCTCATTATCTCTAGCTTCCTTAGTGGAAGAAAATACAGTAAATCACTTCAAATACAAAGCAGTAAAGACCGGTGGCTTTTAAAAACAAGGCTGCTATTGCCATTAATAGAAAGCGGCAGCTCTGTGACATGCTTGGATGCTGCTTGTATCTTTTCTGAAAGTGTTCATATAAACCTGCCAGTGGTACACCATTAGATCACATGATTCTAGCATTTGATTCTAACATTATTGTTTTTCTTTAGAAGAGAAAATAAACACTTATTTAGTTCTCTTCTTCATGTTCTTTCTTCTAATAGGTGAAAAACAATTGATAACCAGTTATATTAATTTATTTGCTTTGCAGTGATAAATGTGGCAAAGGAAGATAATCATGCAGAAAGAGAGTATCTCAAGTCAATTCTTCTAAAGCCAGATCTACCTGCTGACAGGTACAGATTAATGCTGAAAACCTCTATTATAGGTCTTTGTAAATAATGTTTGTTGTTTGCCTTTTTGTTTGTCTTTACTGACAAGGTAACCCTAAGTATTTAATACATAACTAACAAGAAAAAAAAAGAATTGTTTCAGCTGGGCATTACGCCTTCATATGTGGCCACTGGTCTTATTTTTTCTCCAAGTAGGTGCATATGGAATGGAATATTGCAAACTCATCTAATGTTAGTGCTGTGGTTTAATTTGGGGGGGTGGGTTGTTTGTTTTGTTTGTGTTTTTTTTTAAACAACTTTGTTTTACAATGGAGAGTTTCTAGATTGTATCATCAGCAGTCTGTCAGTAATGAATTTGAAAAGCATGTATGATGTAGTACATTTGTTGCTTTCTGAATTCAGAATGTTAAAAGGAGTCTTAATAACTGTAGGAAGTATTCCTTGGCCCCAGAATTTAAAGAAAAAAAAAATTATATGTGTATATATATGGATGTAGCAGACACCTATTATATTAATACATATAAGAAAGATTATAAATTAGACTTGTTCAATTTCATAGTAATACATTTCTTCTTATTCATTTTTTTTTTCATAGAGATAGCATGTGCATTTCTTGGAGAGAATGAATGACATATATTGAATCTGTGTCTTCTTGAATGTCAATATTCATTAAAATGGAACAAATATTAATTTTAAGATCCATTTAATTTTCAGAAGACTAGAATACCTGCTGACTGCATTTGATGTGTTAGAGTCATTTGTAAATCTTACTCACAAATCACTGATTGACGCCAAAAAAGAGAGTGATCTCTCTTCATTCCATATCCCTTATTTTGCCATCTGTATTAGGAGGATTGCTAAACATATTCTACTAAAGCATGTTTTACTAAGATTTTACAATAATGCGGATAAAATACTCCTTTTTTCTCTGACAGATAATTTAGTTGCTAAAGAAATTTCCCTGTCCAACCATCCAGGACCACTTGTGGCAGTCACACTCCGCCACCCTGATCTGGGACTGAGGTCCCTTTGCAGCTACACTCCCCATAGTGTTCCAGTCAGACCAGTTGCCCTCACCAACTCCAGCCCAGGTTTCCAGTCACTGAGTCTTAGAGATTCCAGTCCTTAAAATAATTCAATTTTTGGTGCAGTGATTGAATTAAGACAGTAACAGTTCAAGCTGGAGCCTCAGAGGAGAGATCCTGAACAAAGGAACCTCTGGGCTTTCGTACCCTCACAGGACAGTCTGGGGATCATAAGCTCCTGCCATGTCCCTGAGTGTCCCTCTCCTGGCTGGGCCACAGGTGAGGGCTAAGGGATGGTAGCCTCTTGGCCTTGGGCAGGGCTCTTCCAGTGCTCCCTGGATGGATTCCTCAACACAGAGAAATGATAGCTGGTCTGTGTGCTGCAATTTCCCCTATAAATACTTAGATAACTATACTAAATACTTTACAAACCTGAGGTAAAAATAAGGTAAAAGAACAGCAGTGAGCTTTTTCTCAGAACAGAAACATTCATCTCTTACATGTGCCATCATGTCACTACCTGTCCCCTGTGTTACTAAGTAGGTCGTTTCCTGCACTTATCAGAATGTTTGGTTTGGCTTGTGCTGAAATTTCAGTTCTGTATTGAATAAATAGGAAGGCAGAAATTCATCAGTAGTCCAGTTTCCAATCTTATCATAGCAAGAGGACCACCAAGAAACAAAATTTATGGAAAGATTCTGCCCATACACCAAATGTTTCCACCTCTATGCATTTTAAACTTGTAAAATAGTGTGGTTTACCTTCTTTTATCATCTGTAATTTCATTTTCTGACATTTTTTGAAAGCAAAATACCTTTGTTTTTGTATGTGTGTGTTTAGCCTAAAATTTACAGTGGTCAGTGATCCCCCAGAAGATGAACCCGATCTTGAATGTGAGGATATTGGGTTTGCTTATGTCAGTTTAAAAGAGATATTCCAGAAGCAAAGAGATATCATTGAGCAAGATATCAATGGTAAGTTTTAAAAATTACTTTCTTGTAAACTTCTGTAGCCTAAAATTTGTTGAATTTCTACTTTACTTTGCAGGCGTTACTGTGCAAGTAATTGTTTGACATTGTTTCAATAAGAAATTCTTTAATACTAACTAGTAATTTCCACATTTGTTTGCAAAAGTCTGCAAAAGCTATCTATTAGTGTTATTCCTTAAAGTCTGTTTTTTAAAAAACCCAAACCAAACAGCATTCTCACCTCATAGAAATTAGTTTATAAAACCAAAGAACTTTCAAGCCATGTGCACTGCTATAATTCTCTCTTTTCTACAATATCCTTCATTATCGTAGGACAATAAATATATATTTTGTGTAAAAATTTTGTTTTAAAATTTTTATCAGCAATTTGGTCTTACTAACATCTGTGTTTTATTTGAAATTACGTTATAACCCTGAGTACCTCAAGTCTGTTTCCTCCATATGAAACATGTATGAGACAATATGAAATATTGGTGATTTTGGTTAGAATCAGTTTTACTGAGAACCCTTCTGTAACAGACTATAACCAAACTCATTGTGACTCGTTAGAGCAAGGTGATGTGAGCAGGAAATGTAGAGTCTTCCATTTTCTGGAGTCATAGGATGCATTTTTATAACACTGATAAGACTCAAGAAGGCTTTTTGGTCCTTTTGTTGACTATGAAGCTAATACTCTCCTTGCTCAATTTCCTGTTCCCCATTGCAGCAGGGACATGGTTACCAATGGTGCACTTTTCTCTTTACCTTTTCCTCTCAATCCTCTTTCCCCCTTGGGGTGAAGCTCAGTGAAGAAGCTGAAAGCACCTCTGTTATAAAAAAGTCGCTCTCCTTTCCCAGAAAGTGAACTGGTTCGATGATTGGATGCAGAGCACCCATGTTCACAAGGTGCTTGCAATAGCAAGAGTTCTAGTGATCCCCACCAGAATGCCAGGCAAATGTAACTTTGCTACTTCTACTGCTGTGTCTAATTCCTGTACCTTGTGCAATGGGGAGCTGAGTAATGGGAAAAAAAATAGGCTTTCTTATCCATTCCCATTATGGTCCATGATTTGCATCCATGTTGTTGCTAAAATACTCAAAGTTACAAGAACACGATAAGGAAAATTCTAAGAAGAATCAAATTTCCATACTCTGGAAAAATAATATACAGATTTGATGCATTTCCTGCTGTGGCTGAGCAACTTAAGCTTTTCTCCACCGATAATTTTTCTCCAAGTACAAAAAGCTCCTCCAAAAATGTATTTTGTAATCTCTCATTGGAAGATTGATTTTTGTTCAGGAATTTTTGACCATCCTATCAAAATTCCCATTTGATAAGATTGATTAGTTCTGTAAACATAATTTTTGAAAGTCACTTTTCACAAACTCTTAAAATTTCTAATCATCATCTGAGAGAATGATTAGGACCAGGAGGACTGGGTTTTATTACTAGTTACTGTAAACTAATCATTACCAAGTAATAACAACTACTCCAGTATTGTGGAGAGCATTTCTTCCCCTAATCATCTGACATTTAAACTAATTTTTACTTTATGTTAATTACATCTATGAAAATGATAATAATAGCTGGAAATACTTTTATTCTTTTTCTCTTCTGCACTTCTCCCTTTCCTGCATATGCTGTACAGTTTTTTTGGGATTTTTATTGCATCCATAGCATATAAACTTGCATATTTTCTGAAAACTAAGATCTTTCAGAGAATTTAAATTAATTTTATGTTAAAATATGTCAAATCATGGAAAAGAATATATCTGTATATTTTCTTGGATAAAGTCATTGTAGAAGGATCAGTTCTTCAGATCTGGACATAGATGTCAATTAAATGTAAGGGCACAATATAAACAGAATTCCCAAGTAGCGTTGTACACGTTCTCTGAATTGGATATTGGTTTAAGGAAAAATAATAAACCTAGACACAGGGAAATTCATAGGACACTGCCTCTTGAAGGTAAAGTCATTCTCAAGTTAGATACCAAACTTCGTTTATTCTTTTTGAGGATTGCAACCATAGATCTTTTTCATATTTTGTTCCTTTCATTGCTGATTGTGTCAAAGGTTTATGTAAAATTTGAAGCAATTAAGTGAATGGCTAAGCAAGAAGATGGATGAAAAATACAGTCAAAACATCTAACGTCTCAGATAATAGGACAGTATAAAAAGTGAGAAAATACAACTAGTGTTATCTTATGTAATTAACTACAATTACTCTGCTCTTCTTTTAAGTAAAAAGGATGCAGTCCCCTGAAGTCTCCTCTTGGAGTTCACAGTTCTCTGAGTGATTTGTCAAGGCTGATTTGGACCAATCCAGCATACACAGTGTAGAAAACACATTAATTGGTGTGTTTTTACTTAAAACTAATCCTATGTATGTAGATATGTCTTTAATAGAATTTGGAACATCTTTATTTACATATTGTGAAAAATAATTATATTATATAGACAGTTATTATATCGATAGTTTCTTTTTTTAATTAATTTCAGCACTAATACTTTTATTGATGTATATTCTAGGTCTAAGAGTGGTTAATTTCCAGAAGGCTGAGGACCTGAGCTGCAAGATTATTTATTTATTTATTTATTTATTTATTTATTTATTTATCCCTTTTTTTAACATATGCTAGTAGCCCTTTAATCTGTCCAAACACTCAAGGAAATTATCAAAACAAAAGTGAAATCTTAAGTTAAATAGCTAATGCTGTTTTCTGGTGTTTCCCTTTCTAGTTTTCGATTCACAAGATGCCAGTACAATAATTGGAAAGCTCACAGTGACAGTGGAAGCCCTCAGTGCTTTGCGTTCAGTCCATGAGGAATGCAAAAATGATTAGGAGGCAGGAAAGGGACATTTGCCTATTGAAGTTCTTGCTCCCAGTGTAAAGGTAACACTTGATGGTTCATCAAAAATGAGATCTTTGTCATTCTTACAGTATATTTAATGTAAAATATATATGAAAAAGATGCTTGATGTCCAGGTATAAAATTTTGTACACTTTCCAGTCTGTTTTCCTATTTTTAAGGTTCTTGCTGAATCATATTTCTGGCTCTTGACACTTGATAGTATAACAGTCTAACTTAGTTCCAACAGAGTTTGGTTTCAAATGCAAGCTTGCTTGTAAATGATCAGATATCAGTATTTTGTCTAAGGAAATAAGTTATGATGAACCTTCAAACAGAAATGCTTGTAGATTCTTACTAAGAGTAGTTCTGTCACAATACCTTGCCAAAATACAATCATTTGCGTTAGAAGTTGTGGCAGAGACCCCGAGAAGAAGTGACCTCCGGTAGTTTTTAGTCCAGTCACTGCAGGATTAGGTATTATGTTAGGCCATGTTGCTCAGGGCTGAATCCAGCCGGATCTGAAAACCTCCAAGGATGGGGACTGCTTAACTGCTCTCTGCACAACCTGTTCCAATGCTTGACTGTTCTCACAGTGAAAAAAGGAGATACATTTCTGCACATCACTTCAATCCAAATTGAAGCCAAAGCTAGATCTAAGCACGTGGAGCAGTTTTTGCACTTAATACACCATCTAATAATTTAATTGGGGGAGGGGGGGGTTAATACTAGGGATGGCATGTTTGTCATTTGTTTCAGCCATTTAACATTTTGCACAGAAGTAAAAATAACAAAGCATTTTAGTGTTGATTTTCATGCTTTGCAGTATGCCATCAAAATTTCATCCAGTTTTGTGAAGCAGTTGACAAAAAATAGGTGTTATTGTTAGCAATGTGGTTTGCTCAGGTAATTTTTCTGTAGGTTTCAGTGGTAAACAATTTGTTATGGTTTATTCCTGGGTTTGGAGTTTTTTTATATTAGATTATTTTAAGAGTAAGGATAGCTGCAATGAAGGCAGGTCTTCCACACAATTAGCAATTATTCATTTCACATTTTTGTGGCTTTGGAAAATAATCTATTTTCTATTTAGATAAACTCTTGTTAAATGCAGAATTATTTCTGTATGTATTAAAGTCACAAGAACGGAATCATTCTTGAACAAATGTTGCAAAAATGTGATTCTTCTACTGCTACCAAAAAAAAAAAAATCAATAAACTCTCTTTTGCGTGTTATAAACCAGTGGTTATTCTGATTACCTACTCATAAGTATAAACAGCTACACAAGCTGAAGTCTTTGACTTCAGTGGTAATGAACAACCAAACTTCACCCTAACATGAGGAAGAACTTCTTTACATTGAGGGTGGCAGAGCACTGGGACAGCTTCTCAGAGAGGTTGTGGAGTCTCCCTCTCCAGAGACATTCAAGACAAAAACCTACCTTGGACACTTCCTGTGTCACCTTCAGGTGATCCTGCCTTGGTGGGGTGATTTGACTAGATGATCTGCAGAGCTCCTTTCCAACCACCAACTAACTATTCTGTGAATGTATTTCAAATTGATGCCTTTTATTGAGGAAAAGTAAAGGTAAGAGGTTGATGTGGATGTGCCTGTGAAATTTGCAGCTACTTAAAGGGCCATTGCAAGTACAGTGAAGCCAGCCAGACTCCTTTCAGTTGTGGCAGACAGTGTAGAAGGGGCACAAGAGCCAGACCTTGCAGGTTGAGTGGACTCTGGTAGGGTTCTGGGGAGAGCTTGTTCTCCAGGGGGCTGGTGTGCTGGGAGGGAACAGAAAGGGGGACAGCATGGAGGGTGCAGGTCCAGCTGGACTCAATGACCCTTCCAACTCAGGATATTCTAAGTTTCTATGCATAACACATTTCAAAAATACTATGAATCTTGAACATTACTTCTTTAATAAAGTTCAAAGATGAAAGCAAATATATTAATAAAAAATATTTATCCAGTATTAATGTATCTTTTTTTTCCCCAGTTTTGGCCACGCTGTCTTTGTCTCCTTTTATTATCTTCACTACTAGTGTCATTGTCACAACTTTGCCATTTTCTCTTTCTTTCATCCCGCTTGGGGCACTTCACAGTCACTTGGATGTTGCCAGTTTAGGAGAACTCTGTGCAGTCTTGAATTGTGCAGTTTGATTCTGATAGGGAGAAAAGGATAAGTCTGAAGGTACTGCTAATAAGGAAATTGTTAACCCATTGGACTCTGTACTGTGTACTGCTATGCTAAAACATGGTACATTTAGAGAAATAAAAACTTGGGTTGTTAACATTGTGAAAGGAAATTTTAAAGAACTTAATTTTGCATGTGTTATGACTTACACAATTAAAAAACAAACTATAAAATAACACAATGTTTGAGAATAAAGCTATTTTATGACAACAACTAGTATAGTTCAGAGAAGCAGACAAATTTTGCATGGCAAAGTTAGAACAGAGACATAACCTGATTTAAGGTTAAATTGCCAGCTAGTCCTCACATAAGATAAACAAGCATGGTAATTCCTTTCATTTCTTCATCTCTATTTGATAAATATTTGTAACTGCAGTGCCTGTTTGGTACTGTAAAGGCATGTATATCTCTAAGTTCTTCAAACCTGGTCTAACCAATTTTAAAGTTGATGTGGAACAAAGCATTCCATCAAGGACCTTGAAAGATTCCCAAGTGAGCAACTGCATGGCAACTTGCCAAGGCAAGGTGAGGTGAGGTAGATTTGTTAAGGCATACTAATGATGAGATCACTTTCTGTCAAAGCTTCAACAAACTACCATGTGCAATACCATCCTCTCTGGCAAGCAGAAAATGGGATGAAGTTGGTTGTGTGTGCTAGTCTGCCGAGTCTAGTCTCGCAGGGTCTGCTGCCTTGTTACTGAGGAGTAGGTTCATCAGCAAGCACAGAGGGCAAGACGGTGGTGCACTTGAGCCTTCTAAAGGGAGTAGAGGAGATGGAAAAGTTGGTACAAGCACCAGTTCTTCTCAAGGCACAGCCTGGGAAGATGTGAGGGCAGGCTCCTACTCCATAGGTGGGGAACAGATTCTTTCCATTTTCCTGCTCAGATTGCAGCCAACAAGGGTAATTGATCCAGACTGCCCCGCTTCTGTAGTTCCAAGGGCTGGCCAGTCCCCAGACTGGGTGAGCAGGACTGTCCACAGCTGGTGCCTCACATTAAAGGCTGGGTTTCTTCAGTCCAACCAGTCCACAGACTCATCAGATCCAGAAGCTTCATTATGTGTTTGGGGAGTAGGTTTGATGCACAGGTTTCCACCTGAAGAGACCAGTTTCCTTGCTTTGTGGAATATCTGACAGAAGAGATTAGGGCCATAATGGTCCGGTGTCTTGTAGAGGGGAAGTGAAGTGTGGATTCTTGTCATCTACTGCTGTGAAAGTAAATCATGAAGGAGAGACCTACACAGGCATGTGAAGGTTTAGGCCCTGAACTTGAGCATTAGTGATTGATTTTTAGGTTTGGTTTTAGCACATTTCAAACTTCTGCTGGGCATTTTCTGAATTGAGAAGAAGAACTAAGAGGTTTCGCTGTTAGCTGTATGAAAAAAAGCTGTTGCTTGCCTAGTTGTAGTCCAATGAGGCCAACTTGTCCCAGCATTTGGAACACAATGCAGGACAGAGCTTTGTAGACTTCAGCATTTCGAACTTTCTTAAGCTCTATACCTTTAAGATATTCTTGCAGGAAGAAAATAGTTTGGTTGAATAGATCCTGTTATTAGAGGATCCTGAAATGTCCTAATACTGTGCTTATACACACATTTTGAGACCTGAAGTAAGCACTGTTTTTTGCAGAAATGCAAAATACATTTCAACTTCATAAAAACACTCCCAAATTTTTAAATTTTTTACACAAACTCACCACCTCTTGAAAGCCAGGGTGATCATGAAGTAAATGGTTGTTCACTGGCAAAAGAGCAACAGGAAATGGAGAATTTCCAGAAAGCTCTTGCTGCCTAAAAGAAAAACAAACCAAGGTACAAAGGCTGAATGTCCAGCACACACTGCTTATCAGAGTGCTGAGACTTAACTCTTGGGCTGTAATGGGAATATCCAAGAGGACATTTGAGATATTAGCAACAGGACTTATATATATTAAAAAAAAAAAAAAGTTAAACCAAAGGAAATATACCCAAAGGCTTAATTAATGAGCAATCCTCGTATGTGCATGCACAAAAGGATACTAGATTTCACCATGGGAGTTCAGCTTAAATACTGGATCTGGGGTGTTCAGACTTCCATTATAACAGGTTTATAACTGTGCATTCTTATGTATATGACAGCTGCTTGTGCTTATACACATAAAAAAAGTGGTAGTGTTAAAAAGAGACTGTCTCTGATGTCAGATTTTGTTTCCCAATGACTTCCTAATTGTTAGTACAAAACCCAGGGTTCAGTATGTTCTCATGGTCCTGAATATTGCAGAAAAAAAATAAAGAACAGAAAATTGAAGCTAACTAATCATCTGGCAAGCTAAACAAACAAACATTAAAATTAACTGCAGCCTGTTGGCAAGCCCTCAGTAACGATGCAATGACATGAATGGTGTTTTGATGAAAAACCTCAAGATTGTTCTACCACATCAACTCAATTTCTTAATACAGTTTTTTAAAATTATAATCATAAGGTTCATTCACAGGTGGTCTTTATTACCTTTCTGCAGGAGAATCTAAGTCAATATGGTGTTCAAAACCATCTGTACAACTGTCTAGTTCTGGTGAGTGAGAACTCCCTGGTAATAAGACAACAGTGTAATGACTATTCAGTTATGACAATTCAATTAACAAGTTAAAAAACAACACAAAATGTTTTGTGTCATCTTTACTGTGCTAGTAGAGGTAAGGTAATATACAAAGGTATGCCATTTAATGCTAGATAAACAATAGCATCATCTTACAGCTTGAAAAATGTTAATTTCTCATTCATTCACTTACAGAAGCACAAATCAGGGCTGTTGAAGTACTCAAGAACAGCATTGTCACCCAGTTACAGACACAGGAGATGCTTCTGATTTTAGGAACCACAGATACTCTGCTTAAACCCAGCAACTGCTCTGGAGCCTTTGAAGGAAGCAGTGACACAGCAGGAACAGGAGTCCTTAATTGTCTGGGTTGCAAATGATGCCTGATTGTTAGTTGCTTGCAGGTTTAGTTCCAATCACATAAAAATATGACTTTGAATTTAATATATTCTTTAAACTCCAATCTCTTCCCTTTAAAACAAAAGTCCTGATAACTCCGTGGTTTTAGTATAAAAATGATCCAAGAGCTGGATAGTGGCTGGTCATACTGAATTGATTTTTTCTGTCAGACTGCAAGGTAAAGTTACACCCCAATTCCTAAATGTAATCTGGCATGAAAATCTGCATTGCTGTTTTCCATACAGCAGTGTCTGACACAGCTTGCAAGTTATGCTGTTCTGAACCAATCTAATGTATTCTCTTAGTAAACAAACAAACAAACAACTGAATCTTTTCCTATGCAAAAGCCACAGGAAGTCTCTGTTTCTTAACAAAAAAAAAATTCCAACTAAAAATTGTTTTCTTTGTAAAAGACTGTAGGATTCAAAACTGTTCTTAAAAAAGTTTAAAAATTTACACTTAAACTTTACCATTGGGACTATGAAACATACCCCTCCAATACTGCACAGTAATTGGTCTTCCATACAAACAGATTCCATCCAGCAGAGCTTTTGCATAAGGGACTGATACTTTGTGTTTAAAGCAGACATATCCAAAAGACTTAGGTTTTCCTTCTTTGTCCTCACAAATCATCACTTTGGTTAATGGTCCAGCCTGAAAGAAATTTCTGTTATTTAGGAGAGACTGACACTTCATTGTGTTTTGAATATTTCATTATTTCTCTTTGGCCATAGTCAGAAACTGTACGTTTCTTACTTGAAAATGTCTCTCCACATTCCCAAAGCTCAAATTCTGAGCCTTCTACAAACAAAAATCAGCTCCAAAAATGTTAAAAGGGAACCAAGCATCAGCTCACGTTTAGTCTTTCATAACCAGATTTTTTATTATTTTTAGAATACCATACCATAATAATTAGCTTCCCAAAGGGAAGACTAATTTACTGACTCCATAGCAAAAGTTACCTTCCAGCTCATAATAAAAATATTACTATTTTAGAAGTAGCAGTAGATACTTGCTCATCATTTGATGGAGGGGAAGAGCTAGAGGTCAGGGGTGCATGTTTACAACTATGTCAAAGCAGGAATATTGAACTGGATATTTTCCAAGACAGGGCAAGACTACAATGAGAAGCATAGGCTGTTGCAGCAAAAGGGAAACTTGAATAAAAACAAGATAAAATGATGGAAAATGACAAGTTATTGAGATGACCTTAAGACCAGATAAAAGCTGGCAGTTGGATGGCTGCTGCAGATTATGCAGAAGAATAATGCAAAACTGGGTTCTAAGAGCACCTTTATCACTTTTGCATTTTGTGTTGTATTACTCATGTCCTCTAAGAAGATAAACTTTCTTAAGCTCACATTTACAGTTATACAGCAGACTGTATAATCGTAATTTGGTCTTGAGAGCAGGTAGGAGTTAAGCTCGGGCTTCAAACAGATCTAAATACTTTGTGTTTCTACACTGTCACTGAAGGGTCAGAGTTTGAAGGGACCTCTGGAGAGCATGCTGTCCAGCTCTCCTAACTGAACATCCCATTGGTGGAATATTTCTTCTCGAGCATTAGAACAGCATTTCGATATATACAGGTACTCGTCTGCTACCTGCAGGAAGAGCTCATAGAGGATCTCCTCCCTGACCCGGCTCTCCAAGTTCCCCACGAGCAGAGTCTGCTCCGCCGCCTCGGACCGCCCCGGCGACGACATAGAGCCTGCGGGAGCCCTGCGGGAGTGCGAGAAACGCGTCTCAGCTGCGGGGAAGCTGCGCTCCGGGACACTGTGAGGGGCCGGGCCCGGCTGCTGGCAACGCCGGAACGCGGGTGGGCGGGTGTCGCTTCTGTTTGTGACACCACCCCCAACACCCGTTCGTGACACCGTACTTAATCATTCGGTGTGGAGTAATGATGGTAAGTACAAACATGAAGGTGTTCTCTTCTATCTTTGCCACTGAATCTTAAGTCCTAGCAGGGCTGACTGGTGCAAAACAAACCATCCACCTGCCTGTGGGACGGCAGCGGCGTGTCCTTACCCGGAGGCGGCTCCCACCGCAGCCCCGCATACGCGGCTTTAGCTGTTTACCTGCAGTTCGCCATTTTGGCCAGGGGGTTGGCATCAGGGAGAGAGACAGACACCCTTTTTCGGTCAACGCGCATTGACGGCTTTCTGGGCTGCAGGAGCAGCAACTGACCGGACGGTGGCGCCCGCCAGCGCTGCTCGGCACGGTCCCAGCCCGGGGAGCCCCGCGGGGCCACCTGGCGGGGGCAGAGAGCGGGAGGTGACACCCGAGGAGCGGGGAAACGACACGGAGGCGAGGTGCACGGGAAACACAAGATGACATACACCAGATTAACCCGCGATAATGCTCAACAATTAATTCATTTGGGATAACCCACACGAAGCAACCGAACCTGGCTAACTCTCCCATACTGGATAATCCACTGCAATGCCCATCGCTAAACTGCAAACGTTTCATCCCAAATTTTCCCAATTGTTGGTTTGGCATTTTGGAGGTTTTATGCTAGTATAAAAATTGGGAGTTACTTTCCCAAATATTTAATTTTGCAGTTTTCTGGAGCTTTTTCACAACATAAAAACCAAGTGGTTTTTGCTTTTGGCTCTGTGCATGAAAACGTGGGGATTTTAGCTTTCTGGCTGCTCACATCTATGCATCACAGAACAGCCCAAGCACCAGTGCACACTGCAAGCACCATGAAAGTCCCTGGAGATGCTGCTGCTCTGAGCCTGCACAGCATCCAAAGGGAGCAGCATACGGACACCTGAGGGATGGGAGCATGGGCAGTGCCACAGGCATTCACCTCTCCTGAGAGCATAACATTGTCAGAACACAGCTGGCTGCAGACACTTCATGAGGCTCAACTACATTTCACCGTGGACACCCATGAAGCCAATAAAAAATGGCAATTTGCCAATTGTGTACATCTGTGCCTGTGCCTCATCCATCTTGGAAGACGTGCTCGGAAGGCCAATGCAGGCAGGCAGAGTGGGAGAGCCCCCCCAGTGCTCCTCTTCCCCAGGGCCGAGGAGAGCAGAGGGTGTGCCCTCAGCCTCTTCGATGCCTTTATCACTCCAGCTCCTCCACTGGCATTGCTCCACAGTGCCCATACCTGCCTGGACCTAGTGGCCTCAGCCTACACACCCAGCTCAGACACAGCTTACCCTCGCTACAGTGCCTCCTGCACCCTTGCTGGCACAGCCCAATTGTGCAGCTGTCCTTGCTGATTGCGCACACTGCCACACCTGCCCACTTTGTCCTCCAGGGCCATTCCCAAAGCCACAATTACTCCCCAGCTCCCTGGCTCCTGCAGGGCATCAGCCCACTGCCAGGCCGGTGCTCAGTGTCCCCAGTAGCCCATTCCCCTCCCGCTTAGTCCAGGCTGTCAGTGTAATCACTTGCATCCTCCACCTCCAAAAGAAAAGACATGGAAGAGTGGCCCTTGAGGGATCCCAGTGAATGGCCACCAGCCAAGCTTGGACACTTGAGTGCCAATACCCTCGAAGCCAACACAGGTGGGGTAACCTCTCAAGCTGACCTCGTACCACTGGCTACAGGAGAGCCCAGCTAGCTCTCTCCAGGTCCCTGCTTCTCCCGCACATCCAAAAGCATTTGTGCCAATGCCTTTCAGAACAGACAGAGCAGTCTGAAGGCTGTCCCCCCCTTCCTCCCTGCCTTTCTGGAATATGGCTGTGGTAGTTGCTCAGATTGATGGGAGTCTCCCCAGAGAAGAGCAGGGTCAGGCACTGGCAGCATGGCTCCCCACCCTAGCCCCAGGACGCTCCCCAGCCAGTCAGAGCCATGTAGTAAACGGTTTAATTAACACACTGACAGCACCAGAGCCAGCCTGAGCTGGACTTCATCCACTGCTCTGCTTGGCCGCCAGTCTCTTGTCTCTCTCTTCAGCAATGGTCAGGCGGATGCCCTTTCCACGGGGCAGGGAGATCCATGGCTTGTTGCCCTGCAGCAAGGGAGAAGAAACCTCATGAGGAAACCCAGATAGCAATACAGCTCTCCCTCTAAGGGAGAAAGCAGCAGAAGCCCACCCCTGGTTCATGCTGGGTCAGGTACACATGCTGGTGACACTGGTGCAGCAGAGGTCCCTAAGGAAGGTGCCAAGGAAGCACAGGTCTACAGCTGCCTTTCAGTCACATCCGTGAAGAATGTGCTTCAGCCAGAATCAAAACACCGCCCCGCCCCCCGCCCACAACCTGGACAAAGAGCCTGTTGGGAACAGTAAAAGAGCAGAGGCTTTGTGGGGGGCACTCTGAGTCACAGCAGTTGCACACAAGGTCTGAGCAATGCTCAGCCCCCAGCTCTCAAGTTTCAGGGCTGCTTCTTGAAAACATCCTCATTCCTAAAGTTGCAAATGCTTCTTCCCCTTCTCAGAACAGGAAAAAATACAGGCAGCAGAGTCAGAACTCCACTGTGTGAGAAGACAGCTGCCTAAGGAAATACCAAGGCTCTTTGCCTCAGCCAGCAGCCCCGTACAAGAGAGAACCCCCCACCTGGTGCTGCCATGCCTTACTTTGCCAATGACAAAGATGTTGGAGAGCCTGGTGGCAAAGCTGTTGCCATTGGCGTCCTTCACATGAACCACGTCAAACGACCCGGGGTGCCTCTCCCGGTTGGTGATCACCCCAATACGGCCCAAGTTGGCACCACCGGTCACCATGCACAGGTTACCTGAGTAAGGGAATACAGTTGTGACAAGAGCTGGCACCAGGTGCTGTGAAGTCCTTTCACTTGGGCTCTCTGCCCATACCAAACATTCCCATCCCACCTGTGCTAGCACTAGTGTGCTAGCACTGCTCATAGCTCTGTGACTGAAACTGTCTCTCACCACCAAGAGACAAGCTGAAGCACCTCCCCACCAGCCTGCTGCTTCTACCTGGTGCCTCAGAACTGCCAAGTCCCTGCCAAATGCTTCCCACTGCCAGGACACAGGAAGAATTCCCTGCTCCAGCTCCAGGTGCACATGCTCCTGGGAAACAAACCCGTTCCCAAGGTTAACACCACTACCTCTCTACTTCAGTGCAAATATGCCTAGCATTTAGCTTCCACACTGCTCTCCATAGTGGGGAAGGGTACAGTGCTTTAATGGGATGCAAGACCTACCTGTGTCAAACTTGATGAAGTCTGTGATCTTGCCTGTCTCCAGGTCAATCTGGACCGTATCATTCACCTTGATGAGAGGGTCTGGATAGCGGATAGTGCGAGCATCATGAGTGACCAAGTGAGGGATTCCTTTGGTGCCCACAAAGATCTTCCTCACCTTGCACAGCTTGTACTGCAAACAAAACCCAACACCTCTCAGCAATGCTATGGACTAGGGAACTCTTGTACTCCAAAGAGCCAAGAGCTGGCAGACACGCAGACACTCAGGGCTCACAACACGGGCCCACGGAGTGACTTGTCCAGCTCCCTGCCTCAATAACAACTTTTGAACAGCTGCCATGCAGCCCCACCCGAAAACACCTTTGCTGTTGGGAGCAGCAGCCCACCTTGGGCTTCAGCCTCCCCACAAACAGTGGCTGCACTTCCACAGAAAGTCTTTAGCAGGGCAATTCCTTTATTTTTCCCCAAAGCCCATGGGCATACAACAGAGACAGAGGCTGCATTTCTCCAGAACCCACAAATGATCTGTACCCTCCAGGGCACTGATTTCCTTCCTGTCACCCTAACTCCCTCATAGCCTCTCTGAACCTCACAGATCAACAGAGTAGTAGTCAGAGAAGTGCATCACAAGGAGAACCACACCACAGTTGCCTCCAGCACAACCAGCTCTGCCATGCACACAGCTGCATGCCTGCATTAAGGAAGGAGATGCAAAGCGGAGTGCAGCCTCACAGCTCAGGCACACCATGCCTGGGTTAAGAAAATGCATGAGGAAGTTGCTCCCCAGCAGCCAAGGTGAGCAGGCAGTTTTGTTGTCCTGGGAAGAAGTTCAAGGCTTTTAACCACAGGCAGTTCCATGTTTCTGGTCACTGTTAGCTGGCAAAGCCAAGACTCTCTTCCACCCCAAAACTCTCTGATCCAGCCCATGCCAACAGCATCATCTATCTCCAGCACCAGACAACGCACCTACACCCATCTCTGAACCACATTCACGTAACCAGGAGATCTCCCCCCAGCACAGGCTCCACCACAACCGAGTGCCCCAATCTCAAGTGCAGCATGGTCTCAACTGTCAGGGAGGAGAGACATCAGCTCTGATTCAGGAGATGCCAAAGGGAAGCACTGCACCAACCAAACCCAACTGGGCCCACGCTTACACCACATGGAAGCTCCTCACCTTGGCCTCCTCAGGTGTGATGCGGTGAACAGCAAAGCGGCCCTTGGTATCATACACCAGGCGGAAATGCTCACCTGTCTTCTCAATGCTGATGACATCTGATTGCAGATAGGGAAATATAAAAAGCAGCTGTTATCAGCTCATTACCCCAGACTCTAACGTGGGATCAAACTCACGTTTAAAAAAGAAACAGGGACTGCTGAACTACATTTAAGATACAGTTGATGAGATTGGGATCTACCCTTGACCACAGGCTCACATCTTTTGCTGTGATAGACTGCAAATTAGCAAAAACTGTTGAAGGCTGGAATCTGAAGAGCAACTTAGCCAGGTAAAGCAGGCACTTACAAGCTACAGGTGTCCGACTATGGCATTCACTGCAGTGCCCATTTCCAAACTAAATAACAACTGCTTATACAGATCTTTTCTTCAAATCCAACAGGGAAACCTTGTCCCTCAAATAATGCCAGCCCCACAAAACACTCCCCCGCCAGTGTAAAAGAGCTGCCTAAGGAATTGCCCCAAACCTACTCACCCATGAAGCCTGCTGGGTAGGTGATGTCGGTGCGGACCTTGCCATCTATTTTGATGAACCTCTGCATACAGATCTTCTTGACCTCATCGCCTGTCAGAGCATACTTCAGCCGGTTGCGCAGGAAGATGATGAGGGGAAGGCACTCCCTCAGCTTGTGTGGGCCTGTTGATGGGCGGGGTGCCTGCGGACAGAAACTTTCTGCTGGAGGCTCAAGCAGCATCAACCACCCCAGAGAAGGAAACCATGGCGCCAACGGCTCCCACAAGAGCACAGAAGGGCAGCAGCACAAAGTGAAGCTGCCACGCTGGCAGCGACCAGCTGAAGCTCTGTTCTTGATATTCACAGCAGTTTCCCCCATGTCTTGCCAGCCTCACAAAACTGCCCCCAGTAGAGCATAACCATCCATCTCAATCCAGCACAAATAAGAAGGTTAAGAGAGAACAGCCAATGACCCCATCACATCCTCTGCAAACGGGGGAACATGAACGCTATTCACAAAGACCCTAACGTTAAACAAACACCTCCTGCCCTGTCCACCGCGCGCAGCACCCGAACACTTCCCCTGATGTGACTGTGACTCCACCTCCAACCCTGGCCTCAACCCCAACCCCAGCTTCAATCCCAAACCAGGCCCGCACTCACGAAAACGCCCGTCAGCTTGTCCAGCATCCAGTGCTTGGGTGCAGCCACACGCTTCAGATGCTTCTTGGGGCCGCGGGCCTACAGGACGGGACGTGTTAAGGGGTGTGTTACGGGCCGCCGCCAGGCCCGGCCCCCCCAGCCATCCCTCCCTGGCCCCCTCAGACTCCTGCCCCTCGGACCCTAGCGCCGGGCTCCCTCCCGCGCTTGTCGCCCCAGGGGGGCGGCCATAGCCCGCGGTGAGCGGCGGATGGCGGCGGATGGCGGCGGGGAACGACACCACCGCACTCTCACCATGGCTGCGCTCTGCCGAGAAAGGGCTGGTGCTTCCGGCCCGCCGCGGAAGGACAAAGCATGTCGGCAGCGACATGCGTCGCCCCCTGGCGGCCCGGAGGTCCAGGGCTGCCCGCGAGGTGACAGGGAGATCGGGAGGGCTTGTCTCTTCCTGGTGGCCCCGACGGGGACACCCCGCTCCGAAACTCCCTGCTCCTAGCTGGGCACTGTGTCCGTGGTCATCAGCTGGTCATCGCTGATGGCATGGGACAGCCCACCACGTTCTGGCCCTGCGGTTTGGGAGACTGCGTGAGTATCCGGAGCCGAGCCAGGGGTAAACACTTGTGCCGGGACCTCTCCCTGCCCACACCTGCCCTCCCACAGCTGTGCTTTCTCCCTGCCACGGCCTCTCCCGGGATACAGCTGGGACCCCACACAGCCCCCAAACCTAACACCGGGCCTTAGCGTCCACTCCTGAAGGCAGTTCGGGAGCGAAGTGGTCCCAACTGCTCTCCCCAGTATTTTATCTTCTACCGGTTATAGATTTCTTGCTTCACATGCTAATTAGTCTACATTTTCAGTCTTGTTATCTTACTATCTTTTCCCCAGCTAAGACAATTGCTGAATTGTCTTCGTCCATTTCTTTATCTCTGTGTTCTGCAAAATGTCCTTGTAGTCTATAAATTCTGCATTCTGTGTGTCCAGTTTCAGCAATATATCTCTCCCATGCTTAGTCCAATGAAGCGTATCAAGGTCGGTTTAGCAATACTTGAAAGTTTTAGTAATTTTCCCGACCTGTGTTCCCACAACAGCAGCTTATGACAAACCTTGCTAAGTGCTTGGCTACGGTGAAAAATTATACTGTTCATGATTGATTAAAACAATTAATTAGAAAATTTAATTAGAAAAGTTACTAGGAAAGTTGTATAATTTTCAACAAGATGGGAACATCATAAGCCATAAGACGCACTGGAGCTGAGGGGCACCCACCCTCCTTCCACAAAGGGCTGCTTCACACAATCTCTCTCGCCGAAATGGACAAGGGGCACAGCCGACGGAACAACGATCCTTCCAGATTTTATTACACGGCAGCCTGAGACCCTGGCCCGCCGGCCCCACCGCGACGCCTGCGCCTTTTGGAGCAGGCAGCGTAGCCCCAGCTCCTCCTCCCGCCCCGTCCCACACGCGGCAGGGTTCGGAGTGTTCCCTGCGCCTGCAGCGCCCGTACCCGGGGCAGCCGGGATGCTGCTCACCGGTGGGGTGAGGTAGGAGCCTCCCACCCCAGCCGCACTCCAGGCTCAGTAGCTGGCAGGTCCGACGGGGAGTCGAGTTTGTGGTGACTGATCCACAGCTCCAGCAGCTCGTCCGCCCTGTTGAGGCCAAGCTCCACCACCAGCGCCCTGAGCACCTTGTCCGCCGGGTCCGAGTCGATGAGGCCGGGGCCAGCGGCCTGGAGAGCGCGGCTCCCCGCGCCCCGCGGCTGCGTCCCAAGACCCAGGCGAGCGGCGAAGCGGGCTCTGTGGGGCTCCGGCGTTTCCCCCTCGCCGCGGTTCTGGACGTGGAGCTTCCGCAGGCACAAGCTGGCCAGGAGGTTGGGACGCGCCTGGAGTGGCCACAGAGGCGGGGAGCGGGCGGCACGTCCTTGGCCCCGAAGGGGCAGCAGCACAGGATCGCCACCACCGTGAGGTCCTTCGTGCTCCAGGCAGGGGATTGTAAACAGCTCATCTCCGGCGTCTACGAGGACGCGGCAGCCCTCAGAGGGGCGCGGGCTGCCCCGAGCGGGTGGGGTCCAGCGACATACCGAAACAGGGAGGGAACTGAAGCGGATCCCGGCCGACCCCCGCGCTTGCGTGGGCGGCAAGGCAGGCATCCCACTCTGGACGGGGGATGTGGGGATTTCCACCCGAGAGGCACCTCACCTAAAGCCACAACACTTGACACTTGTGGGGTTTCCTATTATTTATTTTCCCAAATGTGTTCCTGAAACAGCTCCCACAGCTCACAGGGCAGTCTGCCTCCTGTGGGGACAGAGCACATTTGAGGTGGGTCAGAGGCAACAGCTGGCCAGCTTCTCTGCTCTCTCATTCCTCACCTTTTTCCCCGGATGGGCAGTCCCCAAGCCTGACGTCTCCCCTAGGCACTGGGATCCTTTCTTTGCTGAGGCAGTGGCAGCACCAGCCTCCTGACAGTGGTCAGCACAGAAGACTGGTCTCTCCACACCACACCACACGCGGTGCCAGGGGTACATGGAAGCAGACAAGGGGTCAGAAGTCATGGGAGCCACATCCTGCTGACCTATCTCCTCACCAGATTTCCTGCTGTTTCAATCAGCAGTGAAAAACAACAGAGCAAAACAAAGCCAAGGCCAGGCTGGGAGCCCCTTTGTCTTGCTGTTTCTTCCAGCATAATCTAATTAAAGCCACAGGAAATAGGCTTTGCCACAGTGACTGGACATCTTTAAAAAACCCACCACAATAAAAAGTCCATGGGCCAGGGAATGAGGGGACAAGGGCCAGAGGCCAGGCTCCATGGCCCCTGGCACTGGGAGACATCTGCCCCAGATACCTGTATACCTGTTCCCTTGCTGAGAGACCTCGTGGCAGCTCTCATGGGGCACCAGAGCATCTGGAAGTTCATCTGAGATCTCCCAGGACAGGAGCTGCCACAATGCCCTGCATCTCCCTCGACACTCTTGAAAGGCTCTCCAGGGTCTGGACCCTCTGTGCAGGATTTCAGGAGCTCACAAATTACTCTACAGAAGGGGTGGGGGGGGGAGGGCAGCTGTGGAAAAGAGCACTGGAAAGGGAGGGTGGGTGGCAAAAGAAAGGAAAGGGCTGGAGGAGTATTTCAAGTGTTTTATTTTTTAAAAATTCCCAGTTAAAAACAGTGGCTGTGCCTTTCTGTGAGTAAGAGACACAATCTGTGGTGCCCCGGGGTAGCCCTCAGGCTCTACTTCCTGAGTGGGCAGCTCTGAGGCTGTGGCCCTGCCAGGTAGATAACACTGCACTGGGCTACAGCTGAGGAGGGCTCACAGCTCTGAGCAGGCCCTCTCTTAAAATACATTTAAAAACAGTTGTGAGAACAAACTGTGGTGGTAAAAAAGGAAAGAGAAAGGAGCAAGGTAGGCTCTGCCAGCACTGGAAGGTTGTGGATGGAGGACCCACACTCCTGCCTGGGGAGAGCCACAGTGCTCATGGCATGCAGCAACTTTTCTTCTTTAACAGAGAAAAAAAAAATTAACCAACCAACAGTACTTTCTTCGAAAGTT
This sequence comes from Phylloscopus whistleri, assembly GCA_017589585.1. Taxonomy (NCBI): domain Eukaryota; kingdom Metazoa; phylum Chordata; class Aves; order Passeriformes; family Phylloscopidae; genus Phylloscopus; species Phylloscopus whistleri. The sequence continues at coordinate 780,948 of JADMLD010000972.1, read as the reverse complement.
TCCCCGCAGCCACAAATTTCACCAGTTGTTCACATAAATATGCTGTCTTCCCCATAGGAGATGCTCTTGCCTGAGCCTTCCTTTGCTGCTAAACAACGTGCTTCAGATTTCCTGCGAACAAAAGGAAGCAGAAAAGTGTATTTCCACTGATATTTTAGCCTGATGGAGTGACCTGGCAAGGGGTACCACTCCCATGCCTGATGGACTAGGCCACAATATGGGAATTCCAGCCTCAGCACAGATCTCAGTTTCTGCTGACCCTTTGCTCCCTTTGCAGAGGCTGCTACCCTCGTTCGAGCCAGGCTTTGGAAATTACCACAGCGGGACCCTTCCACTGCTTTCACTATACTGAATGCTGTTTTGGGATTCATGGACCAGCATCCGAGATGCACATGTTCACTCCCTGCTGCCTCGTTCTTCTGCCAGGCTGGATTCACAGACAGGAGTTCATAGCCCTCCCCTCCAGCTCTGGAGTGATGCTGTTCCTCCTACCCTCTTGGACAGGTCCCCAAGGGGGGGATGTCCTCTCCCTAGGATTGACCTGTGCTTGGGAATGGACACCCGAAGGCATCCATAGCCATTGCACTTCCTACCCTACTTCTAACACCAGCACACTGCAACACACACAGATGGAAAAGGGCTGCCAAGCCCCATCATGCTGTTCCCAGCTCCTCTGGCAGAGAGGAACAAGACAGATGGCCAGGGGCATTGAATGAGTTTGGCTGGAGCTGGCAGAGCTCATCCAGCTGCCTGTCCTGGACTTAAGAGCTTTAAGTCCTGCCTGCTGGAGACCTATCCCAGTTCCAGAGAGCTATTTCCTGCAGCCTCCTCCAGGACCAACTGGCAAGACCCAGACTGGATAGGCAGTCTGCAAAGGGAATAGGGAGGGAGCTGGCTCACAGGGAGTTCATAGTGGGTAGTGATCAATGGTTTTTACATGGTCTTGCAGCCTCTCACAAGTGGGGTCCCCCAGGGACTGATACTGGGCCCCCTATTGCTCAACATCATAAATGACCTGGATAATGAGATTGAAAACAACCACAGCACCAAACTGGGTGCTGAGGTGAACATGTCAGAAGGGAGAGCCCTTTAGAGAGCTGGACAGGCTGGAAGACTGGGCTAAAAAAGAACAGTCTTAAGTTTAACAAAGACAAAAGCAAGGTCCTGCACTTGATATAGAAGGTGCCCAGTTCAGGCCAGGATCTGTATGACTGGGAAGCAGCCTTGTGGAAATGGATGTGGGGATCCTGATAGGCAGCAAGCTGAATGGGACCCAGCAGTGTGCTGCTGCAGCAGTGAAGCGAACTGGATCCTGTGCAGCATGTGTAGGAGCATTACTTAGAGAAACTGGATCACCTCATTCCAGGTGCAGCTGACAAACAACGAGGACTGTGTCCAGTTATGATCCCCACAAATCACAAAAGAAATGGACCAAGCAGAGAGAGTCCAAAGGAGGACTGCAAAGGTGATCAAATGCTGGAGAACCTGCCCAATGAGAAAAGACTCTCCCTGCAGAAGAGAATGGTTAGGAGGGACCTCATCACAGTAATCTAGTACTTGAAGCCTACTCTCTCTTCACAAGGAGCCACATGGAGAGAACAAGGGATAACAGGTGTGAGTTGCACCAGGAGAGGTTTCACCTTAATTTTTTTTGTTTACAGTGAGAATAATAATCATTGGAGGAAATTCCAGAGGGATGTGGTAGAGGCCCCACTGTCAGAAGTTTTCAGGATGTGACTGGACAGGTTGCTAGATAATCTTGTCTATGCTCCCTTTCCCATGAAAGTTTGGACCAGATGATCTTTGAAGTCCCTTAGAACCTGGGCTGTTCTATGATTCCAATAGGGACAAGACCCCATGCTCCCCTGCCCAGCCAGAGCAATGGCAACTGGCAAAGGCAGTGGCAGCAAAGGCAATGGCAACTTTTGCTACAGGGACCCATAACTCTGTACCACCAACCCTGAAAATCCCAAGGGATGTGGGAGGCAAATGACACTGTGCAGTAATGAGCAGCCAAGTGAATGTGGTTCATCTTTCCAGTCAGTGAGAAAAACTCCAATGAGCTCTTCTGAAGCCCTCTCTAAAAAGACCTGTAAGCTTGAAGCAGGAGTTGGCTTGGACAACGCACCTTTGATAGAGTTCAGAATTTCTTGAATTCTCTGTGGCTCATTGCGGTCTGGTCTGCAGCTTGGTGTGATCTCCAGCACGTAATCAGGACCGTACTCTGTGAAGAACTGCAGGGAAGAGGAGAGGGAGGTCAGCACAGAGGTCTTTGAAGGCTGAGGCTAGAGGGAGGGCTCCCCATGGGTACATTTGTAAAAAAGCAAAAAAAAAATTCTCTGCCTAAGAGCCACATGTAGTTTCACTACATCAAGGTGGTATTTCAGCAGTGTCTATGTCCACCTGTAGTTTTCAACCGCTTCCCAGTTCAAGGGATGGGACGCAGAGCCCAGTGAGGCAGCCAAAAGCAGTCCAACATCTATCCCCATGTTTTATTTGGGAAAGCTGTTGACACTCATTTTACATGTGGTTACCTGAAAATGGGATTTTTTTATTATGAAATTTCAAGTGCTGTAATCACATATGCTACCATTCGCCTCCCACCTTGCTGAACACTGCGTTGACATGACTGAAACAACTGGGAAAGGAAAAGTGTGCTGCAAGGATACTGTGTCTCTCCTGGCTAAGTGCTTGGATAGCATGGAGGAAATTTGCAGCACATGGGGTTGGTGCACTAATGCAGAATCACAGGTTACTGACAGCTGTTGTGTCATGATTCTGGCCAAGACAGGGTCAGTTTTTGCAGTAGCTGGGAGTAAACATGGCCAGGACACAGAGGTTATTCTACACCACCTCATGTCATTGCTGAGGGCAGGGGAAAGGGACTGTCTTCCAGACAGAAGGGATTCCTTCCAACGGAAATAATGTGGCAGAGTGAGCTGTACAGTTTTGTCTATTGTCAGGGTGGCAGGGGTGTTTCTGTGTGAATTGTTTCTTGTTCCCTCTGTCATTAGTATTGTAGCTAATGCTGTTACTGTCCAGTAAATTGTTCTTATTTCAACTGTGATTTTTACCTTTGTGCCTCCAGTTGGAGGGGGTAGGGGGAGCAGAGCGTGCTCTTAGCAGGAGCACTACATTGGAGAATACCATTCCAAAGACAACTTTATTTGATGCCCGGTATGGGGCACAAAGGGTTAAGATAACAACAGATCTGCCCAGAGTGGGTTGGAAACAAATTTGATTCTAAGCATTTGTTGATATTAGGTACAGAGCCACTGGTCACAACGTTATGTGTTCCTTGTGATGATGTTGAGAGCAGGGAGAGGGATCAGGACTGCTTTGTTGCTCTACTGTGTGATATCATTTTATGAAGTGATAACAAGGGCAATAAGGGTCATTTGGGATGTGTATTCAATGTTCCTCTCCTACCCTTACCTCGGGCACTACCTTTGGAAGTCCATTAATAATAGTACTCAGCCTGAGAGGGAAACAGGAGAGGATCATTTTCCCCAGCTTGTCACCCCCTCTTTGTCCTTCAGGCCTGTTACAACAGCTTTTGAGAATTTTGAATTACCTTTGGATGTTACAGAAAGCATGTTCTTGTTGCTATGTCTCTTATGTGTGTCTTCTCAGTACAGTTTATAACATGTTTAGAGTCAGTGGAGTCCACACCATGTTTAGAGTCAGGACAGAGATTTCTAGGAAGGTCATTCAGAGATCTGCCCCAAGGGTGGATAGTCATGAGTGACATAGAATGTGGGAGAAAATGGGCCAGTTTCTGGGGAAATTCTCTGCTCCAATGGTTTGGAAGTTCACCCCTATACAACTACAGAACCCTGACAGAGTGACAGAATATTTGCAAGCTGAGTGCTGTGTCAACTCCAGAGAGGAGCAACTCATTGGAGTTTGCTGGGCCCTGGGTACTCTTTACTGGACACTGCTGGTCACCAGACAGAACCCTCAGGGGGAGGAGGAGGAAAGCAGAGCAACAGGCACTATGGCCACTCAAACTTCAGCTGAAAAAAAAAAATTAAAGCCTCGAGAAAGGCAAAAGGTACATCCTAAAGAGCTCTTTGAGCAAAACAGAATCCTTCTGCCCATCCTCTCTGTAACTATCTGAGACTAGAGTTTATTGGCACATGAGACCCCTTGCAGAAAGCTGCAGACAGCCTCTGTTTTTGGGCATAAGCACCCACCATACTGCTAGGTCAGGGCAGGATTCTTACATAAGTATCTTCACCAAACAGGACTGAGTGGCAAGGATGCTGTGTGGATTAGGCAGAACAACTGGCTCTTCTGTGAGGAGAAGGGAGGGTTTTTCAAAGCATTACCTCGTGATCAGGGATCTCAGAGGACAGTGTTCTCCCAAGGATAACCCCAGTCAAGTACGTCCAGCAGCGGGCCGTGTTGGCAAGGTTGTAACCTCCTGTTTCCAGCAAAAATTGGGATTTTGAGGAGGAAGGGTGGGGAAAGGGAAAAAGATATTTAAGTGGAAGGAACAAATAATGAAGCCACTGTGCACAGGTTACATGAATTCAGCTTATTTCATGCACTCAAGCCATGCCCGAAATCTGCCTTTTGCACCTGCTGGTTACACAAGGCCAGGTCTGAATGACAATGTAGGCAAGAGCAGACTGCTCAAACTGAACCCCAGTTACATCCAGTGTGGGAGAGGCCAGTCCTCCAACCAGGATAAGACCCAGGATAAGCTCCCAGCCCCATGCGCTGGACTCTCTCCTGGCCACAAGGAGAGCAATTTGCAAGTAGCAGGCCGCAGCAGAAATGGGGGCTTCCTGCTTTTTCATTCAAGCCTTTGACCTATAAATCCAAATACACATGCCCAGCCATATGCTGGTGAGCTCTTCAGCACCATCATGTTTGAGAGGACAAATGTGAAACTCATCACTACAACTTGCAACTGCTTTACATGGAAACGAGATTTCAGAGTGAGTAGGAAATGGTTACCTACATGGTAATGGAACATGAGCCCACAAGGAGAAACCTTAGCTCAAAGGAATCCTGCAAGAGGCTCAGGTTTTCCAGAAAAGATGACTAGAACAGTAAAGGCAGAGAAGGACTTTGACAAGACAGATCATATTTTTCAATATTCCCTTCTGTTTGCATTGGTTGTTGTGGGTTTTTTTCCCTGCTTTTTTTTACTTCTCCCCAAATTTCTATTTCGAATACTTCCACATGCTGCAGTGGTGGCACACTCCTTTGGTATTTTCACAAGTGACACATAGTTGATCCTCATTTTTTAACAGAAGTTTTGGGTTTTATCGAAAAGGTGGTATCTCCAGCACATTCACAGATAAACCACAGCATGACTGAACACTCATAACCTTTCCAAAACAAAGGGCATCAGGCACATCAAATTTTAGCCTTAATATGCTATACCTGATTTCCCCAGACTCAAAAAGGACAACACCTAGAGATGATCCAGCTCCAAGCATGGAGCTCAGGGGCTTTCCCTGGCACACAGTGGCTTTTGTTGTTCTGAAATGCTCTGTTAACATAAAGCCTGTCCTGTGCTATCCCCACTGGACAAGCAGCTGGTTAGGCAGCACAGCAGACATAAGTCCAGCTTAGCTTTCACTGGGTATCAGAGCCCTGCTGTACCTTGCACGCAGCCAGGCCTTGTCCCAAGCCCCTGCTTGAAACTTAATGAAACCATTCATCACCAGGTGCTCAAGGTAGGTTTGGGAACATAGTGCTCACTTTTAAAGAGAAGCACCGAAGGGCTGATCAGCAGAGATGGGAATCAGAGGTGTTACTGAAAAGTCAGGGTCAGTTCATTGGCCTCTCCTCCAGAGGAGCCATACAGCTTTTAACTCAAGATCTGAGTCAGGATTGAGACTTGCACCTGTCAGTATCAAGGATTACAGGTGTGAAAAAACAGTACTGTGCCACAGTGTGTCCTCCTGACACTGCCCAGCAGTCACCCTGCTGAATCCTTGCCAGTGCTGAGCCCAGGGGCAAGTAGGCACTCGAAGCAGGGTCACAGGAGACAAACATGTTTCTCTGAGAACAGCATGATGCACTCACCTCCTCCCAGGACAAGAGTTGCTAGCTGCCACTGCAGGACATACTTGAGGCACTTGCCCACTCCCTCGGGTGTCATGTTGAAAGAGCACATGGGGTCTCCAGCAATGGTGTCTGCCCCCAGCTGCATCACAACTGCATCGGGGTTGAAGGCAGCATACACCTCCTTCAGCACTCTGGGGAGAGGAGCAGTGCACTTAATGCCAGCACAGCACAAAGGAATGCTGGTGGCACGGCGCTGGTCACTCAGATCCACCAATGCCTCTCAGGGTTTCTGCATTCTCTGTTTCCACGCAACTCATACCAGTTACACTACCTCTGTTCCCACTTAGCCTTCTACCTTCACAGCCAGTTTAGCTCTCAGAGCACTTATCAAAAGGTCTATAAACGCAAAAGCGTTCACCAGTTTAGTGGTAGCATCAAACTCCACGTTTACACTATCTGCCTTTTGGCTGCAGCACAATTCAGGGGCTCTTCTGCCCTGTGAAAGTCATGGTGGAAATCAGGGTCTGGCAAAACAACAATCCTGAACACTCAGACACCTCTCACCAGGAAAGGACAAACAGAGAAAGGCTCTGGCTAGGCTCTTACTCTCTTCTCTCCTACATAGCTCTTGAGGCAAAACTATGAGGAAAGGCTCTGTGCAGGGTGTAGTCAGCCTGCAAAAACCTGCATCAAACAGAGCTTCTTGCTTCAACCCCATTGTGGTTTTGGGAAATATAGGCAATCACCCTCAAACAATAGCTGGATGAGACATCCACAGTCATGCATGTGACTGCCTCCCAGCCTGGACAGAATTCAAAGACATCTCCAAGTCTCTTGCAGAAGCTTTAGCTATACATAGCTTGAAATCTATGGTAGGTTATGATGTCCTTCAGCTGTGAACGCGTGCAGTGGGCTCCTGACCTGTCTCAGCCACTAGAGCTGCCTTTCAGAAGCATGTCCTCTGGCACAAAGAGGGCAGTTCTGCCCCAGCAATGGCAAGCACCAATAAGCCAGCAGAAGGCATGGCCCCTGCATGACTGCCCTACTGGCCTGCAAGTTTAGAGAAGTTTCAGCCCTCAAGTGTTAGAGGTGGACGTGCTACCACACCCTGCAGCCCTGCACTGAAACTCCTCTCCCCTGGAAAAAAACAAGCCCCACAGCCCAGTTTTGACTTGAGCAACAGCTTGTGAGGTCCACCATCAATTGAGGGACAAAGGGGACTGCCAGGAGGCAGCTCTGTCACTGCCAGATATTCAGCTTTCGGCCTTTCATTCTTCCAGTACAGACAGAAGGTGCTAGGAAAACGCTTTTAGCCAGGCCCCAAGCATATGTCCCACAGTCAGAATTCAGAGCACTTACTTGAAGAAGAAACATCTAGTCCTAAGTCCACAGCTAAAAAATACTTCTTCCTTCTCAGTCTCACCTTAGATACATGCCTGTGGAGGTATATCTAAGGAGAAAGGCTGATCTGTGGCAGAGACCCCTCCAGCCACCCACAATGTATATTCAATGTATATTCTTTGTATATTCAGTTTGCTTAAGGATTCAGACAAGACCTCTGAGAACTTACAGTCCGTGTTCATTATAATCAAAGGCTGCAACACAGGAAAGGACAAGCCTTAAGAAAGGACTGTAATTAAAAATACTAAGCCGTGTAATGTCTTATTCTCTAAAATTCCATCCAAGTCAACTGTATCGGAGCAAGAGGGCTTACGATTCACAGATCTGGTAATATTTTTCATCCTGAATGCCATCTTGAATGGGCACATTCACGCTGTAATAGCGACCTTTTCCCAGGCCAACATCTGTCACATCACCAGTGCCTGCACAACAAAAACACCCCAATTAGGAGGGAAAACAGAGCAGCAAAGACGTGCCTCAAAGGCAAGCCAAGAGCCAGGACATTTGGCATGCTTATGAGAAGTCCACCTGCCACCACCAAGAAAGGCGGGGTGGAGGGACGCAGTTCTCTCCTTTGTCCCAATCTGCCACGCAGTGTCAAAGGGGCTCTGCCTAGAGCTCAGCTACAACCAGCAAGGGGGAAATGCCAAACATGTAGCTCCTCCTCTTTCCTTCTCTTGGATTGAGAGAAGAGGCAGCAAGACATGCCAGCTGGACAGCAGGGATGGGACTCGCCTTTACAGAGGCCTCACCAATGATGTGTGAACCAAATGAGAACAAACCTCACAAGTCCAACTTGCCTGGGAAAAATCCTGGTGAAAATTTGTGCAGAGAAACAGTCATGACTTTCGAGGTGAAACTAAAGGCATCCTCAACTCCTATTAGGAAAGAGAAAAAAAGCTTTCATGCATTATTTATATAAATGACGGAGTCTGAACACACAGAGTTGCTTGATACACACAGGGCAGCAAGCAGAGAAGGAGCAGCATGAGCAAAGCAGAAATGCAGATGTGGCTCAATAAATACATCCTCAGTCCACAGAGACTGGAGTTCAACTGCAGCAAAGATCACAACTGCTGGCAGGTCTCATGCTAATCAGTACTGAATGGATCTCAGTATCTCACATCACTACCCACAGTAGCAGCACTTGCCTGCGCTGCTAGGCCTGCGAAGCTGCGAGAGGGATCCGAGCAGGGCTGCCTTGGCCAGAGCTTGGCTCTGATTAGAACCAGTGCTACTGGCTCTCTTGCTTTTTCTCAATGCTGCTGTGGTTCAACATGCCTTTTCCTTAAAGACACATTAAAATAGTGGGGGTGGAGAGGGAAAAAAGAAGTAATAGGAAACTTAAGAGAAACCAAATGCAGGGAGAAAAACAGAACATCATAAAATTTAGAAGAGCAGGAAATGTTAAATGGTGTATAAATAATGTCCCTGAAGAAGGAAATAGTTCTGGCAAGGCCAGCTCTGGCCCTATATTTATAGCATAAAGCCTTCTTTAAAAAGCACCATTTACTACTGGCTGCTTCCTTCTTGCAAAGGACCCTTAAACCCTGTCAGCAACTGCTCTGTCAGGATGGGAGACTGGGACACATTATCTGTTGCTTTAGGTACAAGACTTCTGCCCAGACCCTCGAGAGGTCTAAGGAGAAGGGCAAGTCTGCAAAGCAGGACAAGGCAGAAACGGCTTAAGGGAACCAAAAGGAGCCTAAGCCATGGCTGTTCCAAGTAAAGCCCTGCTGTGCAGACAGGCCTTGACTTCTCCCATTCCTCCCTGAGTCTGTGCATCTGTGCTGTTTGCAGCCTTTGCTGGGCCTTACCATCCCCATGATGCAAATCCAAATCGATATAAAGGACACGGTCAAATTTCTCACGCAGCCGCAGGATCCCCAAGACAGCGTCATTCAGGTAACAGAAGCCAGAAGCTTCATCTCTGTGAAAACAATGTCTGTGACATTGAATATTGCCAATGCAATCACCACTGATCCCAGCATTCTCACTTTGACTTTGCAGGTGTCCGGCTCACAGGGACACAGAGGAGTACAAAAACTCAGCCAAGGCCCAGCAGTGACCAAGAGACGGGTCAGGAGCAGCTCAAAGCATGGTTGGGAAGCAGAGAGAACTGGGCTGCTTGTGCCAACTGCTTATCAACTCTGGGCTTTCTGGCAGCTGGGTAAGCATCAGTCAGTTCTGCTGCAGAGAGACCCCAGCCTGTGGGGGGTACCTCTGACCATTGCACTGTTGAACAAATAAAATGTTAGTCTTCTGCACCTGAGACATTTTAAAGAAGTTCAGAGCCACTCGACTGAAACCCACTCTCTCTCTGAGGCAAGAGGACAGTCCCCTTGGCCGTTTTCCTGTGAGTTCTGGACAGGCATAGACAGACAGCCACTCCATCCCTGCTGTCTGGGTCACAGCTCCTGGGAAGGTCCTGGCAGTGAAAAGCAGATTCAAGCCAGTCACAGGCTTCTCCTGCTGTTCTAAAGTCTCAGGCTATGAAGGTTAAGCTTCTTCCCAAAGTAACTCCCTCCTTTCTCTTCCCAGGAAAATGCAAATGGGATGTCCCATGTGCAGTCCCTCATGACACAGCTCCTGGGCTCAGCCAGGAGAGAGTCCCAGCAGCTAAACAGTGACGAGGTCTACCATGGAAAGATTTATCACTGGCATTCATCAGGGACAGCTTACTTGCTGGCATCAAAGAAATAAGAAAGTTTCTTGACCCCTACTCCAGCCTCACTCCAAAGTCAAGTCCCAATCACTACTTAGCACCAGTCCACATACTGGTGTATCTGCCCTGGACAGCTATTTTAAAGTGAAACTTTATACTTTGCAACAGGAGTATCCAAATCCCTTTTCCACAGATTGTATCAGGATACAAGATGAGCATCTGGGAAACTCCTCCTGACTTCCAGTTACAGCACTCAGCTTATTTTCCCTGACATTTCCTGCTCAGCAACAGCTGGGAATGGTGAGGAGCTGAGGGTGGCAGACCTACACTTGCTTTCACTCTCTGCAAGTGCCACGGAGCACAAGTGCTTCCCAGTGATTCTGTTCATTTACAGTAATGCTGAAAATGGAGGTGTTAACAGGCATCCTGAAAATCTGACGCAACTGTGACTATGTACTTCTCCCCTCCCTCACAGTTCACAAAAGCAAAGTGAACTATGCTGTGTCTTGGGCACTCTCTCCATGGTGTAATACACATCTCTGAAACTCAAGGCCAAGCGGAGCAGGACACCAGTTCAGTCAAAAGCAGAGCAGTGTTGGAGCTGCAGCTCAGGACCAGCACTTGGGATTTCCCCATGCTGCCCTAAATCCACCCAGCAAAGCTCTGAGTGTCACTGCCAGAAGGGAGGGTGAGGCTGGCTTGAGAAAAGGCACTGACTCATCATCTTACCCTCAACCCCAAAGGCATCCTCTGAACCAAGAGCTTCCAAAGCCCCAGGTCATTCCTATGTTTAGGAAAGCAACCAAACCACCAGACAGCAGATGTTTTTTGACAAAAGGAATGTATTTTGCTAGGACAAAGGTCCAGGAACCAAGCATCTGCAGTTCAGTGTCAGTCTGGCTGGACCTTCACAATGGGCTGGCATCTACCCTGAAGCACCACACACCAACTTAGTGGGGTGACTGGGAAGACTCCTTTGGGATCAGTGAGTATTAAATGCCTTTTTTATAAACAGACTTTTTGCTTCCCAGAACAGTGCTAATAGCTCAGCAGCAGCAACACCGCTAAGACTTTTTTCATTACAGGCATTTTTTAAGCTATGCAATCCAGACAGAAGATAACAAGAGATTTCCCAAAAGCCATCAGTTCTGCACAGAGCGAGAGCTCAGCTCTGCTGAGGGCAAGTCTCCTTTCACAGCCAGCTGCAGCTGAAGCCATTTTCAGCCAAGTGCCCACCAGGAAACAGGCTGAGACAGTGGTATTCCTGGCACTTGCACAGCACTGTTAGACATCCAGAGTTCCTCTGCCAGGTCAGAAAAGTCACCAGAGCAAGACATCTGCACATCCATGTACAAGCTGCCAGGGTTAGACAAGGCCCACAAGAACTCCTGAGGTTACCCAGGGACATAGAACAGCACTGCAAACACCAGTTGGCTGTGGACAAGGAAGGGTGGTGTCTTGTCTACACTGCAAAGAGGCCTCATGTTTTGGGAGATAGGGAGGATAAGTTAAGTAAAACATACTTCCATGGAAAATGGGACAGAAACAAATTATTTTACCACTACAGAACCACAGGATTCAGAGACAGAATTTTTACTTCCTCTCCTGTTGTACTGGAAGATCATACTGATGTTAGAGCTCAAAGGAAACAGCCCCCACATGGAGCGTGGGGAAACCCAAGGTCAGTCTGCACTGTTTCAAACCTCTTATTAAGAAACCTAAAAAAACACACAAAACAATTTGGACACGTCACCACATTCTCATTGTGTTCCAAACTGGCAGTAAAATCAATTGTTTGTCTCTCCACTGTGCTTCTTCATGGATGCCACAAAATACATTCTCACTTGAGCTTCCTGAGAGAATGATGTATCAAGAAATCACAGTATGTATGAGTACACCTGCCCCAGACCTGCTCTGCAGCACATGACAGTGACAGCACCAGCCCTGGGCAGTGACCTGCCTTTCAGGGCTTTGCCCTACCCTCTGTTTCCCTCTGTTTCTTTCCTGTCTATCTCCTGCCTTCCCTCACACCTTGCTTTCTCTTCTAACTGGATCATTGCACACTGAGGGTTCGCAGGGAAGCTGGGAGCTAGGAAGCAGGGTTCAGACAGCAGATGAGAAAACACAAGGGAAGAGATTGTTTTCTTACTTCTTTGCATGATGCCACCCTCCAGGCCAGTTAATTGCTACCTTGCACTTGCCATCCAGCAGGCACTGGGCTGCAGTGATGGTGGCTCCTCCCACGGCTGCTGCATACTCAAAGATCCCTTCTGTGGCTGGACAGTCGTAACCTGCAGGTAAGAGTCCAGGTAAGAGTCCACATGTCAGACACAACAGGGCTTTCCTCCAGGGGAAGCACATTCCTTTTCTTTGAGCCTTCAAGACTGACAGAGGCTGAATCAGCCTGTTCCTAAAGAACTGATCCCATGGAAGACCCATACTGGAGAAGTTTTTGAAAAACTGCTACCCATAGGAAAGACCCACACTGGAAAAGTTCATGGAAGACAGTGTCCTGTGGGAGGGACCCCCCACACATGCAGGGCAAGAGTGAGCAGGCAGGAGCAGCAGAGATGTGTGAATTGACCACAACCCCCATTCCCTGCCCTCTTACACTGCTTGAGGCGGAAAGCAGAAGAGCTGTGAGTGAAGCTGAGTCTAGGAAGAAAGGTGGATGAGGGGGACGATGATTTCACGTTGAATTCTCACTATCCTACTCCTATTATTAATTTGCAATAAATTGAATTAATTTCCCTATGTAGTCTCTTTTGCTGGTGACCATAACTGGAGAGTCATCTCCCTGTTATTATCTCAACAGGATCTTTTTCCACTTTATTTTCTCCCCCACCCTATTGAGGTGGAGAGAGAATGCATCTTGGTGGGCACCTGGCAAAAAACCCACACCCACACCACAAAAATCAACCCACCACAAAAAACAACAATCCAAATGTTTTCTTGCACTCAGCTCATTAAAAAATGTGTCCTGAACCAACTTGTGAGCTATGTGCCTGGCCTGCCAAACCTATTGGTCACTAATACCAATCTCACAATAAACTACTTTCAAGTCTCTGGCTACTTGACCAGAAAAGCCCTGGCACAGTCACTGACATAACTCTTCCCTAAAAATGAACATCCACAAACAAGTCAAGCCTAGGCAAGCTGTAGGTCTGTATCTATAGTATAATCTTCATTTAGTCCTACAGCAGCCTCCCTGCAGCTGTCGCCCACAAAGCATGATACCAGGGCTGCTCGTCTTCCTGTAGACAAAGCAGCTTCATCAATGTAAAGTCTAAGGGACACTCATGAGATCAGCGCAGGATCTGCACCTCTGCCTCAGTTCTGGGTCACTCCTCCCGTTCCTGAGACCAAGACAGTGCCCATAGCCATCTCACGGCTTTACCTGCTGCATTGTTCAGGCTGTCTCAGGTCCAGGAGGGCAAGAGCCCCCTGCTCCAGACATAAGTCACCAGACAGACAGCAGGGGTGTCTGATCACTACAGCTCCAGGTCACTGTTCACGCATGCCCTCCCCAGAGCAGGCTTGCAGCAGCCAGTCCGAGCTTCAGGCCAAGGTCAGTGTCAGGGTCTTCCATCCTACTCCAGAGCCTCAGAGCAGCAGCAAAGGACACCAGCCCCAGTTGGCAAGAGACAGGCTAAGCTGCACAGAGCAGCAAAGTGAGGCTAGCTGTATCCTCTGCTGGCACCAAGGAGAAGTGCCAGCCTGTCAGATGACTGCTGGGGTTCAGCAACACCCCATCAAAGAGTGTTTCTTTCCAAAACCAAGCCCAGCAACTCCCTGAGCTCACCCCTCTAACTGCAGCTCCACCAAAAAGCATCCTCGCCCTGGCACTCAACTAATCTCTTGCTGAAGATGCGCATCCTTACCCAGTCCATACTCCACAGACTCCGGGTGGTCATCATCCCCCTCCTCACTGACCTTCTGCAGGTGCTGCAGGTAAGCATCTGTGTGGAAACTTGCCATTTCCTCCATGGAGGCCACTTTTGGCTTGACTATCCTAAGAAGAGAGGAAGAAGGGAATATATCAGGGCAAGAGCCTCCAGGATTCAGCTGGAATGTCCAGCTTTAGCCTTTACCCTAAGAGCCTTCTTTTGGCTATACTGTTGTAAATGCAAACGAAACTCCCTCTCCCTCTTCACTGGACTGTCATTCAAGTGAGGAAAGCCACCCAGCTGAGCTGGAGCAGGCCTAGCCCCTGGTTTGGCACTGCCTGTGATGCCCAGCCCAGTGAAGAACACCTGCAGGTGCTACCTGCATTAACTTTCCCACTTTGCTTCAACTTTTTTTCCCTTTTCTGCATGTTGTCTCAGTTTTTGCAATCCCCAGCATATCCAACATTCAGGTTACACACAGAGGAACTAACAGAGGAAAACACCTAGGCCCAGCACAGCACTGTGGCGGGACCTCAGCCTGGATCAGGAGCTGCGCAACACCTCTTGTGACCTGCACCAAAGCAGAGACTGTCACTGTTGCCAGCGACTTGCACAGCACCTTCTTGAGTCTGAGTGCTTTGCAGTGTGCCTAAACAAATCCTACAACACACTGAACCCTCCCCAAAACTTGGACACTGGGAGAACACACAGGTAGTGCAGCACAGCTCCTTTGCTACAGGAAGAACACAGGAAGCTCCCAGCTCCAGTCTGACCCCGATGCTTCCCATCCCATGCGAGGGCAAACAGTCCTTTAGGTTTGCTACATAACAATACCTGCAGCCATTTCCCAAGCACTCTCTGCCAGAAAAAAAAAATAGTTTAAAAAAGAAGTCTCAAAAGGACCTTCTGGCTGTGCTGAACTGGAGCACATTTTTTTAAGGATTTTATGAGATGTTTCACAAGAGGGGCCGAGCTATGCCTTTCTTTTTTTTCCCCCTTCATATGCCCCAGCATCAAGAGTCAAATGAGGTAGCGGGTGTCTCACTTTTCTGCCCCAGATCTCATCCAGTCTTCTCTTTTGAACGGCATGCAAACCTCACAAAAAGTCTCCCAGATCAATGACGACACAGCAAAACAACATGGTCCCTCTCTGCATCAGCACTGACTGATGAGTGGATCTGGAGCAGCACCAAGGCTGTCACTCTGCTCAGAGTCCCAAGCATGGGGGTGACACGCACTCTGTAGAGAAGGCACAAGGCTATAAGTGCTCCACCAGACCAGGAGGGCAACCATGAATTACACCTGGCACAAGTACTGTAATCGCATCCATGTAGCAAAACACTTTCCTTTAATCCTGGAAATACACACTGTGGAGGCTCCTACAATCATGCCGCCAGCAGGGACAGCGTGAAACCTGAAGTTACTCAGCACCTTCCAAACCTCAGTGGACAATAAAACATCCCTTCACAGAAAACGGGAGCACTTACTTCATCTGGTCAAGTAAGCAGTACGCTTCAATCAGTGAATGCACCATGCTGGCCTAAAGAGAAGAGTAAGACTGTGAGAACAGGAGACAGAGAGCCAGGGGCCCAAGGACTCGCAGACGAGGTGTGGCTCACACTCCTCCCAGCAGCGACTTTCCCTGTCCGGGTCCCATCTCCGGTCCGTGCCCATGCCGTGTGAAAGAATCTTCCGGTGTTCCGGGCAGAAGCGCAGCCGCGCACGGCTTCCCGGGGAAGGGAAGCGTCACTTCAGCATCCGAGCCCGTGCTGCCAGAGCCGATGTGAACGCAGAGACGGGCTCTCCCCACTCTTAACCCCACACTCCTCCCCGCTGGGGCCGCCCGTTTCCCCCGCTTCCTCCTTTCCTACCGCCGTGCCGGGCGCCGGCTGCCTCCGCGCCCGGGCCGCACAGCTGCGCTTCCCGCGCCCAATCGCCCCCGCCGCGGCGCTGACCCGCTTGGGCACTTTGCAGAGGGAGTCGCACAGGGCCACGTACTCCGGGCTGTATACGTAGACCGGCGGCGGCAGCGCCGCCATCGGGGCCGGCACAGCTCGGACCAGCACCCGCAACGTCAATTGGTCAGGGCGCGTCAGGACCGGCAGTTCCGGCCCCGCGGCGTGCCGGGAGCTGTAGGCCCACCCCGCAAGTATCCTTCCCCCGGCCCGGCCGCGTGAGAACAGGCAGCCAACTAGTGTTACACATTTTTATTGGGTCCCCCACGGAGCTCGGGGTGGTGTTTATTCTCTAAAAATGTAATTAAAAAAGGCCCATGGCCTGCACGCAGACCCCCACCCGGCGCCCGCCCTGCCCAAGGAGCCGCACCTCAGGAGGTACCCGGGCCCTCCCGAACCCCGGCAGTTCCCGCCGTGTCCCTCGGGTCAGAGGGAGGCGCCGGGCAGGGGCTCGTGCCCTTCAAGGCTCCCCCTGACGGCAGCAGGGGTCACACAGGGAGGGATTAGCCATGATAGGAAAGATGTGTGCTAATGTCTTTACTAACAATTCCATGGGGGAGAGTATGGGTGTTAACTCTTAGAAATGGGTCTTAATGTTTCTACCCACTTCAAGCCACAGGTTTGTTACAGAACCCAGTTTTGACTTCGGAAACAGACAAATGGGTCTATACAAGACTGCGTTGCTGAACTTCGGGGGAAAATGACAGGCTCAAGGGGAGAATATATGGTAGGCAGTTGGGGAAGGCTGTACCTTCCTAGCATCTCAGCCAATGTGGTACGGAAGAGGGCAACATGCGGCAAGGAGTTCAGGATAAAAGGAGGCCGCACTCTTTGAAACCTCGAGTGAGAAAATCCCGTAGGCTGATGTCTCAGTGGACTCTCTCCCTTTATTTGAATAAAATTGCAGGACTCCTCTGTCTCCTTTATGGACACTGGCTTTTCATAGCGTGACCTTCCATACAGCTGCATGTACAGAAGAGCTGCTGCTCCAAGAGAGCACCTGGCTTTGTGGCCAAATCAACCTGGACATCAGAAAACAAAGGCACACACAGAGAAAAACATCTGGCTCCGAAGCCAGCCCTATCCACAGTGGAGTAGCCGATTTTTGCCTGGCAGCCGCTCCTGCACGCACACACAGCCAGGCCAGGGTGCACCACAGGCTGCATGGGCAGTGTCACCCTGCCCAGCTTAAGAGACGAGTTCAGTTGCTGTCCATCACCCTCTTAGAAGGAGCTCAGGCTGTGACATCCACCTGGCAGAAACCACATCTCCTGTGCTTCCTAGAGTGGATGTGGCCCCTCAGACAGAGCTCCCACGAAAACACACAGCCACCCAGGCCTCTGCGTGCAGGGAGTGCCAGAGCCTTTCACTGGGAAGCATGGCAGTGGTGAGAATAGCGGTGTTAGGTGTGGCCAAGATCTGCCCACCCTCAGGGCTCAGCTATGAGAAGACATAGAAAGAAGAACCAGGCTCTGCCCTACCTGATTGGAACAGGAAAAACCACCCCAAAATACACGTTCAAGGGGATCCTGTATTCTCCCTTGCCAGGTGGAGGCAGTAACTTAAAGGAGTGGGCAGAGGCAAATCCCCTCCTTGCCCACCTTACCTCCCCACATGCCTTTGTACAGCAGGTATGAACCTCTCACATGGAAGGCCAGCCAATAGATGATGTGGACGTTAGTCCATCTACACCAGAGGTGGTGCCATGGCTGTGACACTCCCAGACCATGTCCACCTCCACAAGAAAGATGGGTTAGAGTTTAGGTGACTCCTTTCTGAGAGTCCAATATGCCACACAGACAGTTCTCTTAGGGAAGTCTGCTGCCTCCCTGGGCCCCAGGTTAAGCCCAGCACTAGGAAACTTCCCAGCCAGGTTCAGCTTCAGACTGTTATCCACTGCTGCTCTTCCACGTGGGTGGCAATGAAACCGCAACACATAGTCCAAGGGTAATCAAAGGAGACTTCAGGGCCCGGGGATGATTGGTAAGGGATTCTGGAACATAGGTTCTTTGCTCTGTCCTTCCAGTTGTGGGCAATTACATTGAAAGACATAGTCTCTTGAATATATGGCTTAGTGGCTGATGTCACTGTCACAATTTCAGATTTTTTAATAGTTTTTTAACAAGGCATGCTGCTCTTAGACGGGATCAACCTTCCCCAAAGGGGAAGGGGATCTTTGCTCAGAACTTGCTCACTGACAGCTGCAAACCAGTCTTGGAGGGGTACATAGATGTTATCAGGCTGGCCTGTGACAAGCTGTGGGATACTGCAAGGTCAGGGGGTGCAAGTGAGTGTTCTTGGCCTGCTGCTCAATGCGCTGAGTGTACTGAAGTCTTAGGGACATGAACCAGGGAGCCAAAAGGGAACTCCATGTCCTCCACCACTTTGTGGCATGTGTGCCCAATCCTCATCAGTCCAACTGCACCAACTTGAGTGGGGGCTGACTTGCAGGATAGGCTAGAGCTGTGTCCCCACCCCTCTCTGTGCCAGGCTGTTGGAGATGAGCATTAAAAGCTTGGTTTTGATTGCACAGGTTAACATCAAGTAGCCAGCTCAGAGCTGCTTCACAGGGCATGAGAACACAGGAGCCTGTGACTTGGCCATGAGCACCACTGCCAGGGATAGAGTACAGGTGTCCCAGCCAGCCAGAAGCCCTCTACTAGAAGCTTGGAGGTAAAAGGGATCCTGACTACCACTACCTCCCCAGCTCTGCACACAGGACACCCAGCAGGGGATGACAGGCTGCCTGCTCCCAAGCAGCATAGCTATGGCTAGGCTGGACCACATTGATTTTGGATGTGTTGGGAGAAAGGCTCAGGCACCATCCCCTATTCCTCTAGCAAAACTTTTCCATCAGCAGCAGGAAGAGCAAGACCCTCAGCCTACACTAGCATAAATCCTGCAGATTTGGAATAAAAAGCACAGAAGAGGTTAAAAACTGCAAACCTGCTGGAGGCAGGGAGAGTGTGAGCTGGTCAGAGAGCACTGTAATGCTGAGCACACAGGTCTGGGCAGGGGAACCCTTTCCAATTCCCTCAAACAGAGGTCTGGTGATGGGGTGATGGTTCAGGAGTCATGCAGACAGAACCTTCTAACACAAGCACGCTTCTAAGCTCAGCGTTTCCCTTGCTCTGCAGGCCACAGAGGCACAGGTCAGTTTAGGACATGTGCCTCCTGTGGAGTTCCTCAGAGGGCTGCTCACCCACCGAGAGGCCAGGGCTGGGAGGAGATACGGCCACGCAGGCTGCCTTGCAAACTAACCCAGCGTCGATCTTTGCGAGATGTATGAAACAACCATCCCAGAGCACCTACAACCCAGTGAGAAACTGCAAGAGCTACTGCATGGAGCAGCCATCTGTGGGCAGGAAGTCGTACACGTACAAGGCCGCCGACTTGGACAGGTAGGTCATGGTGCCAAACCGGCCGCTTGGTGCACTGTCATACAGCAGGCTGCAGATGCCTGTCGAAGGATCCCTCTCCAGCATATGCTCATCAGCGCCCAGGGCTTTCTGGATTTTGGACAGGGAAGCAGAAAGGCATCATTAGGAATAAAAGCAATCCCCTTATCAGCTTCCATCCCAAGCATCCTCTGTTGCACTCAGTGTGACATATTGATGATGAGCAGTGTGAGGAAGACAGTACAGCTTTGATGTGCCCCATGAACACAATAAGGACAACAGGCAAGGCTCTCCAAGTGGGTGAGCCCTGCACAGCTATGGGGAATGTAGCCAGCATCCCTGGGTGAGGTGTGGCCCCTACCTGCTCCTCATAGAAGAGGTCATTGGCTATGTGCAAGATCTTTTCCACAGCTATGATGCCACCAATGGTGTGCACCTCCATGTCCACCAGCATGGTGAGCACTAAGATAGCTTCCACCAGCAGCTGCCTGTACTCTGGCTGGGGCACACGGTTGAGGACAGACTCCACATGCACAGCAAACTTCATTTCCCCTGGGGTCATCTGTGAGGAGGTAGAAAGAAATGTACCTAAAGATCTGTATCACCTGCCCAATTCTGAGCTATGCTGGGCAATCACCCAGGGTAACCAGCACACAACAACCCATGTGCCCCATTCCTCATTCACATGAACCTCCTACCTCTCTGGTTGTTGAGGAGGGAAGAACAAAGCCCTCCACAGAGAGGCCATGGCACTGCAGAACAAGAAGCAGAGTTCATGGTTATGGCTTGGAGAAGCACCACACTAAGATACATGGGTCCAGCCCACAAACTTGCTCCCACTTGAGCACTGGTGTATGCTGCCCATACACACCAGCTCCGCCTCCTGATTCCATATAGCATCACTCCTTTCCCATCAGTTCAGCATCAGTCAGAGCCCCCCTGCATGGGGCTCTGCTCTCTGGCTCACCATGCTGAGGACAGGCTGTGCCCAGAGCACCTTCAGCTGTGGTCCTAGCCATGCCCTTGTCTGCCTGATGCATGAAGCACCTGAGCAGACCTCAGCTCCCCTCTGCAAGATGCAGGCTGAGGTAGGTCCTACAAGACTACAAGGCAAGTGCATGTCTTCCACACCTTTCCAAGGTCAGCTGCAGGCCTTGTCTATGAAGCATGTATCTACACAACATCAGGGACCAGCCCTGAATGTCTAAGTCCCCCTGCCAAGGATGGTGCCTGGGACTAGAGGCTCACATGAACAGAGAGGCACCAGCTGATGTCTAGCTCACCTTCTGCAGGACCTTCCAGACCTTCTGGTAGAAGCCCACAGGGACACGGTTAAGGGCCCCATCCAGCCGGCGCCTCCGCTGCCACTGGCCCTGCCGGCTGTCCTTACTGTCCTGGTCTTCTAGCATGCTTGAAAAGAAGTCCTTGCCCAGCAGCTCTGTGTGCCCAGCAGACTGGGCAGACAAAACAAGAACCACAGAGACTGCTGCAAAGTTAAATATCCCACAGGAGCACAGCCTACTGCTGCTCAAGAGTTTGTGGTTCTCCAGCATCATTTCCAAGACAGAGCTGCCATCCCCCACCCCCAGCAAAGCCCACTTTACAGCCCCAGCTCCCTGTAGCACCCCCAGAGCACAGCTCCTTCCTGCAACCACAAACAGGACAGACCCCATGTGCAGCCAACAAACACAGGTTACCAGAGAGGACTTGAGGTCGGTGTCCCTGGACTGCAAACTGAGGGGCTGCAGAAGAAAGGAAGAGATGGAAATGAGACCATGCCAGAGCAGGGCAGCAGTCACAGCAAGCAGAGCAGCAACAGATCAGGGTCAGGTCACAGGGCAGTTATCCCAGGGTCAGGGTTGGCTGGAGACAGAGGGAGTTTTGAAAGGAAAGCTGCCCTGGCTGTACATGCCAGGTCTGCAGCTGCAGCAGTGGGTTTGTGCTGGCCTACATACAGGAATAGGACTGCTACTGCTCTGCTGGTATGGGCAGGGATGTAGTCTCGAGCAGACAATTGGACCAGTAGGAAGGTCACTGCCCACAGACAACCCTCTGTGGGTAGTAATGTCAGGTTTCACACTGCCACAAGTTGGCCCTAACTTTGCCACATCAAGCTCTGTCCCTTTGATGGCAAGACACCTCGTAGAGATCAGGACTCCTCCTGCACACAGGCACAAGAGGAGGTCCTTGGCATTTGTAGCTGACCAGACCTCTCTTTTCCCAGAGAAGCCTGGGGAGGCTGCAGGCAGGATCTAGTGAACTGTCCAGCAGAGTCACTACTGGTCATAGCACTGGCAGCATCATGCCATCCTGCTCAGCGGATTTTGTGGGTATAATGTATTTAAGCACAGCTCCCAGCTGGCTGTAATGGCAGTTGCGTAGAGGGGAAGCCAACTTATTGCTGCAGCAGCTGAGAGAAGCTCATTGACTTGTGCATGCAGGGAAGCTGCCTTTGTGCATGGCATGAGGGGCAAAAGCAGGAACTGCAGGACCCAGGAGGCTTCACCTTACTCCCAGGCAGAGACTGCCTATGTTTATCCAATTGCTGCAAGAGAAGAAGGAAATGAAGGTTCTGCTGTCGAAGATGCCCAACCAAGAGACTAGCCACACCTGGGACACATGGTCCTCCCCACCCTTGCACTTTCTCAAGCAACCCTGTGCTCACTGCCAGCTCAACCCCCACCCACTACCAGATTCACCCCAAATTTCCCCTCAGGGCAGGACTGGAGACAAAATTAGCTCCTGGAAGCATCTGTGTCTCTCACTCTTCCATCAGTTTTGCCTGGTTTGTATCTGGTTTTCACGCACAAGACCTGCTGTGAGAGGTCTGCACCACCTGCCCTCACCTGTTTGATTTCACTTTTCAGCCTGACGAGGCCAGTGCGCTCAGGCCTGGTGGTCCCAACAGCTCCCATGTCACAGATGGAGACAGCAGTGGTGAGTGATGCATCCACTGAACGCACTGGTGGCGAAGAGAGGTCTAGAGTGGGCAACACTGTTTAAGACATGGCCATCCCTCACTGCTGCCCAGGCACTGGTACCTCTCTGCATGACCTTGCCCTCTAACATGACAGCATCAGAGATCTATGAGCACAGTACAGAACTGCTTCAATTCAGACCCAACTAGGTCAAGTGCCATACTAAGCAAAGCTCAAATAGCCATGAGATTCAGGCTTGATCCCAGAAATCACTCAGCACTGTCCTTATGAAGAGCAGAGCTTCCTGCTGGACCCCTCCAGTACTGAAGCATCTGTGCTGAACATGGGGGAAAACAGGGACACCTCTCACAGGTAGGAACACGTAGATCTGGCCATGCCCTGCACTCAGCTTTGCCCCAAGATGCTCTCTGCTGGGACTCACCGCTCCTTTCCACCCCAAACTCCTTGCCAGAGAGGATGTGGTAGAGAAGGCTCTTCATATCTGATGGGCTGAGATTCATCAGGTTCTCTGTGGCTTCTCCAGCTGAAGAGAAGAGAACTGTGATTTTGTAGCCTGCCTCACATTCTTCCTAGGATATTTCTACCCTGCATGCCATTCTGTGAGCAGGGGGAGCACTGGTACAGGAGCTCATCTGGCAAGGACATACACTAGCTCCAGGTGTTGCCTATAACATGGTATCTTCCCATGCCAGCCTGACACGTGCTGGGATGGAGACTGCAATGCAATCACTTGTTTGTACTGCTTAAGAACATGTCCAGCTGCAGACACTGGCACTTCTATACTGAGTCTTGTCTTAGCCTGAGCTGCCCACTTTTAACAGTACTCCTTTCTGGCTGACAGAGCCCCAAGCATCACAGCATCTACCCCAGCACCTACCCCAGCTAGGGTGCTGTCCCTGCCAAATGTACCTGAACAATGCAGGGAGTGTGCCAGCTCTGTTGCCATCACCTGGATGATGAGCCCAATGCGGATGCGGAACATCTCAGCAAACAGTGCAGGCTGTGTGCGTATGTACATGGCCAAGTACACCATGATCTCCTGGAGGGGCAAAGGCAGATCACCTCACTGCTGCTCACCAGGGCAGACCCCCAGCTGTGAGGTCCCCTGACAACCTGGCCCCTCACCTGGGTGAGGATGGACACACTAAGGTTCTTCTCACTGGCTTCATCAATAAGGTGAACGAGTTCCTCATAGGGGATTGGGCTGGGGTGTGGACAAACAGCAGAGAAGGTGAGAGGCAGCAGAGCAATACCCCCAGTCTGTACAGCCCCAAGAGGAGAGATATAAGTTTGGGACAGCCACCCAGGACCACTCCTGCCCATGGACCTCAGAGCAGCAGGCTCACATCCAGACCCAGCCCAGCATGCTTGGGGAGAGGGAGGTGCCACACTCACGTGGAGATTGTCTTCTCACGTGGCTCTGGGGGCAGCCCCACTGTCAAGTGTTTCTGGTGAGACAGGAGGTCAGTACAGGCCTGGGGACAGAAAAGCATCCTCTGTCAACAGCTGAGTGTTTGGGGGCTCAGCACAAGGCAGAGGGAGACAGAGCTGATGCAGCCATGGTTCACCTGCTCACTCTGCTGCCTCCTCCCTTAAAGACCTCAGCCTGCTGGAGGCTGGCTGTACAGTTGTTACCTCATCCAGAGCTTCAACTTTCTTCTTGAGGATGCCAGAGATGTAGCGGATTAGGGCCCACTGGCGTGTCTCTCCCACCCGCACATACAGCTCAGTGAGGAGCTCCCTGACGGTGGGGCCAGGCTCACTATCAAGCCCCGTGTGCCACTCGGGTCCCCTGTGAAGATGAAGGAGGTGCTGTGTTATATCTAGCCATTTGCCTGTCACAGCTCCCTGGCAGGCCCCCTGGGCTGTGCCAAACCCCTCTATGCACAGTGAGCCCTCAGGACACAGAGATCATCCTACTTGAGGATGTGGAGCATGTAAAGGATGTCTGCTTGCTCCTGCAGTGTGGGGCAGACGCACAGCTGGTCCACCAGTGCTTTGCAGTCCACGTTGCCATCCTCATCACGTGGCAAGTTCATCTCTGCGTAGGGTGTGTGGCTCTGGGGGAAGGGAGACCCGTGCTGCTGATTAGCACCACCAGCACCCACCACCAAATGGACCCATGCATATTCCCCCTCATCAAACAATAAGACTTCCCCTTGCAATCCTGCAAGGACACTCTGGCTGTAGCTGAAGATAGTTCAGTCTGGGAGAGACAGAGCTCACCTTGCCATCCAAGTCATGCTGGTGGGGTGAACTCAGCAGCTTGACCGACTGCTGCGATGCCTGGAAGATCCTGCTGGGGACATACATCCCAACATCTAAAAAAAACCCACAAGTTGGCAGAGACACGTCCAGCCCCAATCACCACTACAGTGCTCCAAACTACCTCACTCTGACACTCTGACACTGCTGCCCCAGTAGTCCTTGCAGAGAAGCTGGCTATGGGAGAAGCAGCCCCTGTCCACCCATTCAGAGGAACACTTGCTGAAAACTGCCATCCTTTACTGAGTTTCCATGGAGCTGCACAGGCACCAACTCCAAGATACTCCATGGCCAGGACTAACATGATGGACATAAAGTGCCTTTGTCCAGGTAAAGGCTTAGTTCCTCTGCAATCCATGGGAACCCCAGCATCATACAGCTGCAAAAGTATGTGAAAGCTCCCAAAGCACTTCAACCTCACCCTTGGGCTCAAGGGAAGGTGTGGAGGGTGCTGGAGTTACTCACTCTGGACATGCAGGTCCTTGGCCTTGGATGCCAGGGACATGAGGTCACGGGTGGTGTGGACAGCAGCCCTGAAGCGGCTCAGCCCTCCCCGCTGGGTGGTGGGAGGCAGGTTTGACTGGGGTGTAGTGTGCTGCAGCAGGTGATCCAGATACTGAGCAACCTCATCGTCGGTGTCCTCTGGAAGGGAAGGCAGCAGAGCACGGTTCAGCCACTTTGCGTCGTGGCACCCAAAGGCCCAGAGAGCTCCCAGCTCAAGTGCCTCAGCAGGGACAAAGCTTTGCTGCCTGTATGAAGTGACAATGTAGGGCCAGTGCTGGCAGCCAGGTGGACTAATGGACAGTGCCAGCAGCCAGGCACACAAAGCACCCCTGTTCCTGCATGACTCCTGCCTGGGACACTGCCTGCCCCAAACAGGGGCTCCCTCCGTGTCCCATCTTGACAAAGGAAACAATGGGGCTGCAGCACGTCTCTGATCCAAGCCTGTGCAAGGACAGGAGTGTCCCACTCAAACCCTGGGGGAACACCCTCACGCTCCTCACCAGGGAAGAAGTGGGGAGGTACAGCCAGAGGCAGCTTGTCCAAGCAGATACCACTTACAAGCACCCCAGTACAGCAAGGGCATCTTCCAAGCAGGACTCCAGCAAGGGAGCAAGACAAGGTGGGTTTTGCAACAGTTATTTGATAAGCTGGAGTTACAGAAGAGTTATGGTTGCTGCCTTGCACTTTGACCAGCTTCTAGCAGCTCCCAACACCTCATCAGGAGCACCAGAGGCATCATACACTAACAGCAACATGGAAGAGGGTGCTCAGAGGCCAGGTCTTTGCTCAGTCAGGAGGTAAAAGTGAGGGGGTGCCCCTGGGGAGGAACTGCCCCAGATAAAAGAGAGTCAATGCACTTACAGTGGGCAAAGCTATGCTGCTGTCCAGCTGGCAAACTCAGAGGTGTGTTGGCCCCAGGAGATGAGATGCTGACTGCACCTGAAGCAGCAAGGCATCCCCTTTCCATTCCTTGACAGAATGCCTCATGACAGTGCCTGAGGGCTAGGCTGGAAAAATCCTCTAAGCACCACCCTTGGGAACATTCACCTGCCTAGCTGCAGCATCTGACCACAGGAAATCCTTAAAATTTAGCATCTTTGAGATGCTGTTGAAAAGCCAGGCAGATCCTCTCACTTGGAGCTGGGAGGTGAAGCAGACACCTTGGACAAATCCTGGCAGGCTGCCAACCCTTTATCTCTTCTCCACACAGCAGCTTATGAAGGTCAGAGCTGCTCATTTCAGACAAGGTCAACAGAGGGCCAGATGGGAACATGGTGAAAACCCAAGCACATGAAGAACACAGCAGTGTATGCTGGCAGGGAGGTTGAGTGTTATGGTTGTAAGGGTGAGTTAGGCGTTTGCCACCCTACAGCAGTGACTGGCCTGTTCTCCCTTAGCATCCTCTGCTACCTGCAAGCCATGCAGCCACTCCTCAGCGCCTAGCTTCTCAAAGGTGCCACTGCTGAGCCTGTAACTCTTGGCAAAGACCTTACCCTCTGGCCCGGGATCCATAAAGCTGAGGTGTGTTCGGCATGACGTTGTCAGGAACTCCGACAATTTACCAGTCTGAATTCTGAGCAAGAGATAGGAAGGTCACATGGAGGGGGGAAAGGAGAGGTGATACCCTTGGCTTTACCTCCTGTCTCCAGGGCAGGCCCTTTAATGGAGAGACGCATGTTCACCAGGAGCATACACACACCGGTGTCTCCTTTAGCTGCCTGCAACTCTTTCAGCTATGGGTGGGCATGGAAGGGCCCAAAAGCTGTTAGAGGAATCCTGCAGCCATGGGTCTGATGACATGAAGAGCTATATTCTCTCTTTCATCTCCTCTGTTGGGATTGTAGCCCCAGGACATGCTGATAGCCTAGCACACCCCAGTATATCCTCCCCAGCTTGCTCCCCCACAGCCTATGCTCTGCCCAGCAGGTATCCTCATAACCAGGCTCTTGGGAGGCCATGAGCCCTCTCCCTCCTGCACTGCAGGAAGCTGCACTCACCTTGCACCACCAAAATACCCATCCTTCAGCTTCTGCAGCATCGCCAACACCGTGGGATGGACACTGCTGCTGGTTTCATCTGTGTGGAAGATGCACAGGTAGTCAGGCTCTCACACTCAAACTCACTCCCAGAAAGTAACCTGGGACCAGGTGGGCATTCAGATACCCAAAGCACCATGGTCAGACCCTTATTCTGGGGTATATGGTCAGGCTGTGGTACCAAAAGCACCACCCAGAAAGGGAAATTCTGGACCGTCCAGGCTGGATTCAAGGAAAACCATGCCAGGATGCACTCCAGGCTCCTTAGATTTCATCTTGGGCAGAAGCAGACAGTACCAGACAGAAGTACTTAACAGCCCCCTGCTCTCTCTCTGCCTTTGATATGAGGAGGCAGAGGAGTGGGCTGCTGTTGAGGGCTGGAGGCACCATGGCAAAAGGCATGCTTGAGAAATTAGGGGGATTTCAAGTACACAAGGAGAGACAGAAAGGCCTTAAAGCAGAACAAAGTCACCTTCCTGCACCAGGCTCACAGGGAAGCCGTGAGCTGCTGCAGGCAAGCCAGTTATACTCGGTGCTTTTGCTCCTTCTGGTTTACTGTTTTCCCCCCTCTGTTGACTAGGAAAGCCTTTAGCAGGTGTTCAGTCTTAGGGAAAAGTCAAGACACAGAAAGAGCACCAAGAACACTTCTATAGAGAAATTGCTTTTTCGGTCTGGCTCTTCCTACAAGCCTGTTTGCCTGGAGCCTGAATACATTTGTGCCAGCAAACAGCCCTTGAGCTGCAGGCACTTGTACCTGACAGGTAACCCTGTTAGCTGCCAGGCCAGGTCCCCACTCAGCATGGCTCCTCTGAGCAGTAAGCTCTTCACAGTACACTACTGGCTGCTCCAGCCTCACCATGTCCCTGTTACACATATCTGCCCATCCACTTCCTCATACAGAGCTATTTCCCAGGGTTGCTCTAGCCAAACGCCTTGTGAGGCTGGAGTATCTATACCGAGCATGGTGTGGGAGATGGGGAAGGTGATGGTTGGTCGCCCTGTCATCCTCCAGCGGCTGCACAGGTAGGAGAGGTCTGTCCTCAGCATCTCCACAATCATCTTGTTGTCAAGAGCCAGGTAGAACTGCTGCTGGTCTATGAACTGTGAGGACAGCAAGAGACATGACTGGCCCTTCAGGCCGTCACCAGGTCCTTATAGTGCCACCCATGCCTTCCCACAGGCACGCAGTCAAGATAGCCACGCTGTGTACCGAGGGCATGCACCTTTGCACTGATGGTTCATCCCACCTTACTTAGCAGGTGCTAGTACAGCCTAGCAAGGGACCCTCAACCCCCAGGGCAGCTACTGGCCACTAACAACTATGAGGACGTAACTAATGCCACAGCTTAGCAGCAACAGCATCCAGCCCCACACAGTGAGTCCATGTTTTGCCTATTCTAAGCAAATATGCACTCCTCATGGTGCTAGGCTTGCAACACTACTTGTCCCCTGGACAAGCCACATGTCCCTGGCCTGCCATCAGCCTTCTCCTGTGTCCTTGTCAGGGTAAGCACAGATTTTCATCCAATACTGATCATTAAAAGGCTCAAACTGTCCCAACATCCACACAGCCAGGACCACCAACTGTGCTGCCTCATGCCACAGAGCTGGACTACTCTGAACTTCCAGGCTGTTTAGACAGTGTTGGGTCACACCTTAAGAGTACCCAGCCATTGAAGAAACTTCCTGCCCAGTTTCATATCACAGAATAGATAGGAATGAGCCTGTGCAATGTCACTCACCTGTGGGGTAAAGGTAAAGATGTTCTTCCTGATTTTGTAGAGCTTGGAGGTCCCAAGGACACCCATATGCCGGTAGGGCCGTCCAGTAAGGCACATCTGCTTGTTGCGGCCTGGGAGGGTAGGAAGATGAGTTTTTAGTACAAGCCTCCTCATTAAAGGGGCTGCAGCAGCAAGAAGTGCCAAGCCTCTTGCTACCAGCCAGCAGGGAAATGCTGGTTTGTAGCTGGAATATCCCAGAACCCTGTGTCAAGCTGGTACAGCTCTAAGGGACAGTAATTTTCTGTCCCCAGACCTGCCCAGAGGGGTAATGACAATACACAAACAGCAATACACAGCCTGTCCTGACTTCTGCAGTGTCACACCTTCTGGTCTTTGGGCACGTCAGAAGCCGGAGCCGGGCTGGGGTGCCCCTCTGCATAGGGCTGGCTCCCTAAGTTCTATCAGCATTCCAATTGCTCCTAGATTACTCCCAAAGCCCAGGATGGTGCAGCAACAGGATCACCCCTTGCTTGTCACTTCTGGCAGCTGCCAGGTTGCTCTCCCTGCCCATGTCACACTTGGCCTTTTGGTGGCCTAAATTAGCTGCCAAATTAAATCACAGGAGATCAAGTGTCTCCTTTGGCCCAGGCTAAATCTCTGACTCCTGCAAAACAAACTCGATGCCTGAGGGGTTGCAGCATCAAGGAGCAAGCATGCAGAGGTGAGCACATCCTCCCTTCACACTCAGCCCTGTCCACTCACCAGTAACAGCCATACTGCCTAAGCTCTGGGCTCTCTTTGCCAGGGACAGCCAGACAACCCCTCCTGGGGTCTGGCTAGCTTCCCCCATCCAGATCTGAGTACAGGAACAGAAGACAACTCCTGCCCACACCAGGTTCAACCTATAGGGATCAGAGTCTCTGTCTGTTCCTGGGGTGACTGTGCAAGCCAGAACTCTATCCCTGTCAGAATCACACTGAACAGCACTGTCTGCCACCTTGTTCCCCTTGGCCATCAGTGGCTTTATCAGGCCTAGAAATGGGCAGCAGAATCCTCATCAGCCAAGCAGAGAGCAGGACACAAGTGTCCATGAGGAAGAGTGCCAGGGGTGGGACAGACCCTTCTGCACCCCTTTTGCTGCAGGAGCAGGGAGCCCAGCTCACCCAGCCGGGCATAGATGTGGCTGAGGATGCGAGCAGGCTGCACTCTGATGGGGTAGACGTCTGCCACAGTCTCCACATCAACGCCCTCCTTCTGCAGAATTGCCTTGATCCCCTCTGTTTCAGCCAGGATACACACTGTGGATGGAAGACAGTCTCAATGCAACAGAAGCACAAGGGTGTGACAGTACTGCCCCATGCCTTTGGGGATACATACAAGGCACCACACCACTGAGAGGAAGCTGGCTGGGGTACCTTGGGAACCAGTTCCCACTGCAGAAGTCTGCTTTGTCCCTCCTAACACTTTATACACACAAGTCCTCCTCACCAAGTGGCAGGAAGACAGTTTTCAACCTCTCTGCAGAGGAGGCTGCAGCAGATGATGGTTTTGTGGGTCAACACAGGATAAAATGGAAGGACTTGCACCCCGTCTTCCACCCACCTTGCCAGGACTAAGACTGGGCTGTGTTGGCAGCAACCCAGCAAGCAGAGCCATCCCAGAGCCACCTCTGTGAATTCCACACAGCCAGAGTCCCTCCCAGCCTGCCAGGCTCAGTGGTTTGGAAGGGGTTTCTTTCCCTCACCTTGGACCACCACATCAGGTTTAGGGACAGTTGCAAAACGGCGGTTGAGGGGATCTATTTCACCGGGAGCTAGAAACCCCTGTGGCAAAAAAGAGATTAACCTTTTATGGATAGGGTGGTGGGTGATGCCTATGCACACCCACCTTTAAGAGGTCCTGGGGAATGGAGGTGACAACTTCCCCATGGCGGGTGGCAGCATTTGTGCCTTCACAGCTCAGAGCCTGGTCCCACAGCCATCCCCAGCACCCAGGGTGACCCTACCTCAGCCATCAGACAACCCAGAATGTAGAGGGACTGGCCCCACATGTGTGGCAGCTTGCCCATGGGTATCCTATCCACAGTGTGTGGATTCCTGTATTCTTCATCCACCTGGAAGACAAACCAGGAGGTCAAGAAGGGATCCACAGACAGAGAATGCTGAAGGAAGCATCCTCACTGTACCTTGCAGTTCAGCAGTTCAAGGCTTAAAACAAGGCCCGACAACAGTATTTGTCATAGAGGGTCCAAAAGAGCCTGGTTACATTCCTCCTCTCTTATGACTGCCCCAGGCATCAATGTCAGACAACAAAGCAGCTGCTCAGATCATGATTGGTTTCTCAGTTTGGGCTATCCCACTGAAGAACTGACACGAGAGGAGCTGGACAGGAGCACCCAGAGATGCTTTCTGATACTGTTGAGAAGTACATCTCTCCTGGATGACCTGGGCATCAGGAGGCCACTGCTCTTAGCCCAGACCCACACAAATCCCCTCACCACTGAATTGGAGCTCAGCACCACCTATTTAGCCCAGGTCTGCTTGTCCTGAGCTCTCAGAGCACTCAGTCTCTGAGCAAGCAGACTATCAGCAAAGAACTCTTGTGTGTGGAGCAAGAAATGCTTTGGGAGAAAAACTCCAATTTTTATCCAACACAGTTTCATAACAGCTCCAAGCCACCCTTTTTATACATGAGGTTTCCATCCACTACATATGCCCCTTCACTAACAATTTGGCTTAATAAGCACTTAAAACTTAATTATCTGGTAACGAGACCAGGAGTTTCAGCAGTATGATCCTTGTGGGTCCCTTCCAACTCAGAATATCATGTGATTCTGTAAGACACTCCTGCTTTCCACCACAGCTCAGGACCACTCACCTTATCTGGTGGAACACTGTAGAGCTCTGGCAGCAGGCGTACCCCATTCTTTCCCTTGATGAGAACCCCCTCAAGGGCTTCCCGGTACTCCTGCACCTGAGAAGAGAGGAGAGAGAATCTGCTGCTGGTAATGGCTCCCTGCATCCTTCCTCTGCACACTTCTCCTGCCAGGGACTTTTTTCCATTAGCCCAGCAGGTCTTGCCTCTCTTACCTGCTCCATGTTTCCACTGAAAATCCCATCAATCATCAAGTATGCCCAGAAGAGAGGCCACTCACACTCAATGTTCTCAAACAGCTTCAGCTCAGCAGGTTCATAGTAGAGGCGTTTGGGGTCCTGTAAGTGACATCAAGGCAGATGGCATGTAACAGGATCCCCTCAAACTGACAGGGCTTCTCCTACTCCTGAGATCCCAGCCTCAAATGTCCTCCCAGCCCTCCTCTGCAGGTGGCCAAGACAGAGCTGAAAAGCAGTTTCACCTCCAGCCTGTTTTCTCCATTGGACTACTCCCTCTTGAGCCCCCTGCACTGATAATGAAGAGACTTACCCTTCCTGGGGTCTACCTGGTCCCCAGGAGAGCACCCCAGAGCCCCCAGAACACCTCAGACATTGTGCTATTGTACAGCAATAGCACAACATCCCCTGTGCCATGCTGGGTCCCCTTTGCCTTGCCTGCTCTGCCTGAGGCTCTCAGCATCTGTCTCCTCCAGCATCATCAAGCTGGCCCAGCCAGGTGAGAGGGCTTGGGCTGGTCACATAGGGCCAGAGAGGCTCCTCCAGGGCCCTCCTGCCATGTCGTTCCACTGTGAACCCAATACTAGGGAAATTGTCAGGATGAAGAGCTGCCTGTGCAGAGTCCTCCCACCACAGCTTTGTGTGGTGTAGTGCTCTTTCTTTGACCCTCCCTGCTAACTGCTCCCTGCAGTGGAGGAAGAGTGATGGCCTTAGCAGACTATTCAGGCAGAGAGGACAGAAGGAGCAGATGTCCTCTACCTGTGCTCCAGCCATAAGCTTTCAAAATCCCATCAAACTCCAGCTAGCTGCATGCTTCTGCAGGCACCGCTGCTCTTTCCATGCCTCACAGCTCCCCAGAAGTACATAATCCACAACTCTGCATGCTGCCAAAGCTCACAAGCACTGGGAACATTGGATTGGAGATGCTGCTGCTTCTGTCTGGCTCTGGAGGGGGGCAGCCACACATGCTGCCTATTATGGGCAGGTCTGAAGAGGTGCAGCAAAGGAGAAGCATTGAGAAGTACTCATGACCAAAGGTTACAGGCTCAGCAGCTGGTGATGACTTAAGAGCCTCTGAGTATAATTTCCTAGCTCAGTGGTGAACAAAAGAGACTGTTGCTTATAAAATTTTCCTGTTTTCTCTCCCCAAAGCAGCAAACTCTCCACTTGCTCCCAGGGCCATTCTGGCAGTACCCAAGCTGACTGCTGGTCTAGGAGAGACAGACCTCCTTTGTGACCTCCAGAGCTACCACAGATGAGGCCTTTGGGCAGCGGCTCTGCAGCCACCTCCCCAGGCCTCCAGTCCTTGCTCAGGGCTGGTGCAGCCCTGGGAGAGCCCACTTAAGCAGGGCTCCCATGCTGGGCACTGGTATCACCTTCTCCCAGCCTAAGAAAGACACACCACCAGGTCCCAGGATGCAGGCAGAGCCAGACTCTGGTCATCTGCTATGGGCATGGGTGGGATGCACCACCTCTCCAATGAGCTCTGGCATTTTGGGGAGCCTTGCCCAGACCCATGACACTGCCTGGGGCTACTCAGGGCTCTTGTCTTCGCAGTGCTCCTCAACACAGCCTTTCTCCTACATCCAGGTGGGCTGCTGCTTGGCAGTCAAGTTCTGCCAGGCAGCAGGGCTGAGGACACTCACCTCTTTGGGAGTCCTGTATCCATCCCGGAGAAAGCGGCAGCAGCCATAGCGCCCCTGGAAGGGAGGGAGAGATTTGCTGAGCAGGAGGCACAGTGTGAGATATCTTGTACCTCCAATGCAGAAGCAGGGGCAGGGTGTTTCCTTCAGCCAAACTCCCCCTCCCTTACTCACCCAGCACTCAGGTACCACAATCACAGTCCAAGGCCACAACATACAGGGCTGCTTCTATGCATACCCCTGCCACAGGTCATAGAGGGGAGAGGACATGCCCCAGGCAACCCCCCACAGAACATAATTTTGGGAGAAAGAGGGCTACAGCAGTTTGGACTGAAGATGTCTCCTGGGAACAGTGAGACAAGGGCAGAGATGCTCACCTGCAGCTTGGTGATAACCTCCTGCTTGGTGATTTCCACTAGCTCCCTGTCCTCCACAGCAAATGCCGGGTAGGAGATGACAGAGAGCACACTGGCATCCACCTCCTTGGACGTGGAGGCCCTGGGCAGCATTGAGTGGAGGATGGACTGGGCAAATGGGAAGGAGAGGTGGTTAGGCTGTCAGGCGTCATTCACACTGTAGATCACAGTTCCTCTTGCAACAGTTTAACACCTGAATGGGTCTCACCTGGCAGTGCTGCACTTCATCTGACAGCACCCGTATCACCGACTGTGGACCTCCCTTGGCTCCAAAGAGATCCAGTTCATCCAGTGCCTCCAGGGCAGCCTGCAAGCAGGGTGACACCCAAAGAGGCACGTCCTTCACCATGCTGCTCACCTGTAAGAGCTCCCACTCCATGCTAGTCCCTGTGTGTAAAGCACTAACCAAATTTAAAAAGAATTTGAAGCCTGCTGTGGCTGCGGAACGTCTCTGGTCAAAATGGGACCACATCTTCAGACATCAAAAGGGCCTGGGACATTTTTGCTACACCCCTCAATTAATGTTTCACTCAGAGTTCAGGCAAAACTCAGGCTAGAAGGGCACAGTTTTATCCCGGTGCACAAGAAGAGTCTTGCTCCCCAGGAACCTATCACTGCATGAGGCACTGAGCCTCAGCAGTTCAACATGCCCAGCCTGCCCTGTCAAAAAGCAGCTCAGGGCCACTAGTGCTCCTCATCCCGCCAGCCAGCATTTCTTCCCAGCTCACCTTGGCCATGCCGACAGAACTGGCATTCAACTCGGTGATGCCCTGGTTTGTCTTGTCCCCACGCTCCCATATGCCAAAGTCCTGTGAACCAGGCACTGTTTCAGACACCCAGAAAGCCTTTGAATCTCACCATCCATGGTGCTTCCAGAAGGTGCTGGTGTGGCTCAGGGGGGACTCAGAGTTGTTCCCAGACACCAGTCCAGTATCTCCACCACCAAAGCACACCCCCCTTCCCCAGCACGTGCTACCCACCGCAGTTTTGTAGGCAGCTTCAATGTAGAACACGAGGTTCTGGATAAAGTTGATTTCATCCAAGCTGTGAATTATGTAGAGGCCTAAAGCAGAGGGAAGAATTCACATTAGCCGCTCCAAGCCCACAAGTACACCCAGGATGGGGCTGCAGTAACCCAGGGATGATTCCTCCCTGCTGCATACCTGCCCAACGGGAGCTATGTCCTAGCTGACTTCATCTCCACTCCTACCCCTTACAGCAGTACTGGGGCTTCAGACAAACAAGGGCTTTTGGAGAGACTGACATCAGGGGGCCCAAAACCCACCTCAGGTACTTGTGAGCATAAGAAAACAGTGGGGGTCACGGAAGCCATTGGAACAGCTTGGCACCCAGGAAGCTGCACCCAAACTGAGACTCGGGTGAACCTGAAGACTAGCACACTCAAAGCTGCAATGGCAGCCCCCAGCATTACCTGAGGCCGTCATTTGTGCAAGCATGAGCAGGTAGAGGGAGGTAGCATCCATCTGTAGGTGACCCCATTCGTGGTCTCCTACCACGGTGGCACAGGTGTGGGTGTTATACTTTGCATGCAGGCAGTCCCTGGTGCTCTGACTGTACTTGAAGGCCTCTACCTTGTCCACCTTGGGAAGGGCAAAGAAATGCAGGCATTCATTGAACCCTGTCTCCAGAGAGATCTGACAGCTCCCGAGCCAAGGGCTGCCCCATGCCATGAGTGAAGCACATGAAGCAGTGCCTGGTAGGGCAGAAATTCCACAACCCCTGTGCTGAGCCCCACCGTGCACCAAGGCAGTGAGTGCAGGCTCACAAGCTGCTGCGGCACAGGACTGCAGCAGTGGAGGGCCCACTGCCACAGCTGCACCATGCAGAGAGAAAAGGGTTACCCCAAATGCCCTCCAAGAGGAGAGCTGTAGAATCCTAGCACCCGCCAGGCCACTAGACAGGGAGCAACTGGCAAAGGCTCCATTGGCTGCCAGCCCACAGCTCTGGAACTTCAATCACACCCAGGACAGATGCTCACTCAGAACTTATTTCAAGACTTGCTGGAAGGGGGCCTTCCCTCTGCTCATCAGGGAAGGCTGGGGAGGGCTGGTACAGCTAGGTGGCATAGCTGGGCTTTAAGGAGACCACTTGACACTCAGAGGCACTGCCCCAGCCCCTACCTGTCTCATCATGCACTGGAGCAGACCCCGCATCAGCTTCACCACACTCTGCAGGAACAAGGAAAAAAGGTATGTTAAGCTCCAGGAGAAGCTCTGACTCAGGATCAGCTGGCCGCTGACCTTTGTGGGGCTAAGCGTCTGTAATCAGAGCCCTGCTCACATTTTCACAGCCCCTGAGTGACAGCAGAGGGAAGATTTCTTGGTCTGCCAGCAAGGCCAGGTCGCCATGCTATTCAGCGGGACAGAAGGCATGGCTGCAGGACATGGCTCCCCAGCCCTTGAGAAAAGGGCTGTGGCCCCAGAGCCAGAGGCTAAGACCCTGTGGTTGGGCTCCAGTGCAGGAGCAGGCTCTGACATCCTTTCCTATTGCCTCCCACCCGGGGGGACAGCCGTGTCCTCGCCCTCACTGCACTGCCTTTGGGCCCCTGACCCAGCTACACCAAAGGCTGACCAGAGCGGGGTGACGGCCGTCCCCGAGCGACACCAGCCCGGCCCCCGGCTCCTGCTCCCTCCTACCTGCTCCAGCTCGTAGGCCTTGGCCTTGTCCTCGTCGCGGTCGGCATTCTTGCGGTAGGCCAGGCCAAGACCCCACACCGCCAGGATGCTGTACACGTTGTCCCGGACCCAGGCGTCCTGGTGATCGGCGCTGGCGGGGAGCAGCCCCGTCACCGCGTCCTGCGGAGGGGACACACCGTTCACACGGAACTCCCTGGCCCAGCGGCCGGCGGGGCGCGCCGGGACCCCGGGTCTGCTCCGCATTCCCAGGGCAGGGTCCGCACCTGGTGGCGGAGGATGGTCTGCTGCACCAGGCGCCCGTAGCCGTCCAGACGCACGCCCGAATTGCTCCGGCTCCTCATGACGGCGGCAGCAGAACCGGAACCGGCACTGGCGGGACGGCACGGGTCCTGTCAGAGCCCCTCTCCGGCCCGCCCCTCCCCGCTTTGCCCCGCCCCGCCGTGCGGCACCGCCTGCTCGCTGCCGCCGCCGAAGCTACCGGAGCACCACTGCAGCGCCTGAGCGGCGGCCCCACCCGCTCTGCCCTGCGTTCCTCGCCGGCGGCGGCCTCGACCCACGGGGCGCTCACTACCGATTGGGCAGGACCTGCCACCATGGAGGCCCCGAGGGCAGGGGGCGGTGGCGTTTGGCGCCCCCTGCCGGGCGAAGGCCGAGCAACGCTGAGTATGGGTACGCGGCTACAAGGACAGACACACGGATACAAGGACAGACACACGGATACAAGGACAGACACACGGATACAAGGACAGACACACGGATACAAAGACGGACACACGGACGAATACACGGATACATGGACGGGCACACGGCCACACACAAGGATACACGGATACCTGTCCCGGTGTGGAATGGACACACGGACCGGTGTGCGGTCTTGGACCGCAGGGATGGCACAGATGGGTTCGTGTACTGGTGTTAGACTGTACAGACACACAGATGGACACACAGATGGGTACACACACATATGCTAGATGCATGGACAGACACACAGACATATGTGGACAGAGGCATGGGAACACCCATAGGTGTGCACACAGAGGCATGGGCATGCACACACATGCACATGTACAGGTGTGCGCACACCTACCCGCACTGCAACACATGAACCATGAGCTGTGGAGAAACAGCACCCAGGTGACAGTGCCCCCAAGCTCTGGTGCTGAGGATGATTACTGCCACCTATGCCTTGCTGCTCAAAGAATGGAAATCTTGCTCCAGCAGTGCAAATGGGACACCGTATCCAGCAACAGGCAGGTTTACTTGCAGACACCTACCCACAACAGCCCTGGCAGAGAAATGCCTTGGCCATGGTGACAGACAGCCCCAGGAGACCTGGCTCACTGCTCCTCCATCGTCTCTTGGACTTGTGCCATACAGAGGGATGTGGGGCATCTCTTATTCCCAGCCCCATGGAGGCAGCTGCCTGCAGCCACATCTGGTCTCCTCTGTACTAGGGCGGGTCAACGGTCCAGGGGAGGCGCTTCTCACAGGCCCTACTTGAACCAGCTGGGATTTACCCCCACACACACCCTCCTCCAGTGAAAGCACAAGGGCAGTTACACAGATACAGCCTACAGCTGTATCCCAGGGTCCACCTGCTGCACCCCAGGGACAGTGCAAGAACAGGCCAAGATGGTCTTTAGCAAAATCAATCAATTTATTTATTCACAGTCAAGCAATAAATAGAGGAAAGTCAGGCAGCAGGGGTGCTGAGAGCAAGACTGACCCTTCTGGGAACAGGGACATGCCAGGAACCCAGCAGAGCCCAAGGCCTGTGTGACAGCAAGAGTGCAAGAAGGTAGAGAGACATCTGCAGTGGGAGTCTGACCTCTGGGATAGAACGAGACCTGAGCCCTACTAGAGGGCGAGCCAAGGAGCTGAAGAACAAATGTGTCAGAGGAAACAGCACAGGCAGCTGCCTTGGCCTCTAGCACTGGAAGCAGAGATGGCAGCTCAGGTTCCTCCAGTTTTTCATAGCCCTTCCAGAGCAGAGCTGCAGGGGAGGAGAGAGGCTTCCTCCCTCCAGCCCAAATTCTCAGCCTGGTGAGATGCCTCTGCAGCTGAGACTAGATAGGGATGGGGTGCATGTGAGTTAGGAAGGAATGCCACAGGCAGGGTCACATCAGATCCTGACACCACTAATGTGTCAAATGCAAAGCACAGAGACACCTGTGCCTCTTACCCTCCCTGCCCTGGTTCCACCAGGAGACTCCCAGCCACCTCCTAAGAGCTTCGTACTCCAGTTTAGGGACACAGCTCATCTCTGAGAACATCAGGCCAAGCCCCCCTGCCCACCAAAACCAGGCAGCAGCCATGTGGGCTGCAGGAAGGACAGATGCCATGGGGCAACCACCCCAGCACAGGTTACTGCCTTTAAAAATCCACAATTTACATAAAACTGTCATTGTAAAACCTCCCTATGGAGCAGCACTGCATGGGGAGAGGAGATGAGCCGAGTGAGCCCCAGGCAGAGCAAGATAAACCCTAAACTCCAGATCTGCAGGAAGAGGCAGAGCCCAGGGCTGATGTGCTGGGGCAGTGGAAATTATCGGCAAGTGCAGGACTCTGCAATCATATTCTCGTACTCCTTGTACAGTATGCCTCCGTTGCGCTCAATCATGAGGACACTGATGGGGCTGTAGCGGTAGGGCACACAGGAAGGCCGGGGCACATTGGCATCCACAAGCTGATGAACAAAGCTCTGCACCACAGCATGGTTTGGTGCATGGTAGTCATAGCGGAGTAGGTGGGGACAGGCGCCCTTGCAGTAGCGCGGGTTGTAGCGGTGAGGAGCGATGATCCAGTGGTCCCAGCCCAACTGTGCAAAACTGACAGGGAAGGGGCGGAGGGAACAGTCACTCTTCTCCCCTCCCTGCTCCCGCAGGTAGTTGGGCAGGTCATGAGCCAATGTCCCTGTGTCACGTCGGTGTCGGTGGGGCTCTGCTGCTGGAGGTGCCAACCCTGCCTGGGTATCGTTAAGGTAAAGAAGGAGGAAAGGGTGGCCAGGGGCCACTGGGGCATTGTGGCCTCCTGCTCGGCCAGCACGCACACAGACATGCCGCAGTGCCAGGCTCCCCACGCTGCTGTTCCCCAGCACCAGGTAAGGGGTGACATCAACTTCGGCCCAGCCGTGGCGGGGACGGGCAGTAGGGCTGAGCAGTACCCTGGGTGCCTCGCCGGCCACCACCAGCTCCAGAGCGCAGAGGAGGCGACTGTGGGCCAGTGACAGACTGGGCAGGTAGACCACAGTGGCTCTGAGGAGGTGCTCGGCCTCTGGCTGGCTCTCCAGGTGGTAGGTGAGGGCCTGCAAGTACCAGCGACCTGCAGGGAAGCAGTGACCAGTACCCCCTTAGCATACTGCAGGAGGCACTGTGCAGCAGCCCTTTCTCTCATGGTACTGCCACAGCCCCACACAGCACAGCAGAGCCTGTGACAACCATCTGCCCCAGTACAAGGCAGAAGCTGCAGCAAACAGAAGCCACGAGCCAAGGTTCGCTGGTGGCATGAAGTGCAAAGAGAGTCTGTAACATTCCTCATCCTCTGCAGCAACACCACTAGCCTAGCATGGCATTAGGCAGGGTGGGAAGGAGAGAAGGGCACACAAGGGACAGCGATGCATTTGCCTCTCTCACCCCTGGGGCAAAGTCTTGGATTCCTGCCAAGTGGAACCCCATGGTCAAGAGCAACCCCAGCCAGGACACTCTAGAGAGGGGGAAGGAAGCAGGCAAGAGACCTTGCCTTCAGAGTTCAAGCCCATCCTGCTAGCTCTGCTAAGCCCCCATACCATCCTTAGTGCCCACCAGTTCCTTACCTGCCCAGGGCTGACCCCCATGGGAACTGGCCTGGACCAGGCGGATGGTGTTGGTGCCCAGGCTGCGGCTGCGGCGGGGTCGGCCTTCACGGTCAGCAGCACGCCGGTACAGATTCAGCATGTAACGCAGGGGCTGCCCACTGGCTGGCCCCACTTGCCAGCCTGGGCTGCCTGGAGCCCGCGTTTGCAGAGCCTGCAGGAGGGGCAGGGTGGGGACAGCAGGCAGGGAGCCAAGGGGCAGTGGGGACTGGTTTGCAGCCTGGGAAAGGGGCGCAACGAGGAGGAGGAGGAGGCTGGTGAAAGGGTAGGGCACAGCCATGATAGGTGAGTGCCTGTTTGGGGAGGGAGCAGGTAAGTGGGACAAGGTGGGGATGGCCAGCAGAAGAATTAGGGAGAACCTGCAGTCATGCTTCTCCCCACTTGAGAGGCAGAGCTGACTGTGGGCACCAACAAAAGGATCCCAGGGTGCTTCCAGCTCCTATCAAAACAGGACAACCACACCAGCTGCTTCAGCTTGGCACAGGAACAGAAAGGTGGGGTGATTCTGTATGCAAAAAGGGATATAAATTCCAGACTAAAACCTAGCCCAACACAGCCTGGCTATGGGGGCTGTAAAGGTGCTGGGGTAAGGGAGTAGGGTGAAGTGGGGTAGGAGAACCAGCTCACTCAGCCCACCTGCTCCTGGCTCAGCCTCCTCCTACAGGGTAGGAGGTGCCTACCCAGGCCCATTTTAAAGGCATGGACTCAACCAGGTTTTAAAGAGGCAGGAGCTCCCTGGGTCCCAGGGGAATGGGGCTGGACAGAGCCTGAAAGGGTGCTTTCATGTGATGAGAGTCCCTCCAGCTCCCTCCACTCCGTGCTGACTCTCCAGCAGTGGCTCAGCACCTTCGTTGCCCATTGCTGCAAGCTAGTCTGCACTGGCCCAAGCAGGCACAGAACCTGGAGTTCTGCTCCTCAACAGCTCTGCAGCACAGCCAGGCTGCCCGGTGCCTCACTCTGTCCAGCTGGCACTAAGGCACATGGGTGAGCACAGTGACCCTGAGCCCAGCAGTGCTAAGTATGTCTGGGTAAGCTGGCAGTATCCCACTGTAGGCATCATCTTGCCATCACCATCAGCATGCCCTCAACTTTGCCTGCTTGACCAGTTTCCAGGTCTTTTTGCCAGGACCTGCTCAAAGATTGTGAGCATGATGCCCACCCCCCCTTGGCATGGGCCATTCGAGGCACTTTACATACTGGGGACAGTGACTCCATGGTGTGTGCCTGGGAAAGGCCCTCTGGACACACTAGAGAG
The DNA here is from genome assembly GCA_017589585.1 of Phylloscopus whistleri. NCBI lineage: Eukaryota > Metazoa > Chordata > Aves > Passeriformes > Phylloscopidae > Phylloscopus > Phylloscopus whistleri. The sequence goes on along the minus strand of JADMLD010000972.1, from coordinate 739,219 downwards.
TGTGGTGTGGGCAGCTGCAGCCAGTGCCACCTCCAGAGCCCCTGGTGTTGTGCCCAGACCCACAGTACACTGTTGGTCTCCTGCTGGGATGGAAGCAGCCAGGGGGTGAGCACACTGGTTGGGAATCACTGGTGCAGGCATAGGGACATGGGGAGAGCTGAGGGGGTTGTACTGCTGTCTGCTGCCCACTCTTCCTGGTGCCAGCTGGGCACAGTGCTAAGGGCTGGGAGGGCTGTGTGGGAGTGTGTGTGGTGCTAAATGTGCTGTGGGGCCATGTGATGAGCCAGGGCACAAGAGCCCTCTCGCCTGGCCAGGCAGCCCTGGTTATTCATTTGGGAAAGCACACAAGGGGCAGATGAGCCAGTGAAGGCTGGGAAAAGTCTGGGCATGGTAGCAGCCAGTCATGAGTGAGGGGCATGACAAGGCAAGTGGGAAGGCCAAAGGGGAGAGAAGGAGATTTGGGTCAGGGATAGTGGACATGTCAGCAGTGGACATGTCAAGGCTGTATGGGGCAGGAGTGGGGGGGGGACGACCATGCATCTCTCCTGGGTGGACTCCAGCACTACAAATAGCCCAGGTACCACTCCACCCTGTGCCCTGTGACACTGTGGCTGTATTGGGCTGCCTGCAGCTGGGCTGCGCTGGGAGCAGGCAGAATTCAAAGCAGGTGCTTGTGGACAGGGACTATCAAGAAAAACTTGAGACCCTTCCAGCCCTGGGAATGAACAAGCTCACCAGCCTGGCACTGCAAGCCGACCCTCCTGGGCCGTGGCAGGCAACCAGGGCCCGCAGGCGCTGCTTGCGGAGCAGAGATTTCCAGGCTTGCTGTGTTGTCTGGAAAGGAGATGAGTAAGAGTCGTGGCCCCAGGCGGGAAGGGGAGGAGCAGGACTCTCGGGCTCCCCCGGGAATCCTTGTCTATCCACTCCCACCATCTCTGGCTGCCATCCGCTCCTCCTCCCCCTGCCTCAATTTTACCCAAGCAGCACAGCTGCCTCTCCTGGGCCCGGCAGGGAAAAGACAAAGGTGAAGAACGGCCCAACTGCCATGCACGCCCTAAAGTGCCTGGCAGGATATGGACAGGGTGGAGGCTGGCTTGGGTAGCTCAGACAGGAGCCAGCAGCATGTGCTGGCCTGCAGGCAGTGGAGCTTGGGGCGCCAGTGTGATTGCGTGGTGGGGAGCTGGTGGGGCTACATCACCCTGCTGCCACCCCCTCGCACTCGTGTGAGTGCTGTCAAACTGCCACTGTGCCAGGCTAAGCTGTGCCGAGCAGGCCCTATTGTGTGGGTTCCTTGTGTGGGTTCCATATTGTGCTGAACCAAACTGGGTCATTTTGAGCTGAACTGTGCATGGTCAAGCTAAGTCAAGCCAGGCCAGGCTCTGCTGAGCTGAACTGTGCCAGCCCTGCTTGTCCAAGTCAACCAAGCTGAACTGCACTGAACAAAACTGGGCCAGGCCAAGTGGAGCTAAGCCAGATGAGGCCTCTGGTTGTTCTGCTATGTAGCAAACTTAACTTTGCCCTGTGTCATGTTGAGCTGAGCAAGCCAGAATGTGCCAACCCAGCTGAACTGCACTGAGGCATGCCAGGCTGAGCCATGCTGGGCCAGTTAATCCATGCTGGCTCCCCTGCCATCCCACTTGAGCTGAGCTGAGCTGAGCTGTGCTGTGTCATGCTGCACTGAGGTCTGCCCACCTTCCATATCATGCCATGCTGGGCTGAGCTGGACTGAATTGAAATACGCCGGCTGGGCTGTACCAAGCTGAGCCAAGCAGCTCCCTTCAGGTCCCTGGGCTAAAGGATGGCATGCCAAGCTACTGAGTAGAAAGGTGCTGTGCCATTGTGTGCAGAGCCATGCCATGAGCCGTGCCGTGCCGTGCCGAGCCGTGCCGAGCCGGCCGCCGCCGTCCCCCCGCGCCTCATTGGCGGCGGCGGAGCAGTCCCGGTGCGGGCCGGCCCCGCCCCGCACTCGCCCCGCGCCGCTCAGCCCGGGCGGGCGGGGGTGTCATTTCCTCCACAGATCGGGGCCGGGCCGGGATGGGGCTGTAGCTGTAGCCGCCATGGAGCGGGCCGAGGGCCGGCTCGGCGCCCCTCAGTACGTGCATGTGCAGCTGCAGGGAGGCGCGCCCTGGGGCTTCACGCTGCGCGGCGGGCTAGAGCACGGCGAGCCCCTCATCGTCTCCAAGGTAGGCGCGGCCGGCACAGTCCCGCGTGGGCTCCGCGGCATCCCCCCGCGAGGGGCCTCCAGCCCGAGGAGCGATGACACCCGGAGCGCGGCGGCGTCGGGGCTATGGGGAGCTCCGGCCGCTGGGTCTCGTATCCTGGCGCCGCGGGACGGGGGCGGGCACTCGCACCCACGATCCCCGGCGACCCTCCACTTAGAGCCGCGGGGAAGAGTGAGAGAGAGAGGGGCGGAGGGACAGCCCGGGCCCGGCGGCAGGAAGAAATGCCTCTGGCACATCCGTTGGCCTGGCGTCGGGGGCGGCCCCCACGTCTCCCTCGCGTCTTTCCCGGTCCCGTCCCGCGGGCCGTAGCCGGGGGAGGTCAGACCCGTGTGCCCATACGTTGGTGCCGCGTCCGTGGGCGCCCTGGGCACCGGGTTCTGCGGGGACGTTTAGGGCCACGGTGGGGGAAACAGAGTCCGTCCCGTCATGCCCCGGCACCCCTGGAACGCAGGGGCAAGACCGTGCCCGGGACGAGGCTGGCGCCGGGGTGCGATGCCGAGCCCAGTCGCAGCCGGTAGCGAATGCTGAGGGTGACTCCTGCGGCCCCGACGTCTCGCCACGCAGAGGGTCACCGATTCCCGCGGCCCCCGCCAGCGCATCGCCCTGCGTGGGGACTCGCGGGGAGACCCGCAGGGAGCCGGGCAGCGGAACTCCAATAGCCACCCCTCCACGGAGCCCGGACAAGGCCCTGTCGCCGGACGATTTGGCCGCCTGCCCGCCCAGTGTCACCGTCCTGCTGAGCCGGGGTGCGGCGGGCAGGGCTGGCGGCCCCGGGGCTGCTCCCTGCCTCGAGCCGGGCTGACTGCGCCCCCGGGCCGTTCCACGCCCTCGGCGGGACGCGGGCAGCGCGGTCTGGCTGGGGGAGCTGGAAAAGTGGCTCCAGTCCCAGCCCTGCTCCCTGAGGTGGCACCGCCGGCGGGTGGAGAGCCGGGCGCCGAGGGAGTAACTGCCCGCGCCCCGATTCGCTGCCGGCCTTCTGGGTGGTGGGTCCCCATGGGTCCGCCGGTTGCCAGAGGAGGAGATGGGAGGGCCCGGCGGTGTATGTTCCTCACCACTTTTGAGAGGGGGTTGGCTTGCGGGCCGCGGGGTGTCGGCCCCCGGCGCTCCCACGGACACGCCGCCACTGCGTGTGCTCGGCAGACAAAAGGGGCTTGTTCCATCGCTCTGTGCATTCAGGGGAGGGTCCCCCGGGGCCACTGCTCTGCCGCTACGGCCGGCCGAGGTGCGGAGAGGGGCCAGCCCCCGCCTGTGGCGCGGGAGGCGCGGGCCGGAAAGGGGAAGGGTGTCCGCGCACTCGGTGACAGAGTTTGGCCTCTGAGCCCACTCCGGGCGGGATCCCTTCCTGTGGCAGAGTCCCACGGCGGTGCTCACACGCGCTCTTAAGCCTTCCATGGAGCTGCGAACGCCCTCTGGCACAGGCTTCCCTCAGCACGTCGGGGGCAAGGAGGGAGGTTGGTGTGGGGCAGGGTGGGCACAGCTCTGGCACTATTCTGGTTGTGACTCCTAAGACAAGTTTCTCCTGAGACAGGCAGACATAACCGTGAGCCATCTGGTGCCCAGCATTAGGGCCCAGATTGAACTCCAGGGATGGTGTTGGGCAAGTGTCCTGGGCTGGCCCAGCCAGGCAGGGCAGCAGGCAGTGGGGTTTGGCTGCCAGTGCTGAGTTCACTGGTGACAAAGGCAGAACAAGGGGCTGTTTGTGCCAAATTTAGCTCCTGATGAGTGGTGCCAGGGCTGAGCCTGTCCATCCTGGTACATGTGATGGCCCAGACATGAGTGCAGACCTGGTGGTGTCCTGCAGCAGTGGGGACACCTTTCACTTCTGACTCATCCCCATGGCTGTGGCAGGCAAGACTGGGAGGGCATGTGGCTGGACATAGGACTGAGGTGAAGGTGCAGCCTGCCTTGCATGCTCTGCTGCTGCCCAGTGGTGGGCAGTAGCACGGCAGGGGGTAAACCCAGGTGTTCCACCGACTGCATGGTAGGACTGGGAGCCCTCAGAGGCAGGCAGGGTCCCCTGCCAGGAAGGCAGCCCCATGGCTGACATATGGGTAGGAGGGCAGCCTGCCTGCACAGGCAGGCACATTGGTCTGTGCCCAGCCTGGGCATGCATTGCAGTGCTAAGGTTCCTGAAAAAATGGGAGAACTGTTGGCTCTGGGCACTGCTGTGCCAGGCAGGGCCATGGGGCAGTGGTGCACTGGGCAAGAGGCTTGGCTGCCTCTGCCTTCCTCCCTCCTAAGGTTACATTTTGTCCAGGGGTAGTGGAATGCCCCGTGAGTCCTGTCCCGCATTAGGGCTGGAAAGTGGTGCCCAGGGGCACATGCATAATGACTGACCTGCTAGGAAGCTGTGTGTGCTCCCTGGCACTGGGGCCTGGCTGCCCTGCAGGCACTGTGAGCAGTGCTTATTCCTTGGCCAGGCCTGGAAGCAACTGGTCAGGGTGAAGAGCCCATGGACAGGGTTGGTGCAGGAGCCCCGGCATGGGGCCAGGTTAGCTCTGCCCTGCGGGTGGCTACAGGGTCTTGCCACATCCACACTGGGCGTGGGGCACCCCAGGTCCTGCCCCATGTACCTGCATGCCCAGTGCTACTGCCACCACACAGCAGCAGCTCCAGTCGCTTGCCAGCCCTGTGGTGTGGACTTGGCGATCCCTGGCCATTGCGTGGCAGGATGGCAGACATCAGTGCTGGCAACGGCACTCGGCCTAGCCCAGCTGGGCACTGCATGTCGCAGGGCTGCCAGGACTGCACCTACCAGCTAGAGCAGAGAGCATGGGCCAGGATCTCACATGCTGGCAGCACCATGGCCCTACTTCCTCTAAGCACAACAATACAGTGTGCCAGGTTCATTTTGGCCACAGGTGTTAGGGAGGGTAGGCATGTGCCAGGGCTCAGCACATCCCCTACTGTTGCTTCCTCTGGGCACATAGGGTGGGATGGCATCCTTTGGGCATCGAAATCACCATGGGTGCCCTGACAGGCTCAATTTGGGGTTGGAAGCAGCGGTAGGGGGCTGGCATCCACGCCAGACAAAGGGCCCTTGTGCTGCCTGGGCCTGCGGGGGAATCTGCTGGGATGGGACATTTTTCTTTCTCCCCCCTCCCCAATGCCCTTGCTCAGAAATTCATGTGACCAGAGAAGGGGGAGAGCCTGGCCCCGCAGATCCCTCTGTGGTGCCTGGAGCTCAGGCACCTTCTCCGAAGCCTCTTTCTCCCCTGACACGCGGTGGCTGTGGAACATCCTCTGGGATATTCTGGGGGCCGTGCCCCCCTTGACACTCCTCTCTGTCACCCAGGTCGAGGATGGGGGCAAGGCTGCACTGTCCCGCCGGCTGCAGCCAGGTGATGAGCTGGTGAACATCAGCGGGACGCCGCTGTACGGATCCCGCCAGGAGGCCCTCATCCTCATCAAGGGCTCCTACCGCACTCTGAAGATGATCGTTCGCAGGTTGGCAGTGCTGTGGAGGGTTCACAGGGAGGGCCAGTGGGGCTTTACCTGCCTGGGGGACTGGCAGGAACCTGGAGGTGCCCTTGTCTTGGGTCAGGGTGGGGAACAACCCTTTTGCTGCTGTCAGCACTCCTTCTAAGTGGAGGTTCCCCAGCCAGCAGAGCCAGGGCAGTGCATCGGGCTCGCCACCCCCTCACTGGGCGGTAATCTCAAGCATGGCCGCTCCTCTCCCTTCCTGCCTGCCTGCCTCCTGCCTGCCTGCTTGCCTGGGAAAGGAAGGAGAGGCAGGGCTGGGCCTTGCAGTCCCTTCCCCCCACAATCCCTCCAACTGCATCCATTCCCTGGCTGCATCCTGACTGACTCCAGCTCCAGCAGCACTCAGGGGCAGGGACGGCGCAAGGGCACTGTCCAAGGGGCAGGGGTCCCACGGGACTCCGCTGGGGCTCAGCATCATCCATGGTGAGTTTGGGGGTTCTGAGAAGTCCCTGCGCTGACCTCACAGCTTGCCGCTCTCGTCCAGTCAGTAGATGCTGTGGCAGCACTGGGCAGTTGGGAGGGACAGGAGGTGGCTTCTGACCGCGTCTGTGCAGTGGCATGTGCTGGGGGACTGGAGACTCCTATGGATGCTGTGAGGGTTGGGATGGGGACCAGCACAGGACCCTTCCTAGAGATATGATGTGGCTGATGCTTGCTGCAGATGCTGAGGGACAAAGGAACAAGGGGGAGTTCAGGCTTGCGGTGGAGACAGATGTGGCCCCAGTCTCCCTTGGTGGAGCCAGTCCAGTCCCAGCAAGGACACTTATCTTGCTCAGGGCATTGCCTATGTGCTGTGCAGGGGCCATGTCCTCGGTCCCCTGCTGATGCAGCAAAAGGGATGCTGCAGTTTGGGGAGCCCTGGCCAGATGGGTGAGCTGGGGGATCCCCTTGTCCAGTGCTGGGTGCTTGCAGAGCTGGACCCTCCTCGCTGCCATCCCCTCTGGGCGGGCGCTGGCCTGGAGGGGACAGGAAACCCCGTAGGAAGTGACTTCAGCCCCGGTTCCTTGGCCTGGCTTCCTCCCCATTCTTGTCCTTTCCCGCTGTTGCTCTTGGCAGGAGGAGCGTGCCGGTCCTCCGGCCCCATTCCTGGCACGTGGCCAAATTTGCCGAAAGCCGCCCAGACGTCCCCGCCATGCACTGCTCGGCTGATGGCTTCAGCCTCTCCTGGCCCTCCGGGTGTGATGTCAGGTGAGACCCTGGGTGCAGTTATGAGGCTGTGCAAGGGTAGGGGGGACAGGCGGGACACCCTTTTGGGTTGTGGCAGTGGGGGTAGCAGAGGTGCTTGCATACGTTACTTTCGGGCATCCCTCCTCATCCTGCATTACCCTTTCCCCTGGCTATTTACTCCCAGCTCCCGGCAGGAAGGGGCGGTGGCTCTGCTGGAGAGAGCCAGGAGCTGCTTAGTCCCACTGCACTCCCTGCCAGAGCTGGGAGGTCTCAAGTGGCTGGAGTCACACACACCCAGTGTTCCCTGTGCCTGCTCCTCTTGTCAGTGCCAGGCAACCTTGGTAGTGGCCTCAGCCCAGGGGTGAAGGGCAGGTTGGGGCAGTGCTGCCCTGTGCTCTGTTGCCCCAGGGAAGGTGTATGTGTGGGGGTTGGCTCCCTGGGATCTCTGTGGAGCTGGGTGCGGGGCAGCAGGTGCCTGTAACACTGGCATGGGGCCAGGCAGCAGCAAGCTGTCCCTGCAGTGGAACCCACTGTCCTGGCACTGCAGCACTGACCGGAGCAGCTCCATCGGGAGCATGGAGAGCCTGGACCATCCCAGCCAGGCCTGCTATGAAGGAGACCCCTCACCCGTTGACCAGGGCATGTACCACAGCAAGCGGGACTCGGCCTACAGCTCCTTCTCTGCCAGCTCCATTGCCTCTGACTGCGCCCTTTCTCTCCGTCCTGAAGAGGCTGTGTCCGTCAACTCCAGCCTCCAAGGCCCCTGCAAAGCCCCTGACAGGCGCTACCTGACCACAGGGGCTGAGCCATCTGCCAGCTGGCACCCTGAGGCCTGGAGGGCACCTGTGCCTCCCCAGCCCCCTGTTAGGAGGGACAGCTTGCGGGCAGCCCCAGCTGGCAGAGGGGACAGGCGCCAGGCATCAGTGTCAGTGGATATGCTGCATGCCAAGGGCCGATGGATCTCTGACACCTTCCTCTGCCAGCGGGATGGGGAGGCGGAAGTAGTGGGCAGGAGGACACTGGTGCCATACCCCTATGAAGGACTGTCTCTCTGCTGAGCAGTATTACGTGCAGAGCTCCTGCCCGGACCGATGCCCAGCTGAGCCACTCCTGGGGGAGAGCATGGAGTCTGACAACCAGCCGTACCTGGATGACAGCATGCACCAAGTACCTGATGCCATGACAGCAGGTGACAACCCATTGCTGCCCCCTCTCAAGGGCCACGTGTCACACCGTCACAGTGCTCCGGAGCAACTGCTGGCCTCCCAGCTCCACTCCCTCCAGCTGGGCACTAACAGTGGGCGAGCCTCGCCAGCACCCAGTGGGCAACACTGGACCTTGTCCCCGCTGCATCCTGAGGGCAGCCGGGGGGGAGCCACAGGGGCTGCCCAGGACCCCCCGCACTGTCCAGAGCCTTGCTGCCGCCCACCGCCGTGCCGCTGCTGCCCTGAGCTGCAGCAAGCCTGCGGGCAGGATGGGGATGGGGCCAGCCCAGCACTCAGCACTGAGGGGCCAGTGGAGGAAGAGAACCGAGGAGGGGCACGGCGGGCTGGGGGACCTCCCCACCGCTCTGCTCAGATGCGCCGCCGCAGCGACCGCTTCGCCACCAGCCTGCGCAATGAGATCCAGCGGCGCAAGGCCCAGCTGCAGAAGAGCCGGGGTCCTGGTGCACCTCCACCTGGTGAGGAGCCAGTGGAGGAGACTGAGGAGCCCCCCGAGGGCAGTGTACTGGCAGAGCGACCCCCTGCCTTGCCTGAGTGTCTCAGCCCTGCACCGAGTGAGGACAGCAGGAATGCTGGCTGCTCTGCAGACCGGAATATCCCCAGCCCCGACCCAGTGCCAGCCCCCAAAGGGCCCCCATCACCTGAGCGGGTGGTGCCAACAGCCAGGGGCCGCTGGCGCTGGTCACCAGAAAAGAAGCTTCAGCTGCAACACTCACCCAGCCCCAGTGAACTGGAGGCCTACAGCCAGGGCCCGGCGGCCTGCAGCTCCCCACCACGGGGCAGCAACGAAGCAGTCCTGCTGCCCTTTGCTGACCGCCGCCGGTTCTTTGAGGAGAGCAGCCGACCGGCACCACCCTGGCGCAGCAAGCTGCCAGCAGGTGATCCTAGCGCCTTCCAGCCCCCTGGCCCTGAGCACCGGGATGTCCGCCGCCTCTCTGTGGACCAGCCCTACAGCCCCTCCTCACCTAGCCGCCCTGGCTCTGCTGGCCCCTATGCTGAATGCTGCCGGGAGCAGCCCCTCTGTTACAAACCACTGGGGAGGCCAGGGGAGCTGGATTACCTGCGGGGCCTCTCCTACCCCTATGGGGTTCCCTTGTGCCCTGAGCCCTGCCGCTACAGCGGAGGGGACCTGTGCCCACGACCACTGCCCCGTGACCACGCCTGCCGTTGTTACCCTGTGCCCTGGGTGCGCTGCCCTGACTGCTGCTGCCCGGCCCCCCATCCTGGGCGAGAGGAGAGTGATGCTTGGCCCCCCCGGAGAGTTTTCATCCCGGTGAGTCACGCCCTGTGGGACTGTGCTGGGGAGCAGCACTGACACTCCCTTGCACCCCTGGACCATGACCCTGGGTTGGGGTGCGGGGTACTGTGTGCCCATTGGCCCCACAGACCTCCTGCATGCCTTCTCTGCCTGAATGGGGATGGGACAGAGGTGCTGGGGTGTGGATTTCACACTGCCTTCCCCCACACATAGGAATTTCCTCAGGATGAGTGGGAACCACCTGCAATAACCAGGAAAGTCAGCCAGTCCATCAGGTGAGCCCATGCCAGGTGCCATATATGTGCCACTCAATGGGGACCTTCACCATGGGGATGTGCGGACTGCCATGATTTTGATTGGGGATGTACAAAGTGTCTCCTGTCCTGCCTTGGCCATTCTTGGCATGGTGTCCTTTGAGGTGGGAGGGGGCACACAGGGCAAGGGGGTGTGAGGAGGTGTTCACAGCAAAGATGGTCCCTCCTTACCCTTCCCTAGAGGTCTGGGGGACTGGCTGGGGTAAATGAGGCAGGGCATGAAATGGGCCTGAACTGCCATATGGGTGATTGTGTGTGGGAGGACGGGTGCCTACTTCTCTTCCTAGTGAGTTCTCCAGCTACCCACTGGTTTTCCCAAGGCTTAGCCCATTCCACACCTGCCTTGAGAGCACCGAGCCAGAGTGGCCACCCTGCTACCGAGCCACATCCACGCATGACCTCTTGTGGGATAGTGACCATCTGGCTCACACCCCTGAGAGCCCCTCGGATCCACTACACCGTCCACTACGGGGCAGAGCCTTCTCTGAGAGCCACCTCAACCTGGAACCTGCCAGCTCCTGGGGCCGTGATCAGAAGGACCTTTTCCGTGCCAAGCTGGACCCTCCCAGCATCCCCAAAAAGAAGGGCCCCCCACCTCCCCGCCCACCTCCGCCCAACTGGGAGAAGTACAGGCAGTGCCGGGCATCCCAACACCCACCAGATGGTGCTGGGCATGGCTCTGCCTTCTCTGCTGCCCCAATGCCAATCCGCAGCATTGCTGAGGCAGTGAGGGAGCGGTCACAGACCCTCACCGGGGAGCAGAAAGGCCAGTCCTGGGGTCACACTGCTTGCTCCCCTGCTCCACCACGTGCCTGGCCCCGACCTGAGCCCCCCAGATCACTCCGCAGGACTCCTGGGCCTGATGCTGCCAACACTGAGATTTGCAGGCAAGTGATGCCATTGCATGGGGGTGGGAGTGAGAAAGCAGGCACAGCCAAGACACATGAGGGGGCTTTTGTGGGCCCTTGTACCCTGTATCAGAGCATCCTAATCCACTCCTTGCAGCACCTTGTGGGGGTCTTTTGCATTGTGGGGTGTCCCTGACCCTGGCACGGCCATAGCTGTGAGTGTCCCTGCCCCCGTGGGTGGGCAGGGTAGCTGACATGCCCTGGGTGTGTGTTGGCAGGGTGTCAGGAACAGGGGAGAAGCGGACAAAGATGAAGCAGTCCTGGGAGATGGAGGAGCAGCCTCAAAGGCTCATCCAGAACCAGGAGCACGGTTGTAACAGTCCCCGTGGGGTGGGTGAGTGCTCCCTGTCCCTGCATTGTGGCTCTGGCCCTGCCCTGCTGGAGGCACTCAAGCCCAGTTCTGGGGCAGTGGAAGGGGTGAGCTGCCAGGGCAGCTGGCCCCAGCCCCGCTGCATGGACTCCAAGGAACAGCTGTCGGACGTGGCTGTCAGAGACCATTCCCTGGCCAGTGTCCTGCCCCCCTTGGCTTCCCCTGGCACCGCCACTGAGGTGATGGGTGAGCTGCTGGTGGCAGGGGAGCGACAGGCCTGGCGGAAGTGTCTCCAGCAGGACTGGCACCTGGAGGCTCTGGCACAGGACAGGTAGGACTGGCACGGCACTAGGCCCCATGCCAAGGGCAGGCTGACGCCCCCAGTGCTTATTGCTGTATTTCTGTCTCCCCAGGCAAGGTTTTGAGCCCATCTCGCCATCTCCCAGGAGTGCTGCCAGCTCCAGTTCCTTCCCAGTGCACTATGGTGTTGCAGTGGGCAAAGCTGAGCCACTCAACAAGGTAAAGGCGCTGCCAGAGGTAGTGGAGGGGAGCTCGGAGGATGAGGAGGAAGAGGTGGACCACGAGCTGGTGGAAAAGAAGGTACAGGCACTGCTGGGGACAATTCCCTCATGGTTCCCCACTGCCCTGGCCAGGTGCTCATGGAGACTGGGGGCATTTCTGAATGCTCACAGGGACTGAGGCATCACTGATTGCTCCTGGGAGCTGGGGACATCACCAGGCACTCATGGGCACAGGGGTCATTGCTGGATGCTTGCATTGCTGGGACCAGGAACATTGCCATATACTCACATGGGGCTGGGACATTGACAGATATCTGCAAGGACCAGGGGCATTGTCGGGTGCTTTTGCAGGACCTGGGAGTCTCACCGGATGCTCATGGGGACCAGCAGCATCTCCAGATGCTTGATGTTTTCAGGGACTGGGATGTTCCCAGATGCCCACAGGGACTGGGGGCATCCATTAGGTGCACACGGGGTCTGAGACATTGACAGATTGTTGTGGGGACTGGGAATTGCCAGTAGCTTATGGGAGCCAGGGGTACTGCAAGGTTCTTGTGTACTGTGGGCCCCAGCATAGCACCCCTACACCTCTGTGCCAGTTCCCTGATCCTGTGGGGAGTGGCCCCAGTTACTCTTGACTGCTTTGCTCTGGCAGTTGCAGCTGATCGAGAGCCTGAGCCGCAAGCTGGTGGTGCTGCAGGAGGCACAACGGGGGCTGCAGGAGGACATTAGTGCCAATGGGGCACTGGGTGAGGATGTGGCTGCCCGCCTGCAAGCCCTCTGCACCCCAGGGGAGTTCGACAAGTACCGCCTCTTCGTGGGCGACCTGGACAAAGTGGTCAACCTCTTGCTCTCCCTCTCGGGGCGCCTGGCCCGGGTGGAAACTGCCCTGGGCAGCCTGGGGCCGCACGCCCCTGCTGAGGACAAGGTGGGCATGGGGAAGGGAACCCTCACTCATGAGATTTTGGGCTGCGGGATGCCCTGCCAATGCCAGCTGTCTTGCCCACAGTTGGCCCTGCGGGAGAAGCAGCGGCTGCTGGTGGCACAGCTGGAGGACGCCAAAGAACTGAAGGAGCACGTGGGGCGGCGGGAGGAGGCAGTGGGTGCCATGGTGGCGCGGTACCTGCCTGCCGAGCACCTCCAGGACTACCAGCACTTCATCAAGATGAAGTCGGCCCTCATTGCTGAGCAGCGGGAGCTGGAGGAGAAAATCAAGCTGGGCCAGGAGCAGCTCAGATGCTTGCGTGAGAGCCTTGGCCAGGCCCCCAAGGACTGCTAGCCCCCTACCCAGCCTCCCTCCGGGATCCTGGCTGCGATCCCAGCTTGCTGCCAAAGCGGATCCAGCCCCTTGTGGGCTCTCCCTGTGTCTGTCCATTCGTCCAGCTGCTGCCTTTTATTTATTTTTCTGATTTACCAAGCAGGGGAGGGGTTACCAGTCCAGGTGCTGACAGGCTGTTGTTCCACAGAGCTGTCATGGGCTCTGGCAACTCAGCAGCCTCTGGCTCAGCGAGACCAGATGGATGGATGCTACCACCACTCTCATGGGTCTCTCTGTTCCCATGGGGTCCCTCCAGCTTGTCCTGGACACCAGTGCCTGTCTCGTATCTGGTGCTGTACCACGTGCTTAAACACTCTCCAGCTACTATTCATGCAGCACCTGAAAGGGTTAAACTGTGCACACCCTTTGTCATGTCTGTTTGTCCAGCTCTGTCCATCTGTCCGGTGGGAGCTGAAGGAATTTCAGCCCCAGCATCCTCTTCCTTCCCCATTGTGTCAGAAACAATGGTCCCAGCCAGCGGGTTCTTAACCCACTCCCTGCTGGCTGAGGGACCACACGGGGCCGAGGTGAGTACCAGTAGGTGCTGTGTACCTGTGTCTTGGGATGGTACCCTGCCAGGGCATGGAATTCTGGGACCAGTACACTGAGGCCTGCAGCTACTCTGTCACCAATGCTGTGGGCATGGAGATGACTGGGCCTCATCCAGCCCTCTCCTGTAGCTTCTAGCTCAACACCAGGAGCGATTAATACAGGAAAAAAACACATGAAGGACAAAATGGGGTACCTGTCACTTTTTCTGTGCTGCAACAGCACAAACAGCACTTAGATGTCACCTCTGCCACTGTCCACTTGTCTCCATGGCATGAGCAGGTGCCTTCATACTGATTTTGCGCAGGGGTTTAATGCAACCAGGAGGAGCTTGAGGCAGGACGTTGAGGAGGCAGGTGGGCTGCAGCACTTTGGGGTGGCCCCATAGCTGGACAACCGAGCCCAGGGTTCAGGCAGCATCCATGCCTGCGTGTGTGCTCCAGCAGTAGCCCCTCTGTGTTGCTACCCCTGCTTTGGTCTACCCTTAGCCTTTTAAACACTACAGCCCACACCTGCCTGGCTGTACTGTGGGATGCTGCCTGGCAGAAGTGGGGTCCTCAGCATTCCCTCCGTCTCAACCACCCCAGGATCATTCCTAGGACCAAAGACTGCACCCTCTGGGGGCCATGGTGATCTCATGGTGAGGTTCAGCAGCCCTGCACAGGGCCCTGTGCTGGAGAAGCTGCCAGCGCCTGCATGTTGCTGCACACCATTGTATCTTTAACAGTAAAGCAGCAGCAGGAGCTGCACATCTGTCCCAGCTGTTGTCTTGCATGGTTTGTCCCTATGCCCCAACAAGTGGTACTGGAGCGGGGAGGGGTAATTGCCCCAGCTGGGATGAACCAAGGCTTGGCAAGCTCTTGGGAGCTGATTATCCCCGTGGCACAGGGGGCACCTGAAGTGCAGCTGTTGGGCAGGTGTCTTCTGCTCCCAGTGCTCCTAGTCTGCGTTGAGGCCCGGGTCAGTGCCTGGCCCCTTCCCCCGGGATGCGCGTAGGGGTCACAGCATTTGGGCAGTGGATACAATGTTTTCCCTGGCAATTTACCGGGGCATAGTTGCCAGAGCTTTTGGGACAGCCCCGGGGAGGGGGTGGTCGTGCCCGGGAGGATGTCGCCGTGCTGCCGTTGCGGAGCCTGTTCCGGGGTGCCCCGACTGACGGCGGTGCGGCAGGGTGGTGCCCAGTGCCTTCCCTGGGGATTCCTCTGCTCGCCGGGAGCACCGAGCACCCCGTGCCCGCGCCTCCGCAGCCCGGGGCAGCGCAGGGGCGACGGCGGCCGCTGGGCGGCGCCAGTGCGCGGACGGAGCACGCGCCTGCAGGTGGGCGCGGGAGCGCAGGTGTGCGCGGGCACGCGCGCGGGGTGGGCAGGGGAGCGTGGTGGCGTGCGCGCGCACAGGTGTTGGGACGGGACGCCGGGGATGCTCCAGCGTGAGTCCGTGCATTTGAGTTCAAGTGCACGGGGCGAGTGTGAGTTTAGGCGAGTGCACAACGGGATGCGCACGTGCACGCGCATGGGAGCGCGTCGGCGAGTGGCCGGAAGCATGTGGAGCTCGAGCATATGGCTGTGCGGGGGATACGGGCACGTGCACGTCAGTGCAGACAAATGGATACGTGTACGCACAGGTGGATGTGTGCACATGCATTTGAGCACGCACAGCTGAACGCTTACGTAGATGAGCGCACGCACATGCCTGTGAGCACACATGTCCGCACAGTTGAACACATGCCATGTGTGGGAGCGCATGTGTGCAGGGCACAGCCCCGCGCTGCTGCTCACAAGCACTAGTGGTGAGTGACTGCACGTGCAGGTGAACACACACACGGGGGAACTTGTCCTGTGTCTGATGTACACATGTGAATGCATGCACACGTGTGTGCACATGCAAGTGAGCCAATGCACACATGAGTGAATGACGCACATGTGTATAAGTGTGAGTTCATAGGGCTACTTGTGTAAGCCCTTGCATATGGATAACCTCAGGCACAGGGAAACTGTGCCCCATGACCCATTCAAAACCCCATTGTCCCTCCATGCAGCTCCAGCTGCTGCCAGGTAGCACCATCAGCCCAAGGCATGGCAGCACAGCCAGGTTGCTTGGTACAGGCACCCTCGCTACTGGATGTTGCCATGGCATGGGGTGTCCTGGGGATCCCTTTGTGAGACCCCAGAGGAGATGCAGGCTAGCAGGCCCATCATAGTACTCAGGGTCCTCAGTCTCCCAGAGTTGCAAACAGAACCCACAAAGCTCTGGTGTCTGTTTCCCCATGGCGATGATCTCTCCATTTTACAGATCCCAGATCTGTCCCATGATATCCCATACACCTGAGCTGGGGAAGGATGAGGACATGGCAGGTAGTGATGCTTTAATGAGAGACCCCTGTCATGTGTGGGAGATGAGGAATCCTGGAGCATGAAAGTCCAAACCCCATCGTAGGCCCCCTTCACTACCAGTCCATTGCAGCCCAAAAGGAAAGCCATGCATTGGGAAGGGACAAGAAAACCCTCCCTGCCCCTGCGCTGGGACAGCATGGCCAGCAGGAAGGAAGGGATATGGGGCTCTGCCAGCATGGAGAGCCCAGAGTGGTACTGGGTGAGAGATAAGCATGGGGGCCCGTTGGACACTGTGCGATGGAAAGTGAGGCCAGACCATCTCTCCCTGGATGTGGGCTGTTTGGCGGCACACCCCCCTGTGTGCTGCATGTGTATGGCCTCCAACACACACTCTGGAGCATGTTCTATGCAATCACACCTCTGTGGGGGTATCTGCATGCATGCACACCACAGACTCACGGAAGGGTTTGGGTTGGGAGGGATCTTTTAAGGACATTGTGTTCACCTCCCCTGCCATGGGCAGGGACATCTTTCAGGGATGCCAGGTTGCTCCAAGCCCAATCCAGCCTGGCACTGAACACTTCCAGAGATGGGCCAGCCACAGCTTCTCTGTGCAACCTGTGCCAGTGCCTCACCACCCCCATGAAAAAGGATTTCCTCTTTCTATCTAACCCAGACACACCATAGGTCACTTTAAAACTGTTGCCCCTTGTTCTGTCTCGACATGCCCTGTGAAAAACTCCTTTTGGAATCCCCTTGACATATTGAAATGCTACTTTAAGGTCTCCCCGGAACCTTGTCTTCTTCAGGCTGAACACCCCCCATCTCACTACCTGTCTCCACAGCAGATGGTTTTCAGCCCTCAGAGCATCTCTGTGGTCTCCTCTTGACCTGCTCTAACAGCACCACATCCTCCTTGTGTTGGATACCCCAGAGCTGGAGCCAGCACTCCTGAGCATCTCACCAGAGCAGAGCAGAGCAGAGAGCAGATGGGGAGAAGCTCCCTCCCTCATCCTGCTGCCCACCCTGCTGGGGATGCACTCAGGACATGGGTGGCTCTCTAGGCTGCCGGCACGTTTGTGTGCATGTGGAAGTGTGTGTACAAGTTAGTGCGTGGAGGCATCTGTGTGTGTGCTCGGCCATGCCTCCATGTGTCACTGTGTGCCCATATAGTTGCATGGCGATGGTGCACATGCTCACCTGCGCCTGGGGTGTGTATGTGGGTATGTGCACAAAAATGTGTGTGCCCACGGTGTGAATGCTCACCTGTGCCAGCCATGTGCCTGCCCTTGTCCATGGGGAATGCACAAATCTGTGCACAGTGACAGTGCATGTGTTCACCCATGCCCACATGCATCTATGTGCATGCACGTGGTGCATGTGCTTTCCCATGCCTGGGGTGCGCAGGCTTCTGCGTGTGGTCTGTGACCACAGATATGGGCATGGAACCGTGCATATGCCTGCTTGTGCATATGCCTTTGTGGATGGTGTACACACCTGTGTAGCTGTGATGCCTCTACGTGTGCTGGCCCTGCTCACGCGGGTGGTGCGTGCACAGGTGCACTGCAGCGGTGCATGTGCTCTCCCATGCCCATGCATGTGCCCGTGTGAGTGGAGCCATCCCTTTTGTGCACGCCCATGCCAGAGCCGTGCCTGCCCGTGTATATGTGAGCGTGTGCACATGCATGTGCATGGCGGCGGTGTGTGTGTGCGTGCTCACGCCTGTGAGCACTGTGCGTGCCTGGGTGCGCGCGGGAGTGTGCCTGTGCTCAGGGGCGGTTCGTGAGCACACGCGCTCCGGGTGTGCCCGCCGTGCCCGCGTGGGCGGGCAGTGCACACGTGTATGCACGTGCTCTCCCGTGCCCGCGCGGGTGCCGCACGCGGAGGCGCGCGGCGGCGCGCGGGTGCCCGCTGTGCCCGCATGCTCGGGGCCGTGCGTGGGCCGCCCGCGCCGCGCAGCAGCGCCCGCCGCACCGAGCAGGCCGGGGCTTGCGGCAGGGGCAGGGCCGGGGCCGCTTGCGGAGGCACGTCCCGGCGGGGCCGGGGGGGGGCTGCGGACGGCGGGCCGGGGCCGGAGAGAGAGCGACCTTGCACCAGCGGCGGCAGCGGCTCGGGTCGCGCAAGGTGTGTGCGGGGCGGGGGGCGCTCCGCCTTCCCCCGCCCGGGCGTGCTGCGGGATGCTCGGGGCGGGGGGGATCCGGCACCCGGCAGCCCTGGGGCTGGAGGAGGCAATGCACCCAGGGAGAGGGGGGTTCAGCAGCGCTGCCCTCGCTCCCCAAGTCTCCTCTCCCCGCAACGCTTGTTGCTGCGCCGAGGACGGCGCCGCGGTTGCCGGCAACCGCGGGGAAGGGGGAGGGTGCGGCGGAGCCGGCCCGCGGTAGGTGCGTGGGGCCCGGCACGGCGCCGTGGGGTGCCCCTCGCCATCCCCGGCCCGGGCACGACAGCCCAGCTGCCGTCCAGGCTCGCTCGTCGAAGTACGTGCCCCCCGAGTCCCTCCTCAGCCCTCGGTGCCGGCAGGGATGCCGTGGGGAGATGGCTTCCCCCGCATGCGGGAA
Organism: Phylloscopus whistleri; assembly: GCA_017589585.1. Classification (NCBI taxonomy): domain Eukaryota; kingdom Metazoa; phylum Chordata; class Aves; order Passeriformes; family Phylloscopidae; genus Phylloscopus; species Phylloscopus whistleri. The sequence continues at coordinate 721,061 of JADMLD010000972.1, read as the reverse complement.
TCCCGCCGCTCCTCCCTCCATCCCAGCCCACCCGCAGTCACCTGCTCGGGGCTGGAGACCCATGGACGCGGGAGGTTCCCCCATCCCTTCCCAGATCCTGGAGGCAGACGGATGGCAGGGTCCAGCTGCTGCTTTTCATGGAGATCCCTGCGCTGTCCCCGGCCACGCAGGACAGCCCAGCATCTCGGGGGTGGGCAACAAAGACAAATGGTACAGGCTGCGGGAAGGGGTTCCACCCCGCTATGCATCAATGTACCAATGCCCGAGCATGGGACAGCCACAGTCTCCTGCACCCGAGCCAGGAACAACGCTGGGATGCCAGGTAGGCTGAGGAATAGTTGGGACACTGAAAAAAGGCAAGGGAGGAAAACTTTGCCTGCAAGGGTGCCACCCTGAGTGTCGTTCGTGGCGAGGAAGCGCTATCTCCCTTGATTTCTAGGATTGCACCTCCCAGATGGTGGAGCCCTACAGGATGAGGCGCCATGTATGCCTCTTCAGGGCTCTTCCTCCATTCCTGTGTGTCCTTGTCCTCCCAGGGCTGTCACAGGAGGCTGGAGAGCTCTGAGCCAAGTCAGGTTGGAAGATGGCCGAGAAATTGGTGCCTGGGGACCTGTTCTCGAGGAAGACCCGGGAATCAGTGTTGTCCCTGGACTCGGACAAGCTGGCACCCATCTCACCCGAGGTGGGTGGTGAGGAGTCGTCCGACAGCGAGGGCGAGCAGGAGGACAGTTCTCACAAGCTCATCCGGAAGGTTTCCACCTCGGGGCAGATGAGAAGCAAGGTCAGGGGTGGGGGATGCTGTGGGTCAGGGGCTGGCTGGGTGTGGGGTCGCTGCTGAGATCGGGGCAGGGAGGTTTACCTTCTCTAGGGTGTAAATCAGTACCAGGTTCTTGCTGCTGGCAGACTTGATCCAGCCAGAGCTGGGAGGGTTCTGGCTCCCTGTGCCCTGTGGGAGGGCACATAGAAGCATGCAAACCCACAGTGGTAATGTCAACATTGGTCCCATGGGGCTGTGAAGCATGGATTTTATCCCACTATTCAGGAACAGGGCCCCTCCCATACCCAGACAGCCCCTACCACATTGCCTTCATGCTGCATTTGTATCCCCTGGGTTCCCCTTACCTGTCCCCGGAAGAAGAGGACTCTTTTTGGGAGGCTCTGGCCCATGGATGCTCTGGGGCTGAGATTTAGGGTCATGACAGTTCTGTAGATTCCTGGGATCCTACACCCTGCTGCAGGCACTGTGTGTGCAGGGCTTGTTGGGTGGCAAAATGGAACCTGCATCTTTCCTAATGCCCCAGATTAATTTGGCTGTGCCAGCTCCCCTGCGGGCCCCATTCCCACAGATCCAGTCCCCAATGGTGGTTTGCTGGACAGATGGGAACACCTTTGAGGTCAGACGTGACACTCATACTTCCCAGCCACTGGCATGAGAGCAGCTGCGGAGTGTGTGTGTGTGTGTGTGTGTGTGTGTGCATCACAGTTTGCTCAGAAAAAGCTATTTTGATAGCACCTACAAAGTATGGGGCGTGGTGCCTTTAGCCAAACAGGAGTGCGTGGTCAGAGATGTCCCAGCTTGGGACAGTGAAATGCAATGCAGGGAGAAATGACTTGGGCCGAATGGCTAGGTGGGACGTGGGGAGAGAAGGAGGTTTGGGGGGGACATTTTGGGGAGGGAGGATGCAGACACAGTGCTGGGAGAACGCTCTGGGTGACGTGCTGGGCGAGTGGTCCCTTTGCATCTGCCTTTCAGCCGCGGGAAGGAGGTGGTAGAGTGAGTCAAGGCAGTGCCTGCAGCGTTGGGCGGCACATGGGGGATACTAGAAATTCCCCCACAGCCAGCTCCCGGTGCCAGCCACCCCTCAGTGGGGATTTGGTGGCTGTGCTGCTCGAGGGAGAGCGGAGAGCTCTAAAAACACAGAATAGGAATACAGTTGTGGAGCAGGGGGGTATCACCAGACTCTGATGTTGGGTGATGAGGGCATGAAGGAAGGGGAATGAGGCAGTGTACTGGGTCTGGTGGTAGCTGTGGGGATGCTTGGTGCTGGGGTAGGCTCCCCTCCTGCTGGCCCTGGCTTGGCTGTTGTGCCAAGCCTGGTGCACTGGCATGAGGTGGGGCAGAGGATGCCTGCCTAGAAGTATGGAAATTGCATGCTCCCAACCTAGCACCGTGGGGTTTTGCCACTTGGCAAAAGAGATTTCTGTGTCATGGGGCATTGAGGGGGCTCTTACTGAGTCCCTCTGGCTGCTCAAGGAACATGCCTCAATTTCCCCTTTTTTGAAGCAGGCTGGCACCAGCTCTGCCCTCTCCAAGTTGGCTGCCAAGTGGGTGTAGAGGGCTATGCGGGGTGCAGGGTGTTGGGAGTGAGGCATGATGGGAAGCCAGGCCAGTGGGCAGGGTCATGGGGATGCTTAGTTCTGTGTGTGAGCCCTCAGCTTCCAGAAAGGCAGCAGTAGCCACTGGAGTTTGCCATGCAGCACTTGCCGTGCTGTGGGGCACAGGGACATCACAGGGAGCCATCAGTGCCAGGAAGTCTGAGGGGAAGGGGCAGATGTCTGGGCTATGCCCATGTCCTACAGCAGCAACACAGGAATACAAGCATGCTCTGAGCCCCAGCCCAGTTGCCAAAGCCCCCCATACCACCAGCAGGTTCTGGCCTTGCCGCTGACAGGCTGCACGTGGGGAAAGGCTGTCTCCCTGCCTGCTGTGGCTGCTGCCCACAATCTGCCTGGCATCAGCAATTAGCCATGCAGGAGATGATGCTGTGCAGTGTGCCAGGGGAGGCAGGTGGCGTGATGGATGGGCAGGTGGAAATGTCATGTCTGGGTTAACAGCTCAAGGAGTTGGGGGAGAGAGTGAGAGCTGTCAGGGCTGGAGCTGGAGGGGCCTGGGAGTGAGCTGTGTATGCCTCCCCCACCACCTCTGTGTTTCCAGTGTTGGGCTTCAGTGTTTTTCCTGAGAATGCCTTTGCCCTGGTCCAGATGGGCAGGACCACACTTGCCAGCCTGGCCTCTGGTTGGATGAACTCCTTCCTTCCCTACGGAGATGAAGATTTTTGAATGAGATTGCTGCTGCCACCCAGCAGGGTGGAGCCCGGGTCGGGCTCACAGCCCTGACATGGCACATGTGCTGCCTGTCACTCCAGCAACAGCCACACAGAGTGTGTGCCATAGCAGGCACCTTCCTGAGGGACACCTCTGGTCTTGACAGCCTTGTCACCCAGGTGGGTCTGGGGTAGGGAATCATTGTCTGTATCCCAGGGGCAGGTACCTAAAGAACACAGTAAGGGAGAGTTCAGTGCCAGGGTGGCAGTTCCTGAGACAGCAGGTGGTGGGGGGTCAGGGCACACTGTCCTTTTTTGGGTCATACGGGGTGGGTGGGGTGCTGGAGAGGGTCTATAGGAGCCTGCCATATTGAGGGGCTGGAAAGGTCAGGACCCCCTCCCTACTGCCATCCACACTCACTGGGGAGACCTTGGTCTCTGGTGATGGAAGCAGGCAGCTTCTCCCACTCCAGGCTGTTGTCCAGCCCCTGGGACAGGAGTAGGTGAGGATCACTTTGGGATCTCCTGAATCCTTCTGATTGCTGCTCCCCAATCTCAGTGCTTCTGTACTCTGAATGCCCATGCCCCCACATCCCTTCCTCAAGCCTCCACATCAATCACATTCCCCCACTCCACACCTCCAGGCTGAAACTGCAGGACACCCTGTGGGGTGCTTTGTGCCAGCATTGGCGTGGAGGCGGCGAGGTCATTGTGCTCCGTGACAAACAAACAGCTGCCAGATGCAGGTGTCCCGCTGGACTGAAAGGCTGCAGGATGGAGGGGGCCTTGCTGACGTCGTCCCCCCACACCCCGCCAATGCAGCTGGGGGCTGTCAGTTGCCTGTACCAGGTTTTAGGTGTGCAAGGGCAGAGTGGGAGGGGGGGGTGTGATGCTGCTTCCCAGCACTGGTCCACTTAAGGCTAGGCATGGAGAGAAGGTGAAGGGGAGAGAGGGGGCATTGGTTCTGGGGTGCACCAACACATTTGGGTTGCTGGGGGTGGTGGGTCACATCTTGCCCACGTGGCTGGGGCATTCATTTCCCGGCACTGCCTCAGCACTGGCTGTCCCAGCAGCTGAGTGGAGGCAGAGAATGATCCAACAGTGCTGTTTGGTTCAGCGAGCAACAGGTTCTTTGGTGATTGCACCAGAGCTGGGAGGTGGAGGCAGCAAGGGGGGCACAGCGGGCTGCATGCCAGGGATCCAGGGTTGCCCATGGCATGGACACAGTGTGCATGGCCATGGTGGGCAGGGGCCACATGCCTTGTCTGCTGTTTGGAAAGGGAAATCATGTTCCCAAATTCCTGATCTTGAGATACATCATAGCTGCTTGGTGGGGCTGAGGGACCCACCAGAATCCTCCCGTGGGGCTCAGGGAGGTCAGTGGGGTTATTGGTATGCTGGGGAATGAGGGCTTCTTGTCCTTGCTGCAGGCATTGAGCATCCTGCAGGCTCAGGGTGCCCCAGGAATGGGGCAAGCTGTACCTGTGTGTATTGGGGTGTTGGTCAGCTGTAGGGAGCCTGGTGAGGCAATGCTGTAGAGCCAGGCTGTGGGTCAGGCTGCCCACTGAGCACTAAATCATGGCCAAAAGATGAAGAAAGCAAGGTAGAGCTGGCTGGGGCCAGGCCTGGGAAGATGAAGGCCAGGTCTGATGCTTTCTTTTGCAGCAGGAGGGTGGACTATGGCTCCTGGGCAGTGCGTCCTCCAGACTTGGCACTGGTGGGACACTAGAGTGTCTCTCATACAGAGAGAGCCTGGGAGAGCTGGGACTGTTCAGCCTGGAGGAGAGACTGTAACCAAGGGGTCCCAGTTTTTGGAAGGGAAGGTGCAGCAAAGAGGGAACGAGGCTCTTCTCAGTCTGCCAATGGACAGAGATGAAAAAATAGGAAATTGCACCTCAACACAAGAAAACACTGTCTGAGACCAGGGAGGCTGGGCTTGCTCTCATTAATCAGGGCTTGCCAAGCTGGTGGCTGGGGTGTGAAGATAGCCCCACCGTCACTAGCCGGATGTTTGTGAGGTTTCTCAAGCACTCTGCCCTCTTGCTGCTCACTTTTTCCATTATGTGAATGTCGCTCTTGCCCATCAGCACTTGCCCACCCCTGCTGGCCAGAGTGGGAGGGCTGTGCCCACCAGCATTGGGGCACAAGCAGCAGGGGGGAACTAGCACAGGTTGGGCTGATGTGGGACGCCTGCCAGCAGGATGCTTGGGGACCAATGTGGCTGTAAATAGGGAAGCATGACCTGGTTTTTAAAAAGCAGCTGCTGGATGATGTGCTTTATGGGGGTTGCCTTTCTTCTGTGGGCTCCGTTCCTCATTCCTCTCCTGTTAATTCCCCCTTTCCCCTTGCCTTGTGGGCAGGATGTGGTGGGTTGTCAGGACTGGTGCTGGAATCTCCTTTTAAGCATCCAGGCAGCATGGGGAGAGCATGCTGTGGTTGATCCTGCAATGGCAGAAAGCTCCATCCTCTGGGAGCAGCTGAGCCTGTGGGGCCATAGCACCCATCAGGCACTGAGCCCCCTGAGTGCCCAGTCCCGGAAGAGCTCTGCTGTGTCACAAAGCCTGATAAGGTTTCCAACTGACTGCAGCCCATGGGGTGCCTAGCAGCTGGTAGGAAGCCCTGCAGCTGGGCTGTTTGAGGTCTGCCAGCTTTCCTCTGCTGTCCTGATGCCTGCTGGCTCAGCTGGGGGATGAGCTCTGATGCAACTGGACCCCGGCTTGTGCCCAGGGCTGCTGCACTTGGAGTAGGAGGGTGGCTGCCTGGAATGACGCTGGGGCAATGCAGGTTGGTGTGTTGTCAGGTTGTCCTCTTTCCCTTCTCCTCCTATTGGGTGAGGCATCGTGTGGTCACAGGGACAAGTATATCCCTTGAGGAGTGGTGTAGGGTGGCCAGCTGTGTGGGCAGACGGTGTGGTGCTCACCAGCATATGTGACAGCATTCCTGAGTAACAACCTTCCTGGCTCTTCTCCAGGCACTCCTTTGCTGTCCAAGCTGATCCCAGCAGGAAAACCATCTTGCCCCAGCTGTGGTCAGACCTGGCTGCACAATGGGCTCTTCCCAGGAATGGTGGTGGCAGAGCTGGGAGAGTGGGGTGACAGAACAAAGGAGCATCCTGGGGCTCTGCTTTAGGGCTGAAGGAAGAGCTGGCATTTTGTTTTGTAGTCTGACCTGGAAGAATCCCTGCTGGAGGGTGCTGAGCTCCCCTGGGCTGCGGTTCAAGCCCCCTGCTTGTGCCAGGCACACAGCCAGCCTGTGGCATGACTGTCTCTGGGAACCAGCCCAGTCCCAGCATGGCAGGTGGCTGACCATCCCCCCAGGGCCATTTTTCCCTGTGTCCCCTCTGAGGCTCCGCTGCCACTGCTACTTCAGCTGCATCCGAGCTGGAGGTGGTGGTTTGTCTGCAGATGCTGTATGGTTTCGTTCTTGCCTTTGCCTTCCCACCCTGTGCCTCCGGGATCTCCCCAGTGCTCGTACTGAGTCCCCTGGGCTGGAGAGAGCAGGGAGGGACCTCAGGATGGGGCAGTGGAGCGCTGGGACAGAGCCCTACCAGGGGAGCTGGCCTCTGGCTGATTGCTGGGCAGGTTGTACCTGGCTCTGGGTGTGCCACCTCGGTCGCAGAGATGGGACCAGCACTGGCTTTGCTGAGGCTCCCTGTGGTGCTGCCTGGGGCTCTCCAGACAGAAGAGCTGCAGCTGGGGTGAGTGGTGGGGCTTGAGTTTGTTTTGGGGTGTGGGTGGCACACTGTGCTTACAGCTGTGCAGTGTCTGGTGCAGAGCTCCCTGCCCAGTGGTCACAGGCTGCCAGTGTCCCTAAAGCTCTCCAGGAAGAAGAGGCAGTCCTTGTGCTGCAGGTGCTCAGCTCCAGCTTTTTCAAGCTCTAGGGTACCTAATAGCCACTTACTACATTATTGTGGTCACCCTGGTGCCCTGGACAGGGCTTTGGGGAGCCAGCACAGCAGGGGTGATGCCACCCTGGCATGACCTGTCTGCCCCTGCCATCCCCACCCTTTTCCTGTTTGCAAAGAGGAAACTGGGCTCACCCAGCAATGCTACTGCAGTGTGACTTTCCACTGTGTGGCTGGGCCTGCTGCTGGCCTTGGCTATCAGGTGCCTCTCAGGTCTTCTCCTGTTGTTAATTCCAAAAGCAGGGGTCCAAAACCACGGAGCAACTTGGAGCTGCTCCCTGCTCCAGCAGCTGGAGCAGGTGCTCCTGGCTGAGACCCATGGTCAAAAAATGAGGTAGGTGGGTGGCTTACCACAATGAGATCCCAGAACAGCCCTCCTGCACCCCAGACCTGTGTGCCTGCCCAAGCAGAGTGGGACAGCTGGGCTCCTGGGCTTATTTTTGAAAGGGGGCCTGCCTTATTTTCCCCAGGGAGGGGTTGTCTGGTCCCATGCTGGCACCAATGGAACCTGTACCACATGGCATCACACACCAGGGATGATGGAGCCTGGATGGACAGCTGTTGACATGAGCTCTGCAGCAAAATGCTGCACATGGCAACACACAGGGCTTGGGCTTTGATGTCCAAAGCAGCTCCCAAGGGTGGGCATGGGGAGAGGTGCCCCCTGAGCTTCTCTGCACCAATTTTGCTGCCCCATGTTGGTATGACTAGGGATTAGTCTGCACCGGTGGAAAACTGAGGCACATTCCCCCCAGCCATGGTATTGGAAGTGTTGTAAAACTCTGATGGGTGTTGTGGTGAAGGTGGGGGACTCTGCCTTTCAGGACAGTTGCATATTGTCCCTGGGATGGCCAAGTCTGTGACTTCTTTGGGCTGAGTGGTGACTTTTTGGTGCTGTCAGAAGCTGCTGCTGGAGTGTTTGGGCTCTGACCCTCCTTTGCAGGAGTGGGTGCCATCCTCCCAGGCTGCCAGTCCTTACTGTATCCTGCCACCCACGTGGCCCTAGAGCCAGGCAGAGGGCCTATGCCCAGCTGGCTCCAGCTCCTGCTGTGATAGCCCTGAGGCACCATCATGGACTGCCTCGTTTTCCTTCTTGTCATCCTTCATCCTGCTGCCACCCCCCCTCCCCACCTCCCCCACCATCACAGCTCCTTACACCACTCCTCACTGTCACACACTGCTTGTCCTTTGCAGCAACAGCAATGACTGCAGCAAACACAGCACCTGCACCTAAGTGCAGCCAGGTGTGGTGGATGTGATGTTTGGGGCTGGATCCCACCTGGCTATGGCAGCACCCTGGCTTGTCCCCTCCTGGTGTGGAACAAGGACTGCCAGGGTGCATGGTTTGTGTGTGGATCTGGGGGTCACAGCTGGATCCCACTGGAAGGACTCCTCTGTGCTCTCACAGCTGAAGGGCCAGGGAAAGGATGCAGTGTGTCCTGGGGTGCTGTCACTGGGAACAACACAGGGATGTTTGAACCTGCATTGACATTCCTTGGCATCATGGTGATTGACCACAGCCAAAGTCTGCACCAGTCTTGGGGAGTGATAAAGGCTTAAAACATCCCTCTTCAAACTCCAAGCTGAAAGAGAGCAGGGAACAACATGGTGGGTGCCCCAGAGAGGTTTGGGAGGGTTAGGCATTTGGGGAATTGAGGCTCAGGGAGCACCCCAGGCAGGGTTTTAGCTTCTTTGTGACTTTGAAGGCTCCTGCTATTCCTGGTGCTTTGGCCATTTGGTCATCAGACCCATGGGGCAGTAGATTAAGGTGAGACCTGGGGCTGGCATGTTTGCAGGCTGGTGGGTGCCTGGGTGCCACCTCTTGCAGCACATGGGTTGGCACAGGAGTGCAGAGCCCCAGGGCCATGGTTCCCTTGCTGTGACCTCGTGCCCAGTGCTAATTTGCCATTAAATGTGGCTTGTCATCATGTGCCTGGATTGGATACAACTGCTGTGGCAGCTAATTGCAGAGAAGCAGCAGAACAGAGCTGCCGGTGGTGTTTAAAGAAGATACAATCAAAGATGAGGCAGTGCCAGAGCATCTCTGCCGCCCTGCTCAGGCTCATAGCCATGTTGCAAACACTAATTAATTGAGTCTTGTAAACATCTTTGCAAGAAGGGTAAATATTGGCAGGTGCTGTGTTTCGGGGAGGGCAGAGGACGGGCAGCCAGGTTGCAGTGATGCACTGTGCTGCAGGGGATGCTCTGCCTGCTGTGGGCTACCCTTAGCCCCAGGTTGTCACCTCCAAGGGCTGTGAGGGCAAGGCAGAGCTGGCGGCACCCTGGCTGTCTGCTCTCCAAACTGGCTGGGGCCTCAGTGCCCAGGTAATGGCACCTCTAAGAGGCAGTTCTGGTATCTCTGGGGCACTGGTGTCCTCTTAAAGGAAGCTCTTCTGGCTCTAGTTCTGCCCTTGGATTCTAGGAAGCTGCAGCAGGGTGAGGATCTGCAGGCACTGCCCTGGGGATGGAGTGGAAACATAACAGTGGAGGCTCTGCACTGCTGGAGACCTGCATCTTCCAGCCCTGCCATGTCCAGCAGCATCCTTCCAGATCACAGGGAGTGTCCAGGCGATGGTGGGCAGGGAACATAATTTGCCCTGCTACATGCAGCAGAGAGTGAGCCCCAGAATGTCCAATCTGTGCTCCTGGGGACCCAGGGACTGGTGTCGCAGGGGAAAATGGTGGCTTTGGTGATCCTGGGGGGCTGCGGGAGCTCAGGACACTCTGGTCTCTGCAGAAGAGCGTAAAGGAGGGGCTATTGCTGAAGCAGACGAGCTCCTTCCAGAGGTGGAAGAGACGATACTTCAAGCTGCGAGGCAGGACGCTCTATTATGCTAAGGATGCCAAGGTAGGCTGGGGGCTGCTGCCAGCGTGCTCAGTTAGGGGGGCCTGAGCCTGCCAGCCCAGAGGGGACAGAGATCCCTGCCTGGTGGACTGGGACTCTGGTTCCTCCCTCGCAGTCCCTGATCTTTGATGAGGTAGACCTGTCTGATGCCAGTGTGGCCGAGACCAGCACCAAGAACATCAACAACAGTTTCACGGTGAGAGACGTGTGGGGCTACCAACTGCACCCTGTGGAGACCTTGGCACTACAGACCTGCCTCATACCCCCAGAGCCCACTCCATAGCATGGCCTCCTGCTGCTGCAGGTGGCACTGGTGTGCCAGAGATTGCTGGGGTCTGTGCTGGGTTCTGTCTGGCCTGGCGGTGGCCTTGCAAGAGAACGTGGGGATGGTGACTATTGCAGGTGATCACGCCATTCCGGAAGCTCATCCTATGTGCGGAGAACCGCAAGGAGATGGAGGACTGGATCACTGCCCTGAAATCTGTCCAGAAGTGGGAGATCCATGAGGTGATGTGGGCAGGGTGCTGTGTGGATCCTATTTCCATGTAGAGTGTGTTTCCCTCTGTGTGCCTTTGACTGCCAGACAAGAGCTGTTCCCCTTGGCATAGCCCCACAAAGAAGACAGGATTTGCGCTGGGAGGACTTGGGGGGCCAGGTGGGAGGGAGTGCAAGCTGAGGGTCCCAGGCACTGATGAGGCAGGGCTGTGCCTCCAGGCCACACAGTTCAACATGGAGCACTTCTCGGGCATGCACAACTGGTATGCCTGCTCCCACGCCCGCCCCACCTTCTGCAACGTGTGCCGCGAAGCTCTTCCAGGGGTCACCTCCCATGGCCTCTCCTGTGAAGGTCAGTGCTGGGGTCCTGCTGGGAGGTGGGCAGGGCAGCCTGTATCCTGTATCAAGGCTGGGCCAGAGCAGGAGTGGTGCAGGGTGATGCCCACTGCACAGGTGCAGAGGGGTTTGGGACCAGGGATGTGCATGCTGTGGGGACCTTCCCTGCTCCTCACTGCTCCCCCCCATGCAGTCTGCAAGTTCAAGGCACACAAGCGCTGTGCTGTCAGAGCCACAAACAACTGCAAGTGGACGACTCTGGCCTCCATCGGCACTGAAATCATCGAGGATGAGGATGGGGTAAGCAGGGGACTCCCTGTCAGGGATCCTGGCAGGACAGATCCTCCAGCAGAACTGGCCTTGCTGTGCCCAAATCAGGAAGCAGGAAGAAACTGTAGCTGTCCCCTGCACTGTGTGGCCTCTGGGCTTGGCTCTGCAGGCGCAGAGCTTGGGGTCACCTCCTCTGGCACCCTGTATCAGGATCCCTTTTTGCTGTCCAGGTGGGGCCACCTCTAGACATTTTCTGGGGACGTGTCTGCCCTGCCTTGCATGCTGATGGCTTCAAGCGGCCAGACAGGCAGGGAGGAGAGGACATGGGAGGGGTCCCAGACCTGCTTTGCCTTGCTGCATGGCACCACCTCCATGGTGCTTAAGGAAGGAGGTGGCCTATGACCTTTCCCTCAAGTATGCAAGATGCCGTTGGTGGCCGCCCTTCTCTGCAGGTGGCCATGCCCCATCAGTGGCTGGAGGGGAACTTGCCCGTCAGCGCACGCTGCGCTGTCTGCGACCGGACCTGTGGCAGTGTCCGGAGGCTGCAGGACTGGCGGTGTCTCTGGTGCAAGGCCATCGTAAGGATGTACCCATCCCTGTCCCCAGCCCTCTCCCAGCACAGACAGCACTGCCCCTCTTGTGTGCATCTCTGGGAAAGCTGATGCTGGGGACTTTGCTGCTGCATTCCCCAGCTTTGCTTATACGGGTGTTCCTGTGTTCCCAGGTGCACAGTGCCTGCAAGGAGGTCTTTGGGAAGAGGTGCCCCCTGGGCCAGTACAAAGTGTCCATCATCCCACCAACTGCCTTGAACAGCATTGATTCTGATGGTGAGTGATGAAGGGCACAGGGCTGGTCTGGCGGGGGTGACAGGCTGTTTTCAATGGAGCTCTGAGCTCTCTGAGGTCCTCTGGGGGCTTTGACTTGCGTCACTGTGCCTGTTTTGTGGGGCAGCAGGAACACCACCTTCAGTAGGCTCCAAAGTCAATGCTCCTCCCTTGGCTGAAGGCTGCTTGTTGCCTTGCACTCTGCTTCAGGGCTTGGTGGTATTCTATGGGCTTTGGGGTGGCACATCTTTCCCTCATGTGGCTTTAGCTGCTCCTGCCAGGCCACCTCTTGCAGTGGCTCAGAGCATGGTCCCTCTGTGCTGGGATCAGTGGTGCCAGCCCTACACCCCTGAGGTGGGCTGTCCTCTGTTGCACCTCAATGGTTCAGCATCTCTCAAGCTAGGAGTTTGGGTTATTTCTCAGTGTCTGAAGCTCAGCTGTTTTTTTGGTAGTGCAGAGCACAGCTTTGTCCTGGCACGGGACACTGCAGGGAGAAGCCATGTGGGGCACGAGAGGACCCCCTCCCGGCTGTATCTTTCTCCTGAGGGGCCCAGCTGGCCTCCGCTGAGCAAAATCTGTTCTTCTGCTCCGGATATTTCTTTCTTCATTCTTTAATGCTTTTCACCACTCAGCTCAGGCGGTGGCTCATTCGCTTCTTGTTACTCATCGGGATGCTGTCAGGGTAACCATCACGCGGCTGCTCCTCAGCTCCAGAGCCTCGGCTAATGGTGGCTGATCCCTGGCAGCATCTCTGCCCTGCCCCTCTCCAGCAGCCCAGTCATTGTGGCTGTGACTGTTGCCCACCCGACTGGGAACAGCTTAGCAAGGCCTCCATCCCCCCTTGTCCTGCCGCGCTGTCCTGCTGTAGCATATGGATACTGCTGGCAGCAAGCTTTTCTGCTGCAGCCCACGCTCTGACTCAGCAGCTCCCAGTGCTTTGTGTTACTGGTCTGCTCTGCTTGGCTGGGCTGGGAGTGGAGGCAGAGTGGTGGCCAGGCAAGGAGGGGGTGGGCTGTGTGGGGCTGTGTTGCCCCCATGCTCTTGCTGTGGTGGGGGTTCTGGGGCTCCTGGTTGCAGCCCACGGGGCTTGAGGGCAATGGCTGTGGGGCTGCTGCCGGTGGCAGTGATGGCTGATGCGGTCTCTGCTGCAGTACTGCTGGGTCTGCCAAGGGAAGGAGCCTGCAGACATCAGCCAGGGGGCTGAGATGGCCAAGATGGGCCTGAGGCGGGTGCAGGCTCTGGGCCAGCTGTCAGTCCTGCTCTGCCTTGGGCACATTTCTTTCTCCATCTCATTTCTTTAAAAGCACAGTGCTTCCTTTTCCCTCTGCCCCTCACCATCCCCTGGACATTCCCATCACTGCCCCTCCTGCCTCAGCACCCCACAGCCTGGGCTTGGCACAGATGGAGTGTCCACACTGCTCTCCTGAAGTGTGTGTGGGGAGTGAAAGCTGGGGCTCATGTGTCTGGGCTTACTGCAGGTTTCTGGAAAGCCACCTGCCCCTCAACCTGCTCCAGCCCTCTCCTGGCCTTTGTCAACTCCAAGAGCGGGGACAACCAGGGTGTCAAGTTTCTGCGCAAGTTCAAGCAGTTCCTCAACCCAGCCCAAGTCTTTGACCTCATGAATGGAGGCCCACAGCTGGGGTAAGTGCCAGCCTGAGCACCCTGGAATTTCCTTGGTGGGATCCTGGTGGGCACCTGGCACAGCACCCAGTCCCTCTCTCCTTGCCCCACCCCCAGGCTGCGCCTCTTCCAGAAGTTCTCCACCTTCAGAATCCTGGTGTGTGGTGGGGATGGCAGCGTGGGTTGGGTGCTCTCTGAGATTGATGCCCTTGGCCTCCACAAGCAGGTGAGTGGGAGTGCCTGGCATTGCTAGTGCAGTCTGGCACCATCCCCGGTGCTGGCACACTCTGTGTGCCCCAGGTGCTGCCAAGCAATGGGCACAGCAGGGTTGGGGGTGTCACAGGTGCCCTTGGGGGCTGATCTGAGCCCCCCCACTGTGTCTCTCTCCTGCAGTGTCAGCTGGGTGTCCTGCCGCTGGGGACTGGTAATGACCTGGCACGGGTCTTGGGCTGGGGCGGCCTGTGTGATGATGATACTCAGCTGCTGCAGATCCTGGAGAAGCTGGAAAGGGCAACCACCAAGATGCTGGACCGGTGAGCAGGGCACAAGAATACATGCCTCTCTGTCCCCCCTACCTTGGCATCTCTTGGGCAGCCTGTCCCAGTCCCTTGCCTGTCCCTGTGCTAGGGGGCCAGGAGATGGCAAGCAGCCATGGTCTCTGCTTGGCAGGTGGAGTGTGCTGACCTATGAGGCCCCCAAGCAGTCCCCCTCAGCCCTGAAGGAGGAGGAGAATGGGGACTCCAACATCCAGGTGGGAACTGTTGGCACTTGAGGGCTCGAGATGGGGAAGACAGGCTGGAGGGCGGGTTCCTGTTCAACCCAGTTCAGAGACACACTGGGAGGGATGGCACAGGAAGAGGTCGTGCTGGGGATTCCTGGGGATTGGCTCTATGAGGGGGCTGGCAGTTGGCTGCATGCAATGAAATGAGCCTGGCAGGTCTCAGCCTGGTATGTGCAGTTGGGAGCAGGCAGAAGGTGAGGTAGAGTTAGCCTGCCACCAGCCAGCTGCTTTGGACTCTTCTGTGCGCTCCTCTTCAGCCCCTTGCCTCAGTTTCCCTCCTGATGTGACTGACCTCCCCTCTGCCCAGCAGCATGGGCATGGCTGCCCTTAGTGATGGGGAATGGGCTGAATAAGGGCTGCTCATCTGAGTTCAAGGCTGGCTGGGTAAATTTCCATCCCTGAGCGGGGCATATGGCAGGGTGGCAAGGCTCCAGCTGTCTCCACCTGTGCTCCCCAGGTCCAGATCTCCCATTATGCCGACTCTGTTGCCTTCCACCTGGCCAAGATCCTGGAGTCAGACAAGCACTCAGTGGTGATCTCCTCTGCAAAGTAAGGAGAAGGCTGTTGATGGGGGTGCCAGAGCCCTTTTGCTGGGTTGGGGCATGTCCCCAGGACCACTGCATCCCCCTCAGGAGAATGTCCCAACCCAGGCTGTCCCAGCCAGCCACCAGCAGCTGCCAGCTGTGCTGGTGCCTGGCAGACAATCCTGGCGCTGCCCTCTGGAGCAGGGTGTGTTATCTCAGCAGCTCCCCTGGCTGGCATCTGTGCCTCGCTGGCCACGCTGTGCCCCTCTTGACCTCCAGCCACTTCCCTTGGCAGGTTCCTCTGTGGCACTGTCAACGACTTTGTGACCGAAGTTGGGCGGGCTTACAAGAGGGCAACGGAGAACAAGCAGGAGGCAGAGCTGATGGCACGGAAGGTGTGTTTCAGGGGAGCTGCAGGGCTGGGCCAAGCTGGTGGCACAGCCCCCAAGCAGGGGAGGGGTTGCTCCACAGGCCTATGCCCTTGTGCGTGTATTGTCCATGCTTGGGGTGCCCAGGCATGGGGAGTCCAGGTGCTTGGGGGTATCCAGGCACTCACAGTGGCCAGGGAAGCACCCAGCACCGGTGGGGGGCAGCAGCTTGTGCCAGGTTCTGAGTGGGGTAGGTGTCCCACAGTGTGCCATGCTGAATGAGAAGCTGGACTCGCTGGTGCGGGAGCTGAATGAGGAGGCTCAGGCCATCACAGCCCCTGAAGAAATGGCACAAGCCACCCATGCTGATGTCAAGGACCAGGAAAAAGCTGGCAGTTTCAATCCCAGCCCCATGCCTCGCATCTTCAAATCCAAGGAGCAACTCATGCTGCGGGCAAACAGCCTGAAGAAAGCCCTGCGCCAAATCATTGAGCAAACAGAGAAAGGTGAGGAAGTGGTGGGAGCTGGCAGCTTCCCTGATGCTGCAGTGGCCTAACAGGGGCTGTGAAGCCATAGTGGGTTGGTGCTGGACCCGTGCCTTTGTTCTCCCTGGGATCCTTGGGATGGCAGCGGTGGCCCCACCCTGGGCCCTTCCTGGCATGAGCCCACAGGGCTGACAAGAGGAGGGGCCACAGGGCTGCACAGACTCCCTGTTATGCCCCTCTTTGGATCCAGCTGTGGATGAGCAGAACAAGCAGACCCAAGCCTACCAGGGCAGTGTGGGCCCCAGCAAGGACAGCTCGGAGGAGCTCAACAAGGAGGAGGAGAAGCTCAGTAAGATGACAGCAGGGCACATTTTGTGGGGGCATGGGGGTGAGCTGTGGGATGAGCTCAGGGTGAGAACCCATGCGGCAGCTACCTCCCTGTCCACCCTGGCCAGGCTCCCGGCGGGTGACGGTGACCTCTGCATCTTCCTCCATCATCCTGGACCGGCCAGACACCTTTGGCAGCTTGCAGTTCCCTGAAGACCCCAGCACCCTGTGAGTCAGGGGTTCTGCGTTCCCCGGGAACCCTGGCCCACTCTTGCTGCCCATCACAGAGCAGGAGCAGAGCCGGTACCATGCTGCCCCTTTGAGGAGGCTGCTGCAGCAGCCTCTGCCCACCAGTATGACATCCCTGGTACCAGGCCCTCCCTGGCCAAGCAGTGCCCATGCTGAAGGAGCCTGCCTGTGCATGGTGTGGGATCTCTGGCTGATGCTTGGAGCTTGGTGCTCCCGCCTGCAGGCAGGTCCTGGCTGTGCCATGGGTGTCCCACCATGGTGACTGAGGGCAATGCAGCCACTGTAGGTGTAGCCACTAGCACTGCCAGTCTTGGTCAGGTTTCCCAGTGCCAGCTGCTCTACTCCAGTGGGTGTTACACCACATCCTCTGGTGCCAACCCAGAGTCACCGATGTGCAGCTGCTGCTCAACCTGCTTTCCCTGTTTGTTGCTTTCAGCCACTTCTCGGAGAAATGCGTCATGAATAACTACTTTGGCATCGGCCTGGATGCAAAGATCTCCCTGGAGTTCAACAACAAACGTGATGAGCACCCCAAGAAGTGCAGGTTGGCTGTAACCCCCAGATTTCCCTGAGGAAAAACATGTATCCCTGGCTCTCCAGTGCCTGCACCAGGAGGGACCATCAAGATGCTGGGAGCCATAGGGGTGACTTGGTGCTACTGTGCTGGGGATCCTTCCTGCAGCAGATTTTGTACCTGCACCTATTACTGGGATGAGCAGCCCTTGGTGGCAGGCTGCAAACACCCCAGAAAGGGTGAAGACATGAGGGCTTGGTGGGATTTACTTGCTGTGCACCTGGAGAGAGGGACATTGCCATGCTGGCATGGAAGGGTCAATATCTGGGTGCAACATGCTGCACCTTGGCTTTCCTAAGAGGTAGCAGGAATTGAGGAAACTAAGGTAGGGCCAAGAGTCCAGGCCTGTTCAGCACGGTGCCCTGGGAACGATGTGGAGCCTGTGACGGGCAGTGGGGAGTCCACAGCCTTTCATCGGTTCCACTTTGCCCCACAGCAGCCGCACCAAGAACATGATGTGGTATGGGGTGCTAGGCACGAAGGAGCTCCTGCAGCGCACCTACAAGAACCTGGAGCAGCGGGTACAGCTGGAGGTACAGGGCTGGGAGAACAGGAACAGGGTGGGAGGAGCAGCACTAGAGCGGCCCCCCAGGCTTAGCCCTCTCTTTCAGTGTGACGGGGTACCTATCTCGCTGCCCAGCCTGCAGGGCATTGCTGTCCTCAACATCCCCAGCTATGCTGGGGGCATCAACTTCTGGGGAGGCACCAAAGAGGACAATGTGAGTGCCAGTAGCATGAGATGAATTGGGTGGCATAATGTCCTTTCCCAGTCCTAAGAAACCCTAAGGCTGGGGTGTCCCTGCCTTGGGGACACACGGGGGAAAAGCTGGGTCCCAAAATGAGCCCATTTTGGAAGTCTCATGTGTAGTGGTCCTCTACAGAACTTTGGGGCTCCATCCTTCGATGACAAGAAGCTGGAGGTGGTGGCAGTCTTTGGCAGCATCCAGATGGCTGTGTCACGAGTCATCAACCTCCAGCACCACCGCATTGCACAGGTAGTGGCAGGGCACCCTGCAGGACTACAAGTGGTGCCAGAAAGCTTTTGGGGCAGCAGTGGAGCCTGAGGCAGTGAGGCTCTGCTCAGCTTGGCAGCTACTGATGCCACCCCTGGGCTGTCTGCCCCACAGTGCCGCATGGTGAAGATCACCATCCGGGGGGACGAGGGTGTCCCTGTGCAGGTGGATGGGGAGGCCTGGATCCAGCCACCTGGCATCATCAAAATCCAGCACAAGAACAGAGCCCAAATGCTGACAAGGGACCGGGTGAGATTAGGGTGCTGAGCAAGACCACACTGGGACCTGGGGAGGCATGACTGTCTCAGAGGGGCCATGTCTGTCCCCTGCAGGCATTTGAAAGCACCCTCAAGTCTTGGGAGGACAAACAGAAAGGGGAGAGCTACCGAGCAGCCGCACGGCCACGGCTCAGCTCCCAGCAGTCCATGGAGTACCTGACTGAGGAGGAGAACAGCCTCTTGCAGCAGGTCTCACGGGTCGCCGAGACCCTCATTGCCAGGTCAGACTGTGGGAAGGGGAATACGGTGGGAAGGGGGGACTGTGCTGTGGCCACGCCAAGGTTCCTGCCCAGCCCAGGCAAGCCCTGGCAGCTCCAGCCCCTGTCACCCACAGGATCCATGAGGCAGCCAAGGCTCACAAAGCCGTGGAGCAGGAGCTGGCGCACGCAGTCAATGCCAGTTCCCTGGCACTAAGTGAAGCCCTCTCCCACAAAGCTGCTGGCACCTCAGAGGTGAGGAAGGACTGGGAGTGTAAGGCAGCCTTTACCCAGGCCCCCTGGGGCCCTGCTGCTCAAGGGGTTATCCCGCTGTGCCCCAGTTTCTCAGCAGGAATATGGCTGTGGAGGTGGTACTGAGCATTAAGGAGCTGTGGGCTGAGACCAGGGCATTCCTGGAAGGGAAGGCGGTGAGTGAGGGGCTGGAGAGCACCCAAAGGGCCCCAAGGCTGGTACCTCTGGGGGTAGCAGCAGGGTTTGGGTATGGTCACTGTCTCCCACAGCTGGACTCGCCACAGGAGGAGGAGGCGCTTCATGGCCCCCTGAGTGTGCTGGGCCAGGAGCTGCAGCGGCTGCTGGACATCCACTGGCTGGGCCCTATTGCTCACCCTGCTGAAGAGGTAGGTGCACAGGGACTGGGCTCTGGAACAGCCCACTGTCTGGCCTCAAGGAGCTGTAGCATCCCACCAAGTCTGGCTTCTCACAGGAAGGTGCCAGCAGTGCCAACAAGGGCAGCTTTAAGCTTCGCCTCAACATTCCCAAACCCAGGAAGGAGAAGGACAAGCTGCAGAAGCAGAAGGCCAACAGTGCGCTCCCAGGTAAAGTGAGCAGTGTGCCAGGGGTGGTGCAGTCCGTCCTAGAAAGGACCCCCCCTGGGCTGACCTATCCCTCCATCTCCTGTCCTGGGCATGCTGGGGAAGAATCCTCAGGAAGGGGAACAGGGCATCACCTGGCTCCCTGGGGGTGTCACCTTTGTCACCAAGAGCCCCCTACAGCTTCTTCTGATATGAGACATGCAGAGCACCCAACCCCATAACTACTTGGCTAGGGGGAGAAGGGGGCTCGGGTGCAGCTCAGACCTTTGGGTAAGTCCCTTGTCCACAGCTGGGGGTCTGGTTGATGGGGAGCAGCTCAGGTGGTCCAAAAGTAAGCCAGGGAGAGGAGAAACCTCTGCAGCCTGAGCAGGCTGTAGCCTGTGGCCCTGCTGGAGCCAGGGGTGGGAGGGGTTATGCTGGCTGCTAACCACAGGCTGCCATCACTGCTGCCTGCCCTGCTGCGTCCCACTGCCTCCACAGGCCCCAGCAGTCCACCACTGTGGTTTTCCTCCCTGCCAGCAGACAAGTGGGGCTCCGAGGAGGTGGCAGCTTGGCTGGAAGCGCTCGGTTTAGGGGAATACAGAGACATTTTTGTCCGGCATGACATCCAGGGCTCAGAGTTGATTCTGCTGGAGAGGAGAGATCTTAAGGTACAACCCCCTTGTGCCTCCTGAGGGGCCCCGAGCCCTGTGGAGCATGGTGTTCTCCATCCCTCCTCTCCCTATCCCTCTTGGTGGCAAGTTAGCCCGACATCTGGGTCTGCAGAGTTGAGCTTGTGCAGCTTGTGCACAGGGGTGGGGAAGCAGGGGAGGGGGTGGCCTTGGTCCTCCAGCTTGCAAGGCTCCATACACCTGTCCAAAGCAGTATCAACAGTACCCTACCCTCACCTTCACTCAGGCATGGGGATGTGCTTTCAAGAGGACAGAGGGCTTCAAGCAAGCACTATGCTCCAGCAAGGGAGAGCGTGGGGAGATGGGCTGTGCCTCGTCATCCACCCTGTGGTTTGTCCACTAGCAAGAGCCAAGAGCTGCCCCCTGCAAACACATCACGTCCTCTTCTCTTTCCTGCAGGACCTGGGGATCACCAAAGTGGGCCATATGAAGAGGATCCTTCAGGCTATTAAGGAGCTCAGTAACATGCCCTAGGCTGACAGCAGGGCAGCAGCCCAGCCCAGGTGACTGGGTAGGTGCTGCCCCCAGGGAACAGGGGTTGGGGTAGGGGAACAGGTCCCTGCCCCTGCCTCATAATGTATGGAGCTCCCCCCTGCTTGCCTCGCTTTAACTGTCAGTCCCCAGTGTCCCTGGAGCCACTGCTTCTCCCCCAGCCTACGGGGCTGAAGACACTGAAGTGGAGGTCTAACCTGATAGGTGATGTGGTCTGACCACCAGTCCAGCCCCATCAGGGTCACTATAGGAGCTGGGGCCACCCTCTGTGTGCTCAAGCTGGAGCCAAAGCAAAGTTTCCCCTTCCCCATGTGGGTATTTATGCTGTGTAAATATTTGGAGAGAAGAATACTCATTGCTGCTGCTTGCAGAGTGTCATTACTAAGGGGAAGGTGAAGGGTGGGAGGAGGGGATTGAGAACACCTTTCCAGCCTTCAACCCTGAGCTTTCTGCTCTCCACCTGTCACCTTGCTGTCACCCTGTCTCATCACAAGAAGGGGAAGTACAATGCTGGGCCTCATAGTCTCCAGTGCCAGCATGTACAACAAACACATTTTATTAACAGTTACACATGACTTTTTTTCCCCCCCACCTCTTCATCAGTTAAAATTATTATTACTTATGTACATGGTACCACCGTGCTTGAGGGTACCCTATTATTTACAGGCATATTCACAGAGTAGGGCTAGGAGCTAGTGAGTGTCTCCTCGAGCTTGAGCATGTCCATGGGGGTGACTTTGGCAACCTCAAAGAAGACCCTGGAAAGAACACGTTGGCTTAGAGCTCAACCACAGCCCTGACACCTGTCCACCAGTGCTCCCAGATCCTTACAGAACCCCAGGATGCATGCTGGTGGGGACAGGCCTGAGGCAGAGCCCCAGGCTCTCACCTGTGTGAGTACTTGCTGCGCACAGCATTCAGCTTGTCACGGGGCTGGTACGTGAGCAGGAAATTCAGCCTCTTCACCAGGGGGTGCAGGTCCTGGGCACTGTACCCACTGTAGTACTCCAGTGTAGGGGTCTGCAAGGGGACAGCAGGGCTAAACTGTGTCCTCTCAATGACAGGACAGCCATCATCTTCCCTGTCCAGCATCCAAATCTGATCATAGCCCTAACGCATCACTCCACCCGCTGGTCCATTCCCTCCCACTGCAGTGCCTCCCACTGCAGTGCCTCGGCAGGGACAGGTGCTCTGAATTAGGCAGGTACTCACCCAGCCCCCAAGGTTCTTCATGGTAAGTGCCAGCAGCAGGCAGCTGGCAGCCAGCTTCGAGGGGCTCTCGCGGGCATAGTCGTACTCCTGCAGGGTCATCTCACAGAGGAAGCGGGCCAACGTCAGTGTCTCCATGGTGGCACGGGCACACTACAGCCAGTTGGCAGGGAAAGGCTCAGCCTTTTGAGCAATGCTGCTCCCCTTCCCAGCCTTTTTGGGATCTAGAATGCTGCCTCTGGGGCACAGGACAGGGATCCCACACACCCAGCCTACCATAGACCACCATTCCTCACACCCCTCAACCCTCTTGAGGGGACCTGGACAAAGTTTCCTTGCTGCCAGCTGGGATCCTGAGGCCCTGGCAATGCGAGTCACTGTCCCATGGAGCCAGCAGAAGGGGTGCCTGGGGGCGCCCAGCCCTCCCTCCAAATGCACTCACCTTGGCAAAGCGCCGCAGGAAGCGGTAGGGGATGGGGATGTTGATGTCGAACTTGAGGGTGCTGAGGATGCTCATCTCCATAGCAATAAGCTCCTCCCGCTTGTAGGCATCATCACAGATATAGAGGAAGTCATCCACACATGGTGGGCACCGCTCCTGTAGGGGCACAACCACTCAGCAGCCCAATGGGGGCTCATCCTGGCCTCACTCAGGAGATCCTAGCCATCCCACAAGCCCTGTCAGTGTTCACATGCTGCTGGACTCAGCAAGGACTGAGACCCTGTGGGACTTTAGTGATGTCTGTGCTCCTCCAGCCCTTGGCTTGAGCTCCATGCCTGCATTAGGTAAACTAAGGTATCCTGATGGTCTGTGCAGAGCAGAGAGAAGCTGGCTCTCAAGTGACACCAGGACACAGGTTTCAGCCCATCATGACTGTGTTCACAGCCCTTGGGACAGGGAGGAAGAACACGACAGACATGCCATCCCGACAGCTCTCAGGGCAGTGGCCTGGCCTTCTCCAAAACCCCACAGGGACCATAGAGGCACAGACCCTCTGCCCCTGCACCCCAGGAGAGCACACAAAGAGTCACCTCAAATTTGGAGGCAATGAGGATGGCAGTGGAGCCGATGAGCTGCAGCTTCTCTCTCATGCTCACCACCTCTACCAGGTAGTGGTCCACCAGCTTCACAGCCAGGTACAGTGTCTCATGGTTCAGCTCAAAGTTTTCCTGCAAGAATGAGAGCGAGGGTCAGAACAGAATCAGATAGAAGTTAGGCCTGCCCAGCCCCAGCCAGTTCTCAAAGAGGCCAGGGGTGCCAATGGGTTATGCTCAGAAGGAGGGATGTAGGCTCATCCCTAGCCCACACGGGGGGAGGATCAGCTCTGCACTGGGAATGGTTGCAGGAGCCCATGCCAGCACACTGAGGTCACATGTGCCAAAGGTAGCATGGAGGCTGCTCTGCACAAAGCTGTGCCCTCTCACCTGGACCTCCACCATCCAGTCCACAAGGATAGCACGCATGTCCCCGCTGATGTCTGTCTGCTTCTCCATGTAGTCAGGCAGCATGAATTTTTCCTGCCAAAGAGCCAGCTGTCAGGGACAGGGCAGACATCCCCACCCCCAAACAAGCCCCTTCTCACCCTGTGCAGGCCCCTGCCAGGTGGTCAGAGCCTCTGGGCAGTCAGTGGCCCTGCCTGCAGTCACTCCTTCACCGGACAGGGCTGCCACCCCCTGGACAGGCATCACCCACCTCTCTTTCCCGCATGTATTCGAAGATCTCCTTGGCATACTCTGCATTGGCATAGGGGTCACCCAGCTGCTCCTTGTCAATGTCCTCCACTGCTGGTACCTGCTGGCACGGAAGAGGCAGCAATAAGCTGGAGGCCCTGTGGGTGCCAGTCACCCTGTTGGGGCAAGGCTGCTGCCCCTCTGCGCTCCCCTTTTCCCACCTGCCCTCATCACCCTGCAAGTCCCTGCCCCACTCTCCCAGGGGAGGATTCTTGAAGGAGATGATGGTGCACTTTGCCCCCCTCTCCAGCTTTCCATCACACTGGCTGGAGTCTCTCCAAGGCCCAGAACACTGCCTGGTGCCCCAGTACCACCAGTGGGAGCCACAGATCAGTGCTGTGATGGGCCTGGGGCAATGCTGCAGCCCAGGGTCCCTACCCTCTCCTCAGGGGGCTTCAGTTCCTGCACAGACACCGGCTTCTCTGGCACAGGATTCACTTTGGGCTCTGCAGGAGCTGTTGGGGAAGTTTTCTTCATTGACCTGGAAAGGGCAAGAGCATAAATCATTGCTGGGAGAAGGCCAAATTTCTTGTCTGAAAGGGGCCTTCCAGAGACTCTTGCTGCTTCAGAAAGGGGCAAAACCACCCCTAAAGTATCTCCACAGACTCTTAGAACCACTTAGGTTGGAAAAGACTTTAAAGATACTGGAGACCACAGTTCTCCAGCACTACCATGCCCACCACTAAACCATGTGCCCAAGAACCACACCCACATGACTTAAATCTTTCCATGGAAGGTTGACTCTACAACTGTCCTGAGCAGCCTGTGCCAGGGCTGGACAGTCCTTTTCGGGAAGAAATTTTTCCTAATATACAACCTAACCCTCTCCTGCCACAACTTGATGCCATTTATAATAGATATGTTCTCTCCTGCATCTGGCTCAGCCTCCATCATCCAGGGGAAGCCCCTACTACTTGTCTCCATGGGACAAGTTTGCAGCAAACCCCTGCTCCCAGCTACTCACTTTTTTAGGTTGATCTCGTTGTTCTTGGCCACCCCCAAAGCATTATGTGCCTTCTGTGCCTTGGGTGGAACAACTTTCACAGCCTCCTTCTTCCCTGCCACCACCTGGTTCTTGTGAGCCTGTTTGAGTCAGAACAAGGGCATACAGGGGCTGCAGCGGGAAGCAAGATATGCCCTGCAGGGAGACCTCTCCTCTTCCTAACAGGCATGGGGCACACCCCCCACCATGGGGGGCTCACAGGGGACACCAGGGCCCCCACCCTCAGAGAAGCACTCACATTGGTGATGTCTCCGAATGCTGATCTCTTCTTGGGCCCGCCCTGGGGTGAGGACGAAGACCTCTTGGCATGACAGCTCTCCTCCTGCAATAGAGACTGTTAGAAGGTGGTGGTCAGCTGCCCCACAGGAGCCCCCCCTACAGTCCTCGGCTAGCTCAGTGCTCACCTTCTCAGGGTCGACATTCTCTGCAGCAGGGCCTACCTTGCCTGCTCGGGACTGCTTGCTGGTCAGCACCTTGGCATTGCGTGGCAATGGCATCCTCTCCCTTGGCCTCTGTGAGCAAGCTGGGGGCAAAGCATGATGTGGTGGGGGACACTCTCCCAGCTTGGAGCAGAACAGAGGGGCGTTTGTCCCTCCTGGGGGTTAGCACAGCAGGACTGACCCCTTCCCTGAGCATGGCAGGCAGGTGGTGCCCCAAAATAAGCCCAGACAAGGGACAAACCCGACTAGGGATGTTTCCAGGGAGAAAGGGACACGAACCCCAAAGACCATCACCAAAAGCGCTCTGCCGGGCAAGAGCGAGGTGGAAGGGGGGACAGTCAACTCCCAGATTCCTACATCCCAGAGAAGGATGCAAGGGCTTGCACTTCCTTGGAGAGCCGGAGGTCTTGGAGATCTCCACTCCCCTATAACCGTCAGGGTCCCCTGGGGGAGTCGGGAGTCCCAAAGTTACCCCCTCCCCTGCACTCCCCGGAGTTCCCAGGGGAGGCTGGGATCTTGGAAGCCCTTACTCCCTTGCATCCTCCAGGGGAACCCACGCCTGCCAGCTAGGGGTCCCAGTGCTGCTCACTGCCCCGCAGCCCTCGGAGACCCTTCTCACTCACCGCCCAGAGGTCTCCCCCACTGGCCCATGCCCGGTTCCCCCGCACTCACCCATGCCCGATCCGCTGTGCCCGCACCGCCGGCCCCGGCGCTTTTGAAAGTAGCAGTTCGGTAGCGGCCGGCCAGCACTGGCCGAGCCTCTACCAATCAGAGTGCGAGGCGGTGCCAGACGACGGCCAATGGGAGGGCGCAGAGGGATGCAGTTGCTAAGGGGCAGGGCGGCAGGGTTTAAAAATCAACGCTGGCGGCCAATGGAAGGGCGAGCATGCGGCGGGGGCGGGGCGAGAGCCGGGCCGGGCGGGGAGGGATTGGTGGGAGCGGGCGCCGTTTAAATCCGTTCTGCGGGCCTGGGCGGGCTGTCCGCGCCGCGGAGCGGGGAGCCCCGGGAGCGCGGCCGGGCCTCGCCGTGCTGCGGGGCGGCTGGAGCGGCCTCCGCGGGCCGCTGCCCCCGCTGCCCCCGCCCGCGGCCAAGGCTGTGGGTCCCAGACCTCGGGGCTACCCTTTCCCACCGGGCTGGGAAACTCTGGTTTGCTGGGGAACGACTTGGTGTGCTGGCCGTACACCTTCCTTGACCCGGTGTCGGGAACAGAGGGTTCAGATCGCTTGGAGAATCACAGAACGGTTTGGGTGGGAAGGGACCTTAAGCCCATCCCGTTGCTTGTTAAGGCAGTGCTTAGCCCAGCCAAAAATACAAGTTGAGTGCGTACTAGCCAGGAAGAGCCAGGACACATCCCACTGCCAATGGAAACATGGTTATCCTGTGGGGTAAGATTCTCAGCCAAACTCCCATCCAAGTCTGCCCACAGCTCTGCGGAGGCTGGGATGAGCTGCCTGCTTTGGGACAGGTTCATGTCTGCCTATCTTGCCCAGGCTTGGCACTGGGAAGCTGGCTTTTCCAGTCTCCAAAGTACTGCTGTGCTGGTGCTCCTGGTGAGGCCCTTGGGAATCCCAGCCCTGCTGCAGGGGTGTGACTCACAGCATGCAAGCTGAAATTGCCCCTGGACATGGGGTGTGTGGGAGAAAAGATGAGGAGAACAAGAAGTGCAAGGTGAAGCCAAAGGTGTGCAGCAGGAACTGTGCCAGCAGTCCAAGCATTGAGGCTAGGCTGTGGTCTCAGTCCTGCCCACAATCTAAGGATGCTGGGGCCAGCTGGAGGTGAGAGCTCTGCAAGCTCTCCTTGGGCTCTGACATTCCCTCTGCAAACCCCAAATCAGGTAGAATGCAGGTCCTTGGCTCCTCCCACTAGACTCTGCTGTGTGCTGGATCAAGAGCATTTGTGCCTGGCGTGTCCCTTTTGTGAGGAGAGCTGGGTTGCTGCTTCCATCCAGCCTCTTCCCACAGCGCTAAAAAAGCCTCTGCTGCCTTTTCGAGTTGGAGCAGACCCCAGCCCCAGCCTGGCTTCCTGCCTGGCACTGCAGGACTGCCGAGAAGCCCCTCTGCATGGTGTCTGGGAACCTTTGCTCCAGGGTTGCTCACCAGATGGGAAGCCCCAGGCTCAAGAAGAGCAGCAAGGACAGGAAGCAGCATTCCTGGGACCCAGATGGACTGCTTTTTCCCCTTTCCCTTCCCCTTATCCTTCCCTGTGGTTAAACAGGCCCAACTTGTTGCTTCCCATGGCCCAGTGCCAGAAGCACTGGTGGGAGGCAAGGTACTTCTCTGCACAGGGAGGGCTGAACTTTGTTTCTTCCTTTTTCTCCTCTTCATTACTAATGACCAACGTCAGGGAGAGATATTGTGCCTAAGAGCTGTTGCATTTATTCACTGGAAAAAACCACAGCAAGTTAAAACTTGGGGCTCCCCTGCCACTGGGGAAAGTAGAGAGGAAAGCACAGAGCAACACAGTGTGACAGAGCTCCTGAATGCCGGCAGGGAGGTGAGAGCCAGTGTTGTGCTGAGCTGCCAGTGGCCTCAGCCTGGAGAGTAGCTCCCTTGGCACAGCAGGGCTGCATGGCATGCACCGTGGTGGGGCTGTGCTGGTGATGCCTGCTGTGCCTGCACACCCACTCCACCTGCCTCTCGCTGTGTCCTGGCCATTCCTGCCTCTCACAGTGCCCGAGTGCAGGGTGTGTTTGCAGCACCAGGAGTGGAAGGCAGTACCCAAGGAGAAATAGGAGCAAACAGCCTCAAAGGGCTCAGGGTGGGCTCGGCACAGCTGATCAGGGTTAAATTCTAGAGCCAGTTGATGCAAGCTGAGAACCAGGAGGTTAGGTTAGGGTTAGTGGTATCTGTGGCAAAGGAGCCCGTGGCCCACAGAACCATTACACAGCCCCTCATCACACCACAGGACTGCATGTCACACCCAGGTTAGAGGTTTCCATGCTGGTGGAGCAGTGGGTTGATGGACACACTGGAGCTGCTACGACCCTGCTGCTGCTTGGGATGTCCAGTCACCCCAAGGAGCCCTAACTCTTACACCTCTCTGATGCTGGATCCCACTGAGCCTGCACCCCTCTGCTCTCCATGCCATTTTCTTCCAGTTCTTATTTGGTGGCTGATTTGATCTTGTGTATGGCATAGGGGCTTGACTCCTTGGGCATCCAGATCTCCTCCCCACTGTGGCCCGGGTGCTCCACTGCTCCCTCCATAGCTGCTGTCAGCTCTGGGCCGAAGATGCTGTCAGTGGCCCGGTAGGTGTTGGTGAGGCGACGGAAGGAGGAGTCTGAGGAGCTATCATCAGGAATGTCTTCATCCTGTTCATCCCGCAGTTTGGTCCTGCCCAGCTTCAAGCTGCTCCCCAGCTCTGGGTCTTTGAGAGCCTCCCCTACCTCCTGGAGGAAGGTTGTTTTGGGGCTGATGATGCATAGCAGCAGTATAAGGCCTCCTGAGACTCCACAAAGAAAGTAGAGGGCAACTTTCTCTGGGACACCTGAGGAGAAAAGGAAAGAAAGACCAGGGTACAGACTGCTCTTCAGTCTGTGGGGTATTAGTGCCTGCAAAGCCCCTCTGCCAGGCATATGGGAATAAGAGGAGGGGAGCAGGGATGCCCTCACCACCCAGGCTGCAGAGGCAGGACAGACCCTGCCCCAGTGATCATGGAAGAGTCACCTAGAGCCTCATAGGCACCCACCAGTCCTGAAATGTGCATTTCCCCAAAGAAAACATCCATTGGGATGCAGGGTAGGCAGAACATGGGAAAGAATAATCCCTTGGGGGGATTAAATGAGTAATTTCCTCTGGCAAGGGGAACTTTTGCCCGCAGAGAGGTGGTCTCAGTCAGTGTCTGCAGACAGGGCAGGAAGGAAAGGACCCAATGGGTAATCTGGCCTGTTGGAAAAGGAAGGTCCACAGGCAGGACTGTAGCCACACCATGACTCTTGATGCTGTGGGACTTTGGGGATTCTTCAACCTCTGAGCTCCTGCCCTACCTGTCCACCCCAAACCTAGCATGGGTGCTTGGTGCCCTACTCCTTCATGTACCTGTTGGCCCTGCTGGAGAGGTCTGGGGTCTGGCTGCCTCTGAGATGAGCCCTTGGTTGAGTTTGGGCCATCCAGGAGGTCAGCCATCTCCCAGCCTGTCCTGTTTCCCCAGGTGCTGCATGAGACCCAGGAAGGGCACATACCCCAAAGGTGGGCAAAAGCTGCCAGAGAGCTAGTAAAAATCATGCGGTCTTCCTGGAGCCTGGAGAACCTGGGCCCTTTGTACCAGCCACCTGCAGTGACAAGGAGGTGCAGGCTGAGACACGAGGTGCTCCCAGTGCCCCGTGTCCCAGCTGCCTGCTCCTGCCTCCATCCACACTCCATCCTTCCTGCACAAGTGCTCTGCCGTCTATAGGGATGACCCTGTGTGTCTTCCTCTCCCCTGCTCCCAGCAGATGCCACCTCCATCCCCTCGGAATGGGCACTGACCAAGGGATGGCTTCCACCTTGGGACAGAGACGCTCGGCTGGAGCTGGTACCAGGGATGCAGACAAACCATGGAAGGGCTGGTTCACCCAAGCACGGACACGGTGCCACACTGCTTGTGGTGTAACCTTCCTCCCCCTGCATTACCGTGCATGTAGTCCGAGAGCAGGAAGGGGTCTGAGGTGTCAGGGCCCACCTCCTCCAGCAGCTGCTTGGGCACTGCAAGGAGAGCACACACCAAGCATCACCACCCTGCTTCTCCCCTGCAGCCCCTGCCTCCCTGGGGAGCCCCATGCCCCTGCCTGCCTGGCACAGGGTGGGCACAGCAGACACTCCACCAGTGGCCCCTGTGCCCCTGGCTCTGTGGGGAGCTCTCACCACAGGTGTAAGAGACTCGCAACTGCTTCTTCATGCCGGGGAGGCATGGGTCCCCGAAGGTGGCCTTGTCAGCAGCCACGGTGCAGTTCCCCTTGCGGTGGCACTTCTTAGAGACCCTGCGCAGAGCATCTGGAGCCACACACTCTGTAGAGACATGAGACATGGACTTGTGGGCAGAGCTGCCTGCCCCTCCCTGCTGGGCATCAGCCAGCAGAGGCCAAGTGACGCAGGTACAGCCCAGTGGTGGACTTGTGCCATACTCTCTGCATGATTCCTGCCCCATTTCTGTCTCAAACCATTCTGGCATACCTATATGGGGTCCTCCAGTGTTCAAGGCATCACACTCTGATTTGCCCTGCAGGAATCGTCCATAACTTGCAGAATAAATGGCCAGGATGGATTTTGGTCGACACTGCAGCCTGAGCTTGTCATTCTCACACACGGTCTTGACCCGATGGTTCCCTAGGGAGTGACATCACTGAGTGCCCCAATGCATCCTGAATCACCTGCAGCCCCTCTCTCAGGCCAAGGGGAGGGTTGAGAGAGGGCTGCAAGGTACAGGAGCAGCCATGCTCTCCTTCCTGCCCCATCTGAGCAGCTGAGGTTAGGGGGTGCCCATGCAATGTTGCCCAGACCATGCTCCACCTCACCTGGCCGGCACTTGTAGGAAGTGATGAGATACTTGTGTGTCCCAGGGCATGGGTCTGGCCCAAAGACCTGGCTGTGCACTGAGAACTGGCACCACTGCTGGTCCTGGCACTCAGCCAGCAGCTTCTGGAGAGCAGAGTGGAACAGGTGTGAGCTGGGTGAGAAGTCCTGAGGCTGTTCTCACCTTCTGTCTGTCAGTGCCATCACCAGGCTCAGGGAAGTATCCCATAGCTACTCCTGCCCACCCCTGATACAGACATCCTAATTCCAGTGCCCGCTCCTGAACCAGTTCCTCCTCTGCACGCAGAGCGAGCTGAGTGCCAGCACAGGACTGCTACCTGTGCTGGCATCCCAGCGCCACACCCAGCGCCACACCGCGCCGCGCCTCTCTCCTGTGCGCGTGCGCAGGGACCGCACCCGCTGCGCGCGGGCCCTGCAATGTCCCCGCGCGGCCACAAGACGGCGACACGGGCTGACCCGCCGGTGCCCGGGATGGTCTATTCAGCCTGGAGGAGCCTGAGGGGGAACCTCATTTCAGTCTGCAACTTCCTCATGAAGGGAAGAAAAGGGGCAAGCACTGACTTCTCCTCTGTGGTGACCAGTGACAGGACCCGAGGGAATGGGCTGAAGTTGTGTCGGGGTGGGTTTGGGCTGGATTTTAGAAAAAGGTTCCTCTCACAGGGGGTGGTTGGGAACAGGCTTCCCAGAGAAGCGGTCTCACCACCAAGCCTAACAGAGTTCAAGAAGTGTTTGTGATTCTTTGATTCTTTGATTATGTGATTCTGTAATCCTGATGCTGGTGAAAACCTCCTCAGAGGGCACGGGGAGGCTGCATTGCCTGCAGCCCCCCAGCTCAAGCAGGCAGCTCAGTGATATGGAGACAGAGGCTGTGCAGTCTGGCCCCTGGGATCCCTCCCTTACCAGGTGGGCAGTGGCAGATGTGCATTCGGTGCTCTCCTGGGAGGCATTGCTGGGGCTGGGACAGAGGTGGTTGCTGGGCACTCGACGTCCATAGAAGGCCCCGAGGATGCTGATGGTGGTTTTGTGAGGGCAGACGATGAGGAGCTGCTCTCCATCACAGGTGTGGGCAGTGTGGTTCCTCAGCACCTTGCGCAGGTACCCTGGAAGGGGAAAGCAGGGGTGGCATTGTCCAGAGGAGACACCAGGGCCCCAGCAGTGGTGGCACTTAGGCATCCAAGTGCTGGTGGCAGTGAGGGTATCTTCAGATGAAGCACTTATGGGGTGAACAAGATCAGAGCAGAACAGCAGCAGAGAAGATGGGCTTAGCAAACCTTGCATACAGCATTGCTGCCAGGAACCTGGAACTGGCATAGCTGAGCTGGTTAGCAACAGGAAAGGAGAGCTGGAGGCAGTACAGCAGGTCAGAGAAGATGGGGAAATCACATAAGGAGCTGTCAAGTGTTTAGAGAAAATCAGGCTTGTTATGGAGCCATGGTGGGGAGAGAACAAGAGTGCTAGGGCCCACGGCAGGACGTGCACCCTGTCCCCTCAACCCCAGTGTGTCAAAATCCCCCAAACCAGGACAAGAAGATGGGAGTACCAGCTCCCCTCATCTCTGCAAACTAGTGCCAGGCTCAGCAGCACAATGGGCCCCTTTCACCTTCAGTGCTGCCACTAACCCATCAGTGTCTGCAGTCAGCATCCCTCCCTGGGATGTCAGCGGGTGCAGCTGGGAGCTGCCTCCAGCCCAGAGTTAATCTCTCCCTTGGCATTATCCCTCACAAGCTGGGATGAGCAAGTGGTGGCCACAGCATCGCAGAAGCAAGCCCTTGATTGCTTCTCTGCATGCTGGAGGAGAGAGGAAAGGAGAGGTACAGGAGGGTAGATGGCAGTAGACAAGGTGTTCCAGCCAGGTCAAAGCTCCAGTGTGATGCAAAGATGCTCTTTGAATGACACAGAGCTGGATCAAACCCTTGGGGTGCAGTGCTCATGAAGAGGGATCAGGACAAACTCTGTGCTGTCTGTCTCCTCTGCTTGTCCCATATCGCTGGGTGCTGGGGGCCATAGGGGCACAGGACCCTGACCAGGCTGCCATTCCCCATCCCCTTTCTCTGCATCCCCTGCAGCAGTCCCACACCTGGCAGCAGTTAGGCTCTCCTGAAGGTTTCAGAAGCACCCTGGCCTTGACCTCTGTCTAGCACTGACTCCAAACCCACCTGCCCATACCCAACACTGCTGAATGTAGGGCTGCCTAAACACCCCACTTCTGGGCAGCTTTGGATGCAGAGGGCTCAGCCAGATCCTAGGGATGGCAGGGAACTCAGGGGAGAAATATGAGATGAAATGGGTCTCCCCAAATCGAGCCTTGAGGCCAGCACCCTGTTCTGCTGTCATGCCAGCTGAAGGCACCAGTGGTTTGTATTTTAAAACTGAGGCTCAAACACTGCCATGGGGGCAGAGGTTTCTCCATCACACTATTTTGGGCCAGTGAGCAGTTGTGAAGATGGTTTTTTGGGTGGAGCCACGTCAAGGAGGCTATAAGCAGCCTTTGTGAGTGATTCATGCCAGTACAGCTGACTCAGTCTCTGGTGCTGTGGTTGTGCTGTTAGGTCTGCCCAGATGAAATCACATCCTCCTCACCACAGCCCACCCTGCAGCATCAGGCTTTCACCCACCTGGGCTGAGCAGATGGAAGTTGTGTGTGGCTGTTTCCAGATGATCCCTGGTGCCCAATCTGCCTACACCTGTCCTGACTGTTCAAAGAGCTGGGACAGAAGGGATCCCAAATTTCTGCCTTGTCTACATGTATAAAAGGTTCACCAGTATGGCCCTGGGGAGAGCTTCTGGCCTATGCTGTGTCTCGTGGCAAGGCACCCTGCAGCACCCCTACTCATGAGTGGCTGTGGCTGGGGCACAGCCACCAGCTCTGTCTAGGGACCAGGTACAGCTTCAACCCAGCTCTTCCCTCCCCTTCTCAGAGCAGGGAAGGCTGGCAGGGCAGCTCTGGATGCTCCTTCAGCTTTACACACTGCGCAGCACCGAGGACTGGGTGATGAAGGAGGAGATGCTCAGTAAATCTCAGGGACTGGCTTTATATTTATTTCTTTGCATTTCTTGTCTGCAGACTATCCAAGAGGGCACAGCAGATCTGGAGAGCCACTCTCAGGCACACCAGGGCTGTGGGATGTGTGCAATGTGTTTTTAGAAAACAGTCCTGTGTGGGGATAAGGAATTCCCAGCGTTTTGGGGAAATTTACTCTGGCTTGCCATGGTTTATGCCTCACTTGTCCCTACCCCACCAACCTGCCGTCGCTTCGCCCTCCCATCATACCAGCGCAGTTCTCAGCATCCCCTCCTCCCCGCCTTCACCCTGACTCACCGGACAGCTCCGGGCTGGCCTCCAGACACACAGCAAAGCCGAGCAGGACCACGGTGACCGCTGGCCGGAGCAGTCTGGCCATGGCACAGCGGCTGTGTCCCACCCGCAGCCCGTACCAGCCGCGGGGCTGACACCGCGCTGCGACAATGGCTCGCTTCTCTGCCCTGCCCGAGTCCCGAGGCTGGGCGGGCACATGTGCACTCGCTCTTAGCCTGCTACCCAACGTCAGAGGCTGCTCGGGACCGCCGGGTCACTCTCAGCACAGGAGCACTTCCCCCAGGGCACCCTCTTACAGGTGAGCCGTGCCTTGGCAGCCCATTGCTGGTAGAGAAACTGGCAGCCCCTTCCCTCCTGCCTCTGTTCCCCCTGGGGAGAGGAACAGGGCTTGGAAAGGTTTCTAAAGTGCCCCCAGCTTTCTCCCAGACACGGTGAGGCAGAAATCCAGATACATGTGTGCTGTAATCTCAATCTCGGCAAATGTCCAGCCATTCACTCTGTGAGGAGGAAGGGAAAGGCTCCCTGAACTGCCTCCTAGGCGGCTGTTCCTGCAGAAAAGACAAACATCCTTCCTGCACCCAGCAGTGTGGGAAGGGATTGTCTTTGCTGCCACATTTCTGCCCCACAACCTCCGTGGGGCCAGGTATTGGGCATTCTGGCACCTTGTGAGGAGGGCATCGTGTCATACTGTGCTTCCCACCTGCAGGACTTAAATCCCTGCCCGTTGCTTCAGCTGGAGGGAAGTACCATGGACTGGAGCTGCTGGCTCTGCCCCTGGCTGAGATCAGCAGAGACAGCAGCAGTTGGCAGTGCCAGGAGCCATCACAGCTCCCAGAGGCTCAGAACTGCCCAGGCAGGGGAAGCTGGAGAGGCTGTGGCAGTAGTGGGGACTGGCACACATCACCTGGGGTCCACAGCGGGAGCTGGGTGGTGGATGTTGAGCTTGTGATGAGGGTGATCCATGGCCCTGTGAGGCACTCACAATGCCATCAATGCATATCTTTTAATCATGAGAGTGAGTCAGAGTGTCCTGTCCCATCGAGTAGGGTTCCAAGTTCTCCCAAAGTTTTGATGGGGTAGAAAAAAAAAAATAGCCCCCCTCCATCTCCCCACCCCTGCAACCCCCAGTGTTAGCTCCTGTCTGGGCTGTGTTGTAGGACCAGTAGGACCATCTTTGTCGGGGAGTCTCCTCCAGGGCTCTGCAAAATCATTTCCCATCCTAATTGCTTTGAGGGAGATTGCTGTTTGATCAGGGTTTGGTTGTTTGGAGAAAGTTGGAGCTTATCTGAGCTGGGGGAGTGAGCTGAGTCAAGCATTGGGGATCCCCATTTTGTGCAATGGCACCAGCTATGTGGTCTGGGGGTGCAAGACAGGTCTTGCCTAAGAGTTAAGCCTGTGTGTGCTGGGAAGCTGTCTCTGCTGTCTCTGCAGCCAGGGTGATCTGACAGCAAACAGTTCCCTCCCATCCTGGGGAAGAAAGCAAGCTGTTCATCCTTCCTGTGAAACAGCCCAGTTCCAGGAATGGGGCCCTGCTGAAGGTCAGCCCTGAAGACATCCCATCCCACCATCCTGCCAAGCACCACATAGCTGGGTGGCTGCCAGGGCCCTCTGGGGTTCCCCACTGCTCCCCGGCAAGCTTCAGCATCTTTTATCTCCTCCTTAGCTTAGGATTTTGCAATCCTCCTCACCCAAGGGCTGTGCCCCTGTTTCAAAAACTCAGTGACATGTGTCCAGACTGCTCCAAGTGCTTCCCTGAGCACTTGCCCTGCTTAGCCCAGCTCTTTGCAGCGAGGGGTGCCCAGACAAGCCCACAAGGGATCCCCGGATGGTGGTGGGCTGGGAGAGGAGCTGTACCCTCCCTCTGGGCGGCTGCCTGTCATAATGCAGCCACAGGAGGCAGTGAAAAGGTCAGCCAGGTTCACCCCAAATTGATAAAGAAGCCCTGGGGCACTGGACACCAGTGGGAGAGTGGCTAAGGGCCAAGACTGGAACAGCAGGAGGAGCAGCAGGCAAGACACTTCCTCTATAAACCCCTGCTCCCAGCTGGGCAGAGATAAGGGCAGTGCTGTGGACACCAGCACTGGGGGTGCCAGCCCACTGCTCGCAGGCACTGGAGGAGCGCCTGGGTGGGTGCGATAGACTCTGAATGTGACCAGATAGACCCATGCTGAGTCACGTCTGAGAGGCCCTGCAGCTTCCTCCCCTTGCTGTCGGGTCCTGGAGCACACCCCATTGCTCCTCCCTTCTTCAAAAGGAAGGAAAGTGTGAGCTCCAGCCCTCTGCGGAGTGAGAGCAGCCGAGAGGCCCAAGCTACCAGCCCTCTGAAAGCCTTTCCCCGTCAGAGCTCTGCAGGGGACAGGTTGACTCACCACAAGAGTCCCCACAGTACCGGGATGGATGGTCGGCAGCACACCACCAGGGAGCCTGAGATCGAGCTGTTTGTGAAGGTGGGTCTTGGTGGGGGGCAGGGGGGGCAGTGACTCTTTGGCTCACCAAGATCCAGCTGGGTGCAGGTGGTAGAACTTCATGGGTGTCTTCATGTTCTATGAGGCTGGAGATGGGTGCCAATTTCAGTGTCACTCACCACAAAGACTGGCTAAAACGGTTCCCCAAATGGGGCGACCATGCCGTTGTGTGGGGACTGTGGGGTGTCACACGCAGCAGTCTGAAAGATGCCCTGGTCTTGTGATGATTGTGCACCCCAGAGAAGTGGCACAGAATGATGAAGGAGTGGGAATACACATGCCTCTCAAAATTCAGATAAGACGAGCCCAGATAAGACAAGCCCCAGCCTGGGAACAGCAGGCGGGAGGGCTGGGAGCAGCCACTTCAGCTTCTTCTGAGAGCAGGGTTATGAAACAAGCATGGATGGCTTGGGGAACTGGTGCGGGCGTC
This sequence comes from Phylloscopus whistleri, assembly GCA_017589585.1. NCBI lineage: Eukaryota > Metazoa > Chordata > Aves > Passeriformes > Phylloscopidae > Phylloscopus > Phylloscopus whistleri. Next base: position 684,826 of record JADMLD010000972.1, on the reverse strand, counting down.
CACGTGTGGGCGAGATGGGGCAGCATCACAGAGGGGCATCCACTGGAAATGGTTTCTGGGTTTTTTCCCTGTTAAGCAATTTTCTGAACCCTTTCCTTGGAATATTTTAACATTCAAGTTCAAAATATCTGCAGCAGCCATGGGCGGTGCAAAAAGAGAGGAGCCAAAGCTGGTGGCTGGTAACTGTGTCTGCCCACAGCAATGCCGGGGGGGGCCTGGGCATGCTGTCAAGTGATGGTGACTAGGGGGCAATGCCTCTCTGTGCCACCTCCTGGAGGTTTTAAGAGTGATTTCTCTGAAGCCACTCAGGTCCATGGGCTTCATTGCTCTCCTCCTGGGGCAGTTTAGTGCCCAAAATGACTGGTCGGATGCACTGGCTTCCCTGGAACAGGCACCCCGCAGTTTTAGGCACTGAATGGTGCCTTCCTCGAGTTAGATATACTTGCTAGAAGGGATTATCTGAACCTCCCCAGGAGAGATGTCCCTCATCTCCTTGCCAAAATTATAGCCACAGCACTTCTTGCTGGACGTTGAGCTTGGCTGAGGAAAATCCAGACAAGTGTATTCTTGGTAAAAGTAATCTGAGTCTTGAATTTTCTGCTTAACACGTCTACCTGGGATGGCTGGAAAAGAAAACAATACATGAGGTGACTGCAATGGCAGCAGCACCTTCTAGGGGGTTTTCAGAGGGAAGTGAAACAGAAAACTAGCAGCACTGTCAGGACTTCCCCTGTGCTGTAATTTAGCGAGAAAAAACTGTTCTGGTTTGTCTGTTCACAGAAGAGTTGATGCTATGCCTCCCCTTCCCAGCACTCAGGACCCAGCTTTACCAAAGACACAGTGGCTATAGCTGTTGGTAGGCACCTTCCTGTGCCATCAGCACCTCCCCAGGCTAGACACGGCTGTTGCTGTGACTAGTGACAGCTGTACAGCATGGGGGAAGCTGGTGCTCCCACAAGCACCTACTGGTACAGCATGGCATGGCATGGCATGGCATGGCATGGCATGGCATGGCATGGCATGGCATGGCATGGCATGGCATGGCACCCTGCCTGACTTTCACTTTGGCAAATGCTGGAGTTACCATGGCAAGGATGGACAGGGCGCAGAGCAAGTCCCACTTTACCCTGAGGCTGGGGTGGGCTGGCAGTTTCTCACCCTGCCACATCCCTGGCAAGAGCATCCTCTTGCCAGCTGCGAGGCTCTCCCTGCGTGGGAGCAGGCCCTCCTCTGCAGCTCCACCGGGCATTTGGCTGCTTCCTGGCTCTCAGGGCGGCTGCAGGAGCTGTGGCAGGTCCCATGGGGATCGGATATTTAGCAGTGCCCCAAGCAGGCAAAGCTGTTCCCTCCTCCCACTGCATTTAAAATTGTTTCACCACAGAGAAACCACAGGAACTGCCAGTAGGGTTTCAAGGCATTGTGCAGCCTAGTAATGCCTCAGAAAGTTTGGGATAAAAGCCTGCAACCCTCCTAGAGATTCTGTGCTAGTCCATGCTGGGTTTGTCTATCATCTGAGGACAAAAGGTTGAGGAGTGTCAGTCTGTGCCCCCACCCCAGTTCCTGCTGCAGCAGGAGGAGCAGCAGAGGCACTTTGGGGAAGGAAGTTAAAAGCAATGACTCCCCCCACTCCATGCTGCTCTGCGTTTGCCAGGGAGGGAGGGCACAGGGCTGCAAGTCTCCCCTGAGGGCTCCTGGCTCCCTGGGGCTCACTCCATGTCCAGTGGTTGCCAGCGAGGTCCTTTCCAGAGCCTGATACTCCCCCAGCAGGGCCCTGGTGCTGGTGGAGCTCCCCTCCAATTCCTCCAGATAAAGGCTTTGGCTCTGAGCATCCTGGTATGGGCCTGATTCTTTCTCCCTGCAGAGACCATCCTGATATCCTTTTCACTTTAGTCCAACATTTCCCACCTCTCTGTTTTTACAAGATAAGGGAGAAGACCAGCTTGAACAGCTCAGGGACTAGAGCTACCAGACAAACGTGGAAAAACCTGAAGTGAGTGTTCAGAGTCTGTGGCCAGAGCAGCCCGAGCAAGGGGCAACCCTCCCCTCACCACTGTCCAGCTGTGGCTCCATCAGAGCTGTGTGCTGCCATGGCTCAGCACAACAGCTCCTGCAGGGACAACAGGACAAATTAAGTCCTCTCATTCCCAGCCTTATGCTGGGCCAGGGAAGGTAGAAGAGAGTGCAGCTGGCAGGGAGAGCAGGGAGGAAAGCGTTGGTCTTCATGCTAGGCAGCCACAAAGCTCTTGCTGAGCTGTTGATTCTGGAGATGCTCCAAAGAATGGCTATAGTTTGGGATCGTAGGTGTCAGGGTGCTGGGGAGGGGGAG
>JADMLD010000972.1:62500-77500 GCA_017589585.1 Phylloscopus whistleri | reverse complement strand
GGTGCTGCTCCTCGGGCCTGGCTGGGAGCAGAGGTTCTGTCAGAGCTCAGAGGTTCTGTCAGAGCTCAGGCGCTGTGGGCTCGGCCCTGGCCGGTGATTTTTGGAGCCAGGGGAGCGTGGAGATCAATCCAGCTGCTCACCACGGTGCTTCCAACAGGAAAATTCCAAGTGAAGCGTTCTCCAGGAAGACTTGGGCCCCTGGAAGGCTGAAAAGAATTTAGAAACACTTTAGAAGAGCAGGGCGACAGGAAAGGCTTCCAAACGTGTCAGAGCTCTGTCAGTCAGCTCCTCTAATGGGGCTTCAAAAAGAGTCCAGAGCATCCCAAGCTCCCTGCCTGTTCTTGCAGCCACCCCAGGAACAGCCCTGCAGGAGGGGGTGGGTCCTGCCTCACCAGCCGGGTTTGGGAGTCCTGGACAACCCCAAGTCCTCTGTGACTGCAGAGCTGGGTCACCAGGACACCTCAGCAAGGTCCCAGCATCGAGGGATGGCAGAGGTGGGAGCTGCCCCTCCACTCCTTCACCCAAGGCTGGAGAGGCTCCAAGGCACGGCGTTTTTGGAGGGCTGACCCGATGACAGAGGTTTCTTTAGAGCTGGGTTAGATGTGAGGATCTTGAAGGTCTTTTCCAACCCAAACCATTCCATGGCTCTGTGACTCCAGAGCAGGTCCTGCAGAGCCCACAGAGAGCCTGGGACAGGCTGTGCAGGGCATGGAATCACAGCATCATCCAGGACTCCAGAGCAGGTCCTGCAGAGCCCACAGAGAGCCCGGGACAGGCTGTGCAGGGCATGGAAACACAGGATCATCCAGGACTTCAGAGCAGGTTCTGCAGAGCCCACAGAGAGCCCGGGACAGGCTGGGCAGGGCATGGAATCACAGCATCATCCAGGACTCCAGAGCAGGTCCTGCAGAGCCCACAGAGAGCCCGGGACAGGCTGTGCAGGGCATGGAAACACAGCATCATCCAAGTGGAAATGCCTTTGGGATCACTGAGTTCATCTCTCACCAGGCCAGTTCACTCCCAGGCTCTTCTCTTCCTCATTCATGGAATCGTGTAGGTTGGAAAAAAACCAGGGCCAGGTTGGATGGGGCTTGGAGGAAGGTGTCCCCCAGTCCCAGCTGGAATGAGATGGGCTCTAAGGTCCCTTCTAACCCAAACTGGTGTGGGATTTTATGAAAGGAGAGGGGGTGATGCAGTGACACCACCCTGGGCCAGTGCCAGGGGCTGTGACAGGGAGAGAGGGGAGGTCACCCTGTAGGGGACACTGGTGGAAAGGAACCCCTCTGCCTGCCTTTCTCTGGGCCCTGTCACACCCAGAGTCTGTGAGCACAGCTGCTGGTGGCAGGGCACAGCCCCCAGTGCATCCCAACTTGTGCTGGGTGAGGTTGGAGTCAGGCAGCCTCTTGGATGGACACTGGATCACCAGCAGAGAGGATCCCACACAAACCTGGGCACCTCTCCAGGGGAGGATGTGTGGAGGAGAGGGAACCTGGGCTGCCCCCAGCACAGCCTTGCACTCCAGCCCCAGCAGCCAGCTCCTGCAGAGCCAGCCCAGGCACGGAATCCAGGAACCCACTCAGAGCTGAGCAGGGGGAGCCATGCAGCAGTGACTGGGCACTTGGCAGGGGATGAAATGCAGCTTGCAGGGCATGAAATGCAGCTTTGCCTCCACGCCAAGCCTTGATGGCTTCATTCTGCTTCCTGGAGCTCTCAGTCCTGCTGCCTGGAGCCTTGCAGGGCTGGGAGGGAGGGAGGGATGGAGGCAGGGAAGGAGGCCTCCTGCAAGCCTCTCCAAATGTTTAACTCAGTGGCAGCTCTGCCCTTCAGAGGTCTCAGTTCTGCTGTGGGGGAGCCTGGCAATGGGTGTCACCTGCCCTCGGTGCTGCAACATCACCTGGCTGCCTCCAGGATGAATTTTCATGGAAATTAAGAAATCAGCCAGCGAGGGTTTCCATCCAGAGACCTCCCATGGACCAACCTCACCCTCAGCCCCTGCCTCAGTGCAGGAGGATGCAGTCCTGGCAGTATTTTGGCAGCTCCAAGGACAGCACAGCCCTACTCAGCACCTTCTCCCCTTCCCACACCCAGCTCCAGCCCTCTCCGGGCTCCTTCCCCTGGGGATATTCCCTGGACCACGGGCAGAGGCAGAGCAGCACCTGCCTGACTCTCAGTTGGGTTGAGAGCAGCAAATTGCAGCTGCTCCAGCAGCAGCCCCTGAGCAGTTCCCACCCCACCCATGGAAGGGATCACATTCCCACTCCCAGGCTCAGCTCAGAGCTGCCAACCCCTTCTCATTTTGGAGGGCTCTTCACTTCCTTCCTCTCTTGCCTTTTTTCCCCCTTTTTCCTCCAGCTTTTCTCTTCCTCCTTTTTTTCTTTTTCTCTCTCTTTTTTTTTGTTTCTTCCCCCCCCCTCCCACCTCCCTTTGCAGCCTCTGTTCTTCATCCATTATTTAGGCTTTTCTGACTGTAACAGCAACATTCGCCTTGTATACCTTGTGTGGGGTTTAAAATATAGATAAAAGCAGAAGGTCAGACTTGAAACACAGATTCTGACGGTTGCTGCTGACTTTGTCTGGAAGCTACAAAATCTGGAGCTTTCTGTGCCCAGCAATGGTTTTGGTACAATTGGGTTTTGGGGGCGGGGGGGTTTAAGGTGTTTTTTTTTTTTTTGGTCTGGTTGATATTCCTGCAAACTGTCCTGGTGTTTGATGATTCCATCCAGCCTTTCAGCTTCTAAAAGTTCTGGGGCCTGGCTGGCTTCAGGACAGGGGAGCTGGAGCCGTGGAATTCCTGCTTGGAGGGGCAATCTTGACCCAGCACAGCAAACACCTGCTGCTCTCCTGTCCGGGCAGGGGCGGAGGTGCCTCCATCCACATCCAGCAGCCTCTAATTGGCACCTCTGCTCGGAGCCTCAGCAGAGCCAAGGACTTTCCCTTTCAATTATAAATGCCTTGGCTCTTTTATCTTGCTTGCTTCGGTCGTCAGAGAGATTGGATTTTTTGAGGACAAATGTTTGTGGGAAATAAATTTCAAAGTCGATGCGGGAACGGTCCCAGAAAACATAAAACACTTTCGTTGTCTGTTTGAGCAGGCAGGGAGGGCCAGGAGAGAAACTGGGCAGGGGGGGAATCGCCGCTCCTGGAGGGGTTTCAGGGCCACGTGGATGTGGCTTCCTGGGGATCTGGGTCAGTGGTGGCCTTGGCAGCCACTGTGATATCCCAGGGGTTTCCTGCTGGGAGGTTGGTGGGGAATCTTCTCTCCCTGCACAGAATGTTTTCAGAGGAATAGTTGGGCCTGGTGATGTTTAAGGTTCCTCCAAGCCCAGCTGTGACTCCCTGGGAAGGGGCAGCAGGGGATGGTGATACCCAAAGCAAGGATCACTTTGTGTCACTGAGATCCACGTGGGCAGGGAATGGTGATACCCAAAGCAAGGATCACTTTGTGTCACTGAGATCCACGTGGGCAGGAAAGGTGCTGGGGAAGTGTCACACACGACACAAAGAACTCACCCCCACGCCTTGCCATGTCCCAGGTGGGAAAGAGAAAAGTTTATTTACAGAACCAACATTTATCCAACTCCAGCAGTGACCGTGGGTTGGAGGAAGAAAATCTTCTTCTCCAAGCACACTGGACCATGCAACAGTCCATCTGCAGTCTCCTCCTTGTGAAAAGAATGCAAACATTGCTGGATTTTACAGTAACAAGTGGCTTGTTTGTACAAAAGTGTATCTGACTCCAAAACACAGAAGGCTAAAAATGAGACTTTTCCAAACTCCTTAAAGGGGACAGAGGAGACCAGCAAAAACCCAGACAACAGGGAAGAGCTGGCAGTTCTCCAGGGAATGTCTGAAGGGACATTTCCAACTGAGGAATTTCAAAGTGCCAGCCTTGCCAGGCAGCGTTCACCAGGGCAGGGTGAGCAGGGATATCCCGGGGTTTTCCTGCTGGGAGGTTGGTGGGGAACCTTCTCTCCCTGCACAGAATAATTTCAGAGGACAAAGGCTTTGGCTCACTCAAAACCAGACCCAAGACTCTTCCAGCCCCCACCTGGAGCAGGAGCTCTCTCAAGAGCTGTCTCCAAAACCCAGACCTGCACAATTTGTTAGCAGAGATTCCCAGCCTGGTTTGGGTTGCAAGGGTCCTTAAAGACCCCCTGGGTCCAACACAGGGACACCACTGTCCCCATCAGAGGTGGCTTCAGCAGCCAGCTGGGATCTGCAGCTCAGGCACAGGTTTCAGCCTGTTGGGTGCCAGCAGCCACCAACCCAGGTGGATATTGCAGTGGCAGCTGCTGTTCAGGAGGCTCCACAGCCCAGCTGGCACTCCCCAAACAACCTCTCCTCACTCCAGCCCAAGGGAAAAATGCATCTGTCAGGTGAGGAATAGGAAGACAGGAGGGAATTGTTCCCTGGGAGGGTGGGCAGGGCTGGCACAGGGTGCCCAGAGCAGCTGTGGCTGCCCCTGGATCCCTGGCAGTGCCCAAGGCCAGGCTGGAGCAGCCTGGGGCAGTGGGAGGTGTCCCTGCCAGGGCAGGGGTGGCACTGGGTGGGCTTTGAGGTCCCTCCCAACCCAGAGCAGCCCATCATTCCCTGGCTCGGTTCCAGTTTCCCTGGAGGCACTGTCCTTACCCCAGCAGTGGTTGGAAGGCTGCACTCTTCCTGCCTCAGCTCCACCCCTCAGCTCCCTCCAAAAGCCAAACTGGGTGTGGATCTGCTGGTGCTGGGTGGTTACAGCAGCTCTGGCAGTGGCTGGGATCCTCATGAACGATCCCATGGCCAAGGAAATGAACTCTTCCAGATTTCCCAGCATGGAGCATTTCCTTCCCTGTGCCTACAGCTCCAGCTCAGGTGGCAGAGGTGTCACACTGAACAGGAGGAAAAGACGCCCAAATGTGGTCATTTCCAGGAGCAATGGGGAAAAAGTGACATTATGAAGGGAACCCCCAAGGTCAGCAGCTCCTGGTGCTCAGACATCTCTGAATTAGGGATCCCAGCAGCATGAATGGATTGAAATTGGCCTTGTGGGGTTTTTGGGGCCTGGAGGAAGAACATTTCCAGGGAGATGGTGCAGTCCCCATCCCTGGAGATGTCACCTGGAGGTGGCACTCAGTGCTCTGGGCTGGGGACAGGGTGGGCATCAGGCACAGCTGGGACTGGATGATCCTGGAGGCCTTTTCCAGCCTCAGGGATTCTGGGATTGAGGAGCATCCCCAAAGTCCTTGAGGTGACATCTTTACATCTCTCTGCAGGCTGGCCAAGCCAGGCCCACAATCTGCTCTTCCCAGGATGTTAAACATCCAAAGGAAAGAAAGGAACAGGACTTCCAGGAAGTGTCCCTTCCAGGAAGTCCAGGAACCATGACACTGCTAATCAGAGCTGATTAAGTCGATGCCATTAAACCCAGGAAGTTCCGAGGTAGGAGGTGGAACTCTTTATATTTCCATAAACTCCTCCCCTCCAATCCTGCTGAATTCCTGGCCTGGCTGGCAGGCTGGCAAGGGATAATTACCCATTTTTAAAATGTCTCTTTCCACCAAAGCTCGGGACATTTGGGAATCCCTTCCCATTGTGATTCTCGGAGTGTTCTCCCTGCAGCTTGGTGACGGCTTAAACACCGAAATACAAAAATTCCCGAATCTCCCACTGCCAGCAAGGGACCTGCAAAAGTCCTTGGTGCTCCGGGAGGGGAATTTTTACTGAGAGGAACTTTTCCTCTGAGTTTGGTGGCAGAATTCCAGTGCCACAAGTCCAGCTCACGAATTCCCACCCAACAGAAAAGGTCCCAAGCTCCTGCAATCATCCCTCCCAAACCCGAGAGTTACTTTTGTTTTCTTCCACCGGCTCCGTCCATCTCGCCTTTGGCACACATCGATTTTCCGCAATTCCCCGCAGCCCTCCTCGTGAAGCAGCTGCCCAAACAGCTCCCTGGCGGGCCGCCGCTTTTATTTTACCGAACAAAAGGAAAATCATCAGCATTGTCTGCGGAGGAGCTCTCCGGCCGGCGGGACCAGGACGCCGAGCTCCCTCTCCTGGCTGCCGGATCAAAAGGAATCGCTGAAAAGTCCCGCACACCTGAAAAAAAAATCGCAGGGGGAAGAGTCCCCCGCCGGCTGCTCCGCGGATTCTTCACCCTCCGTCATTTCTTTATGCTGTTCTACAGAGAACAACCCAATGGGTGACACAAACTTCTTCAGTCACATTGGTCAGAGCAGAGGGACAGCAAGGAGAAGTCCCTCCTAGGGAAAGGAATGCAAACAAAGGTCACAGTCAGGAAAACGTGTCTGTTGTTGGCAGAAAACTCTCTGGGAAAAGAGTTTCAGAGAAACCCAAACATCTCAGGCACCAACCAGCAGCGGGCAGGTGACAAAGGTGCCTGGAGGTACACGAGGGCCTCTGCTCCAGGGCAATCCAGGTGCCATCCTTCCTCAGAGTCTTGGTAACTCTGAGGAAATGTTTGTGTTGCTGTAGGACATGAAAGAAAGATGAGAGACTCCAAATATTTCAGAGGGCAAAGAGTATAGAGAAAAAAAGCTTTATTGTCTAATTCTTACTGCTTTTTATAAGGTGTTCCCATACAGGCTTGACATGATTGGTGAATGGGAAGGACACCTCTCTAATCTGGTTAAACCAGGGAAACAGCAAAGCACCACCTGGAGAAAGAGAGAGTTGTTCACCAAGATTGTTTTGAGAAGAAGCTTTCTTGAGAAATTTTGCCTTGGGAAAAGTTAGCAGCTGCCAGCAGGCTGAAATCTCTCTCAGGCAGAAATGTCAGGCCCACATATTTGGGCCACAAATCCTCCACTTGCCCTCAGCAGCTGCCCAAACCCTGCACCTCTCTCCCTGTCCCTTCCCCTTGCACACCTCACCTGGACTCAGCTGTTTTACCCCCTGGGACCCATCTGGAGCCCACCTCAGGGGATTTAGGGGCAGAAGGGACCCAGTGGGGAGGTGTGAGCTGGAGGGAGGTTTGGGGGGGGGTTTGTGAAGGTGCTGGAGCTGGCAGACCACGGCTCACCTCCCCTGCCTCCAAGGCAGAGCCAGGCCAGGCTGGGATGCTGATCCCGTGGAAAACACGGAATATCCTGAGCTGGGAGCCATCAGGGCTTGTGGAGCTCAACCCCTGACCCTGCAGGGCTCTGCCCCAAAGACAGGAGCTCCAAGAGCCTCTCACAGGTGCCTGAGCCCTGCCTGAGCCAGCCTTGTTCTGACAAGATGGAAAAGGAGCTTCAGAGGGCGGCTCAAAGGAGGGAGAAGCCTCGGTGTGAAAGGGAAACCAGCAAGGTCACCCCCACCGCCTCAGGCGATGCGAGGGATGACAAAAGTTTCCGTGTAGCAGAAGACAAAAGCCATCCCTGGAGGTGGGGAGAGAGAGAGGGAGCACAGAGCAGGCAGAAATTCAGTGTAGGGAAAGCCACGAGGTTTGCTGGTGAGGACACGCTCCAGGGCAGGGCTGGGTGGGAGGTTGGGCAGGAATTGTTCCCTGGGAGGGTGGGCAGGGCTGGCACAGGGTGCCCAGAGCAGCTGTGGCTGCCCCTGGATCCCTGGCAGTGCCCAAGGCCAGGCTGGGGCAGCCTGGGACAGTGGGAGGTGTCCCTGCCAGGGCAGGGGTGGCACTGGATGAGCTTTGAGGTCATAGCTGGGGTTTGGTGGGGCCTTCAGAGGCCGTGGAGTCCATCCCCACGGTGCAGGATGGGGTGGGGAATGGCCCCAGCAGCCTCCAGCAGGATCCCTCAGAGCCAGGGATGCTCCAGAGCCTCCCAAGGGCCGGGGGTGGGCAGGGGGCCAAGGGGCACCCGGGAACACCCAGGATTGCTGGAATTGGGATCTGGGCTCCAGCTCCTGCCCACTCCACCCACACCATCTGAGCCCATTAGGGAGGGCTTGGGATTGGTGGAGAACCAACCAGGCCCATCCAGCCTTTCCCAGCAGCTGAGCTGCACCAGCAGCCCCGCAGGGAACGGGCTTAGCTCTGTCTGGGAATTCTTCCTCCGTGCCCAGGACTCGTGCTTGTCCCTTCCCACAGACCCAGCAGCTCCCGGGACCAGAAGGGCCAGGACAACTGCTGCTCTGTGATCCCTGGGAGAAGTGCAAGTGGCTTCACAGCCACCAGCCGGGGTGCAGATGGCTCTGAGGCGGTGGAACAGCTGGGGTGTGCACAGGCCTCCCAGAGACACGAGGGGAAACAGGAGGGGAGGTGTCTGCAGCCCTGCTGCAAGCCTCAGCAGGGCAGAAAATGGGACATCCAGCCCTCTGTGCAAAGTGCCTGGCACAGGCAGAGGGACCCGGGGGGGTTTGTTTGGGGCAGCGCTGCCCAGGATGGCACAGCTGGAGCTGAGCCCTGGCTTAGGGCAGCCCCATCCAACTCCTGAAGGAGCCTGGGAGCTGCTGATTCTGTGCTGGGCAGCTGGGAGAGCTCTGAGGGTGAAGGGGCAGTGAGGAGAAGCCTGAATCCCACGGGATCCGAGTCATCCACCCCACAGTGGGTGCTGGTGCCTCACAGAATCACAGAATCACAGAGTCACAGAGTCACAGAATCACAGAATCACAGAGTCACAGAGTCACAGAATCACACAATCACACAATCACAGAATCACACAATCACAGAATCACAGAGTCACAGAGTCACAGAGTCACAGAGTCACAGAGTCACAGAGTCACAGAATCACAGAATCACACAATCACAGAATCACAGAGTCACAGAATCACAGGATCACAGAGTCACACAATCACAGAATCACAGGATCACAGAATCACAGAGTCACAGAGTCACAGAGTCACAGAATCACAGAATCACAGAATCACAGAGTCACAGAGTCACAGAATCACAGAGTCACAGAATCACAGAGTCACACAATCACAGAATCACAGAGTCACAGAGTCACAGAATCACAGAATCACAGAATCCCAGGATCACAGGATCACACAATCACACAATCCCACAATCACAGAATCACAGAGTCACAGAATCACAGAATCCCAGGATCACACAATCACACAATCCCACAATCACAGAATCACAGAGTCACAGAGTCACAGAATCACACAATCACAGAGTCACAGAATCACAGAATCACAGGATCACACAATCACACAATCACAGAATCCCCAGGAATCACACAATCACAGAATCACAGGATCACAGAATCACACAATCACAGAATCACAGAATTTCTAGGTTGGAAGAGACCTCCAAGATCATCGAGTCCAACCCAGCTCCAACACCTCAACCAGACCATGGCACCCAGAGCCACATCCAGGCTTTTGTTAAACACATCCAGGGGTGGTGACTCCACCACCTCCCCAGGCCATTCCAGAATTTTATCCCTCCAGCCTCGGGCTCAGCTGGCTCCGGGCTCGCTGGCAGCACCCAGGGACCCTCCCTGGAGCCGGTGTCAGCACATCCGTGCCTGCAGGGAGCTCTGGGCAGCTCTGTGTCTCCTCTGGGATAACCCAGAACGGGGGAGTTCACCTCCCAGCCGCCCGAGGAGAGCGGGAAAGGCGGGGTTTGCCCCAGGGGAGCCGGGTCCTGAGCCGCTGAATTCACTCAGGCACCTGGATGTCTAAGGAGCACTAAAACCTCTCCATCTCCTCTTTCGAAATCCCTCTCCTGGGTGCCTGGTTCCCCCGGGATCCCTGAAGATCCCAGCGCGGGAGGGAAGCGTCTCCGAGCTCCCGGGCAGAGTTAAAGTGATGTGTGGGCAGGCTGGGAGCTGGAGCCACTGCAATCCTTTCAGCCAGGCAGCTGCACTTCCCCTTTCTATCACACGCATTTAAAAGCTTTTAAGGGAACGATCCATCCCCTCTGCTGGCAGAGCCGGAGCTGGGCTGGTCCTTGGGACCTTAAATCATTTTAAAATACGGAGCAATATTGGTTTAAAAGCCTCTGCTCTCCCCCTGCTGCAGGAAACCTCAGCAGAGCCCGACACCAGCTCGGGGCTTCCTGGGGATCCATCACCGGCCAGGAAAGGGCCGGGCCCTGCCTGACAGGGACACGCTCTGGGACCAGCCAGGAGTTTCTCCCTACGTCACCCCCAGGGCTGCACTTCACCCCAGGGAGGGGGATTTTTTTTTTGTCATTTAACACCTTAGAGCTCCGTGGCTGTGGCAGTGTTTGTGTTTGCTGAGCTGCCTGAGGACAAACCCACCCCCGGGAGGGGATGTGCCTGAATTCCTGCTCCCCAGGCAGGGCTTGGCTGCAGTGCCCCTGATCTGCCATTCACAGCCAGGCCTTGCTTTCCAGCCCAGCTGCTCCAGTTCTCCCCCTTTGCTGTGAGCCCTGGCAGAGGAGCAGGGGTGATGACCTGGGAGTGTGGGGAAGGCCCAGGGACAGTTCCCTCCGCCCAGGGACAGGAGGGGGTCTCTGTGTCACCTCCCCTGTGCCAGCACCTGACACTCTTGGCTGTTGGCAGAGAGAGCTGGGAATGCCCAGCCTGGAGAGGAGAAGGCTCCAGAGCCCTTCCAGGGCCTTAAAGGGGCTCCAGGAGAGCTGGAGAGGGGCTGGGGACAAGGGATGGAGGGACAGGACACAGGGAATGGCTCCCACTGCCCAGGGCAGGGCTGGGTGGGAGATTGGGCAGTGGGACACTCCTTGCAGTGACTCATCCTGCCTCCCCAGGAAGCAGCAGCCAAGCAGGTTTGTCCCAGGAAAGCAGAACAGGAGCCCAGCAGGAGCAGAGCAAACAGATCATAAAATCCCAGAATGGGCTGGGTTGGAAGGGACCTCAAAGATCATCCAGTGACACCTCCCACTGCCCCAGGCTGCTCCAGCCTGGCCTTGGGCACTGCCAGGGATCCAGGGGCAGCCACAGCTGCTCTGGGCACCCTGTGCCAGCCCTGCCCACCCTGCCAGGGAACAATTCCTGCCCAATCTCCCACCCAGCCCTGCCCTGGGCACTGGGAGCCATTCCCTGTGTCCCGTCCCTCTATCCCTTGTCCCCAGCCCCTCTCCAGCTCTCCTGGAGCCCCTTTAGAGAATCCCCTCCCCTGCCAGGCTGGAGAGGCAGAGAATCCCATTTCCACTTCATTTCCCCCTTCCCTGGCTCCCAGAGGGCAGCGTGGCAAGAAACCACCACAGACCCAGCCCAGCTGGAGGATCCCTGGAGTTTGGGGAGGGAGATGAGGACGAGGACATTTATTCCCCTCTGCAGAGGGTCTCTCCTGCTCAGCCCTGAGCCTCCCAGCCCCTGTTTGCTGAAGGAACCAGGGGCTCCCACCCTTCCTGCCACACTCCAAGATGCTCCATCTCTCCTGGAGCCCGTCCCGGAGTCACTGAACTTTCCCCGAGCTGCTGCCAGGGATCCTCCCTCTCGTTTATCTGCAGGATGGGTTGTAGCTGTATTGATTTTCCCTGCCTGCCTCTCCTCTCCGTGTTTGCTCCCCGAATCCTGCAGCCGGGCAGTCTCTCCTCCTCGCGAGGAGCGGGGGAGCTGCCGAGGATCAATTGAGCCCTTGCCGTAGTTTAATCAGGAATCCCCAGTAGGAACCGGGAGAGAAAAAGGAGAAGGGAAGACAATGAAGGCAGGGTCGATCAATCCGGTCCTGCTGCAAAGGAAAGAAAGGGGAAGGAGAGAGGAAGGGGTGGAATAATCAGTCGGTTTTCCTCACGCAGCCCTCAGATCCCCCAGCCCCGATCAATAACCGGCTTTGACAGTCATTGCTTCAGAAAGAAACTTTCAAAATCAACCCCGAACTCAAAGAATGTTGGTGCTTTAGAGGGTGAAAATGGCCTGCTAAGGACATGGAGAGGGGCTGGATCCCTTCCCCTGCTTCGTGTTCCCTTTAAAATCCACGTTAGGAAGGCAGAGCCGGGATGAAAGGGGAGCAAAGGAGGCTTTTAGTCCTCGTTTGTTGCTGCAATTATTTTGCCAATAGTAATGATCTCAGGGCAGGATGGAGCATCCCCGATGCTGTGCTGGGGATGTGGAGGGGGGGGGGGACAGAGCTGCTGGGATTGTTCCAGCACCACAAATCCAGGAGGTGGAACCCCATGGATACCACGGACATGAGCCTGGAGCACGGAGATGAAACCACAGAGTGCCCCCGGGGCACGGGGAGCACAGGGAGCAGCTGGATGTGGTGACAGCACGGGACAGGAGAGGTTTTTGTCTCAAAAAGAGTGTGGCCACAGGCCCAGGGCAGGATTGCCCCCTGTGCTGCACTCCAGTTCTGGGGGCACTCTGACTTCTCCAGGTGTAGCCCTGGTCGGTGCCTGAGATGTTTGGGTTTCTCTCAAACTCTTTTCCCAGAGAGTTTTCTGCCAACAACAGACACGTTTTCCTGACTGTGACCTTTGTTTGCATTCCTTTCCCTGGCAGGGTCTTCTCCTTGCTGTCCCTCTGCTCTGACCAATGTGATGGAAGAAGTTTGTCTTCGTTTCACCCCTTGGGTTGTTCTCTGTAAAACAGCATAAAGGGAAGAAATTCCTGAAAATAAACGGGGTCATTGTCACCCTCTGAGTCGGAGTCTGTGTCGCTGTGATCTTTACCAGCACCATCCAAGCTTTGGAAATCAAACTTCCCCCAAAGTCCTGCCAGGTGTCCCATGGAGGGGCCCCAGCCTCGGGGCTGCCTTATTCCAGCAGGATGGGCTGGCTCTGGGTTTTCACTTCAAACAGCTCAGGTCAAGTTCAGCTCCTAAAGAAAACATTCAGGGCTGGAAACTCCAGACCTGAGGGTCCCAGATCATCATCTGTGGAGAGTTCTGGAGGGCCACCAGCACAGACACCTCTGCAGCTCAGCTTCCAGGCTTCACTCCCAAGCAGAGCAGCGTTCCAGGCTGGATCCAGGTGTGCAGGACAGAGGGATTGACTGGAGCCCACAGTGGCATCAACACTCAGGTGACGATGGCAGGATGGGGAGTTTGGATTATTGACCATGGATGCATCCTGGCAGAGGGCAACTGCATTTCCTCCACTCCAGTGCTTGAGTTTAGGACAAACACTTCTTTCCCCAATTTCATTTTAGCCAAACCATCTCTGCTTTTGGGGACAGAAATGCTGGGTGAAATCCTTGTGCAAATTTCAGAAGGATAACTGAGAGAGTTCATTAATCCTTGCCAATCCCTGACATCCATGGCAGGGACAACCAGGAGCTGCATTAATCCCATTCTGCAGTTCCCACAAAACAGGTGCTGACCCAGCCCCTCTCTTCTACATTAATCTTTATTCCACAGGGGCATTATAATCCCTGAGATTCCTCACCTACAAACCTGTTCAGCCAACAGGTCCAGAAATCACTGAGGAGAAGAGCAGAGCCTGCCAGACACGAGGTCAGCAGGGATTGAAGGGAGGCCGGGGCTGGAAGGGGAGTGGAGCCAGCAGAAAACCAGCTCAGACTCTGATTAGACTCAGTTTAGTCTAATTTTGAGATCTGTGCTTCCACCAGCCTTTGTCCCGTGATCCCATGGAGGGATCAGCACAAGGACCAGTTGCAGTAATTAACACTTTGGTTAATGGGAATGGAGGTGGAATTCCAGCTGGTAGGGATGGAGGTGAAGCTCAGCCTGGAATGGATGGAGGGGAAGCTCAGCCTGGAATGGATGGAGGTAAAGCTCAGCCTGGAAGGGATGGAGGTAAAGCTCAGCCTGGAAGGGATGGAGGTAAAGCTCAGCCTGGAAGGGATGGAGGTGAAGCTCAGCCTGGAATGGACGGAGGTGAAGCTCAGCCTGGAAGGGATGGAGGTAAAGCTCAGCCTGGAAGGGATGGAGGTAAAGCTCAGCCTGGAAGGGATGGAGGTGAAGCTCAGCCTGGAAGGGATGGAGATAAAACTCAGCCTGGAAGGGATGGAGGTGAAGCTCAGCCTGGAAGGGATGGAGGTAAAGCTCAGCCTGGAAGGGATTGAGGCAAAACTCAGCTTGGAATGGATGGAGGTAAAGCTCAGCCTGGAAGGGATGGAGATAAAACTCAGCCTGGAAGGGATGGAGGTGAAGCTCAGCTTGGAATGGATGGAGGTGAAGCTCAGCCTGGAATGGATGGAGGTGAAGCCCATTCTGGAATGGCTGGAAGTAAACTCAGCCTGGCAGGGGTGGAGGTGCAGCTGACCCCTGACACTGAAGGTGGCTCAGTCTTTGCTTCCACGGGCTTTTCCAAGCCAAGCTTCCCTCTCAGCTCACTGCCCAGCCCCTCCACCAGGCAGGGCCACCCCAAGGCTCGCTGGAGTGCTGGTCACTGGTTCCCAGCTGCCTGAGGAAGCAGGGCCTGGGCAGGAGAAGGAGCTCCTTGCTCGCCTCCTCCCAGAATTTGTTCCACATTTTCTGCTAATAAGGGCACGGGGAGAGAGTGAGACAGAGAGAGGAGAGGAGAAAAACTGCTCTAAATTATTCATGGACAATATCATTATGTGTCATAACAGTGTGTCTGTGATGGGAAAGAGTGAGTGTGGCAGGGGCTGGGGTAGCACAGGCCGGGCTGCACAATAGCGAGAGCTGATTAATTATTGATGTGCACTAATTGGCTACAGGGTTTCAGGACAGCTTGGGCTTTGTTGGGATCATTTGTATTCTTGCTTTGGAAATGGACCCCCCCCCCCACCACACACACAAACCCAACATTTTCGTGTGCAAGTCTTCTCCCTCCTCCTCCTCCTCTTTCCCTCCTGCCTCCCTCTCTCCCTGCCCTGCCTCCCGTGCTCCCGATCCCCCTGTGTGTGTACAAATTAACAGGATCTTAACCTCTGCTGATTTTCCGTGGTGCTGACACGCTGCCAGCACCTCGGTGCCCCCGGGCTCAGCCTGCAGAGCTGCTCCTTGGTGCAGAAAAACCCGCCCTGCCCTCCAGCCCCGGCCAGGGCCGGCCTCTTCCCCCAGCCCTGCCCTGCCTCTGCCCCCAGGGCAGCTGGAAAAGTCCTTCCCAGGCAGTTTTTTTTCCTTCTAGAATGGTCCAGACCCAGCCTGCCGTGGTTGCAGCCCAAGGTGTGAGTGGCAGCCTTGGAGGTGCCAAGGGTGAGGGGAGAAGCTGGAGAGGAAATTCCTCCCTGGGAGGGTGGGGAGGCCCCAGGCTGCCCA
>JADMLD010000972.1:0-57500 GCA_017589585.1 Phylloscopus whistleri | reverse complement strand
ACGACATAAAGAACTCACACCCACGCCTTGCCATGTCCCAGGTGGAAAAGAGAAAAGTTTATTTACAGAATCAACATTTATCCAACTCCAGCAGTGACCGTGGGTTGGAGGAAGAAAATCTTCTTCTCCAACCACACTGGGCCATGCAACAGTCCATCTGCAGTCTCCTCCTTGTGAAAAGAATGCAAACATTGCTGGATTTTACAGTAACAAGTGGCTTGTTTGTACAAAAGTGTATCTGACTCCAAAACACAGAAGGCTAAAAATGAAACTTTTCCAAACTCCTTAAAAGGAGCAAAGGAGAATGGCAAAATCCCAGACAACACCGCTGCTCAGGGGGTCCCCAGCTCCTGTCCCCCCGTGCCTGGGGGTGCTGAGACATCGCTGAGCACAGGCTGGGGCAGGGCAGAGCGTCAGGGAGAGGCTCCAGCTCCTTCCAGGGAAAGGCAGCCCCAGGAACAGCTTGTTGGTGTCTCACAAGAGCAGCTTCCAGGGCTGCTCCAGCACAGCCCAGCTGCTGCCGTGGGCACTGCTGATGTGTCCCCAAAAGCCCCTTTTGGTGGCACTGGCTTCCCAGGCACACAGCCGAGTCCTGGGGAGCTGCTCTCACACAGCCCAAGCACAGAGCTCTGAGGTGACTTCTCAGGTCCCCCTCTGCCCCAGCTCCTCCAAAGGCACAGAGGTCCCCATGCCGAGGAAAACGTGTAAAAATCAAGCAAATGAGTAAAAACCCCAGCAAAAATCAACTTTTTAGATGTGCTATTTCATTTACAGATGACTGGAGGGGAAATGCTTAAGGAGGAAATGAATAAAAGCACCTGGCTGAGTCTGTGTGAGCAGTGACCCTCTGTGAGTGAGCACTGTGAGCAGTGACCCTCTGAGGGGTCCTGGAGGCAGCTGGGGAGGTCCTGCAGGGCTCTAGGAGACCTCCACCACCCTGACAGGACCTCTCCATCCAAAAGTGGCCAACCCAGAGCAGCCCTCACCCAGACCTGCCCCTGTGGGCAGGGAGAGGAGCAGGAGGGGTGAGTGTGGGTTGTGAAATGACCCCTCAGGAAACAGAGAGGGAAAAGCCCCTTCAGACAGCAAGGGGGTGTGGGTGTGATGGCTCTCTGGTTCTTGTTTTGTTTGTCTAACTGGGGTTTGAAACATGGATGTGATGCCCAAATCCTCAAGTCAGGCAAGTTCTGCCCCAAACCACGGATTTCCCTCCACTGGCAGGAAGTGGAGCTGGTTCTGGATGGCAGCAGGAAAGCACGGGGAGTTTTGTATGGGGAATTTTGTATGGGGGATTATTTTGTATGGGGGATTTTGTACGGGGGATTTGGATCTTGCCCTAAACCTGCTCTGAAGGCCACATGAGCTGCGCTCTGGGTGGTGATGCCCCTGAAGACACAAAGTGCTGCCCAGCTCTGGTCTCACTGAAGATTGACCTCATCACCCAGAACTCCCACTGTCCCACCCTTGGACACAGAAGGCAATGGAGGGGCTGGTGAGCCCCTGGAAAACCACTGAAACCCCAGCACATCCTGGATGTGTGAGCTCCTTTTGGGAAGGATTTTCCTAAAGCAGGGGGATTACAGCAGGAGCTCTCCTCCACGGCACCGCTTTGCTCGGGATGTTGGACAAGCAAATCAATCAGCCTCAATCCAGCCCTGAGGAGGGGATAAATGTTCCTTGCCTTCATCAAGGAGACTGGGAAACTGAGGCACGGAGAGATTTAAATGGCTTTAAAGGGAAAAAAAAGGGGAAATCAAGAAGATAATCCCAGAGCAAGGCAGGCACGGGCGGAGGGAGGGAACACAGAGCTCCCACTCTTCAGCCTTTGGCTCCCAAGGTGTTCCTCTGGCGGTGGTGGAGTCTCCCTGGTCCTGTCACTGCTGCAGAGCACCCAGCTGTGGGATGAGAGAGGGTCTGGTGTTGTCTGGGATTTTGCTGTTCTCCTTTGTTCCCTTTAAGGAGTTTGGAAAAGTCTCATTTTCAGCCTTCTGTGTTTTTGGAGTCAGATACACTTTGGTACAAACAAGCCACTTGTTACTGTAAAATCCAGCAATGTTTGCATTCTTCTCACAAGGAGGAGACTGCTGATGGACTGTTGGGTTGCCCAGTGTGCTTGGAGAAGAAGATTTTCTTCCTCCAATCCACGATCACTGCTGGAGTTGGATAAATGTTGATTCTGTAAATAAACTTTTCTCTTTTCCACCTGGGGCATGGCAAGGTGTGGGGGTGAGTTCTTTGTGTCGTGTGTGACAGTCCAGCCTCTGCATCCCCTTGGGAATGGGCTGGGTCAGAGGGCTCCTGGCCAAGGAGACACGGATGGGAATGACAGACAGACAGATGGACAGAGCCGAGCTCCGGGCAGGGATGGGGAGAAGACAAGGTTTTGTTCAGACAGTGGCTGCACCCTCAGGACCGAGAGCTCATCCATATTTCAAACACCAGTTAGACAAACAAAACAAGAACCAGAGAGCCAAGCAAGGAGCCCGTTTGTCATATCAAAAGGGGTTTCAGTGGTACCTTCCCTGCCCTCCTGGCCCCTTGAAGTTTGTAGCTGGCGGGGAGAAGGGACAGCTCCCTCTCCAGCCGAACGGCTCCGTGCCACAGCCCGAGCCGGGCTGTGTGTAATTAACCCCGGAGCCAATCCCCCAGCGGGGGCTGCCAGGCAGATCAAAGAACTCACACATCTTTGTCTGCGAGCGGCAGCCGAGGGGAGCTGGGAGGAAAGCAGAGCAGGGGTGGGAGAGAGCCGGGGAGCCGCGTGTGTGCTCCTAATTGATAAAAAGGGAAAAGCATCTTCCTCCGAGAGATCTCCAGCCCCATCAAAATGCAGCAGGAGAAGAAGAGGGAAGAAAAAGGCTTTGCTTTCCCTTGCAGGAGCCGGCCAGAACCCAGCTGCTTCCAGCGGGAGAGGTGTCAGTGCCCCCCGGGCAGGGCTGGGGGGACGGGGCACCTCTGGGGTGGGGGGACGTCCCCAGGGTCAGGGGTGCTCCAGGGAGCAAGGGGAGGGATCCCAGAGCAGCCAGAGGGGTGAGGTGAACCCTGTGCCTCACCGTGTCCTGCAGCACCAGGAGAAAGAAGGGTGAAAACATCACATCAAACCTGACCAGCACATCCCACTCCTGTGACCCAGCACATCCCACACCTGTGACCCAGCACATCCCACAGCTGTGACCCAACACATCCCACACCCCTGACCCAGCACATCCCACACCTCTGACCCAGCACATCCCACACCTGTAACCCAGCACATCCCACACCTGCCCTGACCAGCACATCCCACTCCTGTGACCCAGCACATCCCACACCTCTGACCCAGCACATCCCACACCTGTAACCCAGCACATCCCACACCTGCAACCCAGCACATCCCACACCCCTGACCCAGCACATCCCACAGCTGTGACCCAACACATCCCACACCCCTGACCCAGCACATCAAACCTGACCAGCACATCCCAGACCTCTGACCCAGCACATCCCACACCTGTGACCCAGCACATCCCACATCTGTGACCCAGCACATCCCACAGCTGTGACCCAGCACATCCCAAACCTCTGACCCAGCACATCCCACACCTCTGACCCAGCACATCCCACTCCTGTAACCCAGCACATCCCACAGCTGTGACCCAGCACATCCCAAACCTCTGACCCAGCACATCCCACACCTGTAACCCAGCACATCCCACACCTGTAACCCAGCACATCCCACACCTGTAACCCAGCACATCCCACACCCCTGACCCAGCACATCCCACACCTGTAACCCAGCACATCCCACACCTTGAACCAGCACATCCCACACCTGTAACCCAGCACATCCCACACCTGTAACCCAGCACATCCCACACCCCTGACCCAGCACATCCCACACCCCTGACCCAGCACATCCCACACCTGTAACCCAGCACATCCCACACCTCTGACCCAGCACATCCCACACCTGTAACCCAGCACATCCCACACCTGTAACCCAGCACATCCCACACCCCTGACCCAGCACATCCCACACCTGTAACCCAGCACATCCCACACCTGTAACCCAGCACATCCCACACCTCTGACCCAGCACATCCCACACCTGTAACCCAGCACATCCCACACCTGTAACCCAGCACATCCCACACCTCTGACCCAGCACATCCCACACCTGTAACCCGGCACATCCCACACCTGTAACCCAGCACATCCCACACCTGTAACCCAGCACATCCCACACCTGTAACCCAGCACATCCCACACCTGCAACCCAGCACATCCCACAGCTGTAACCCAGCACATCCCACACCTGCCCTGACCAGCACATCCCACACCTGTAACCCAGCACATCCCACACCCCTGACCCAGCACATCCCACACCCCTGACCCAGCACATCCCACACCTGTAACCCGGCACATCCCACACCCCTGACCCAGCACATCCAACACCTGTAACCCAGCACATCCCACACCTGTAACCCAGCACATCCCACTCCTGTGACCCAGCACATCCCACACCTGTAACCCAGCACATCCCACACCTCTGACCCAGCACATCCCACACCTCTGACCCAGCACATCCCACACCTGTAACCCAGCACATCCCACAGCTGTGACCCAGCACATCCCACACCTGTAACCCAGCACATCCCACACCTCTGACCCAGCACATCCCACACCTGTAACCCAGCACATCCCACTCCTGTAACCCAGCACATCCCACACCTCTGACCCAGCACATTCCACACCCCTGACCAGCACATCCCACACCTGCCCTGACCCAACACATCCCACACCTGACCCAGCACATCCCACACCTGCCCTGACCAGCACATCCCACACCCCTGACCCAGCACTGGGGCTTGGAGCAGCCTGGGACAGTGGAAGGTTCCACGGCAAGGAAGGAGATGAGCTTCAAAGTCTCTTCCAAGCCAAACATCCTGGAATCCCAAGATCTGTGATTCCATGAACAAGATCAACACTCGCTCCTCTTCCTGGGACAGGTCAGGATTTTAACCCCTTCCTAGTGGGGATGTTTGGGAACAAGGGGATGTTTGGGAACAAGGGAATCTTTGGGAACAAGTGGATGTGCTTTTACACCAACAGCACCTCCAGGCCTGGCCCTGCAGCATCAATAATGGATCACCCCAGCCATTCCCAGCTGCCAGGGAGGCTCTGCTCCCTGCTCAGATCATTCCCTGCCCGGGAACAGGAGCTATTGATTTTGATAGCGATGCTTCCTCGCCGCTGGAAGGGGCACACCCCTCCTGTTGGCTGGGTTTTGCTGTTCTCCTCTGTCTCTTTAAGAAGTTTTTCTAAAGTTCTATTCCAGCTTTCTGTGTTTGCCTTTTGCAATGGAGTCAGACACGATTTTACATCAACAACTTCCTTGTTATTGTGAATGGTATAACCATGTTTGCATTCTTCTCATAAGGAGGAGACTGTTGATGGACTGTTGGGTTGCCTAGTGTGGTTGGAGAGGACAATTTTCTTCCTCCAATCCACGGGTACTGCTGGAATTCCATAAATCTTGAAGTCTGTAAATAAACTTTCCTTTTTTCTGCCTTGGACATCTCAGTTTGTGAGTGTCATTTCTTTGTGTTGTGTGCGACAGGAGATCTGCAGGAGCAGATTTTTTATCTGGATGTGGTTGAGGTTTGGCCCAGCTTTGCAACAAAGGATGAACTTCCTGAGGCCGTCAGCAGCATCCAGCAGGATTTCACTGAGCCAGGGCTGTCCTCCATCCATGAAGCTGTGGACAAATCCCATCTCGAGCAGCATTGCAGCTTTTTGCTGAACCCTCCTCAGGAGCCAACGACCCAACTCTGCCTATGGAATCCATGTGGGATGGGGGGCACAACTTGAAGGGAACCCAGCAAAGCCCCCAATTCCCACGGAGAAGTGGAGAAGAGTGATGAGAACAAATCCAGCCCACCCTCTGAGCAGAGTCTCCCTTTTCCAGAGGAGCTGGGCACTTCCAGCTCGGAAACCTGCTCTTATCAACAGCTGAATGCTCAGGGCAGCATTTAAATGCCTCACAGCCCTGTCCCTGTCCCCTGTCCCGTGTCACCAGGTCACCTCCTGCACATGTTGGTGACCCCCAGGGCGAGGGGCTGCCTTCTGCTGGCTCACCCACCCTCCTCTTTATTCAGCCCCTGTGCCTGCCCCAGGTTTGTGCCCCTGTCACTTATTTCATTCTGAATCCAAACAATACACTTGGCCTTTGCCCTGGAGGGAACACTCTTGGGAGGAAGGAAGAATTCGCTCTTTATTCCTTTCTAATTCGAGTTGTTCCTCCACCATCCTGGACAAATCCCCACTTTCACAATAGAAATCCAGGGGCTGCTCTCCCCAGACCCGGGGGTTTGGACAGGGCTCCTGCTCCTGCCTCTGCCCACATCTGGTTTCCAGGTGTTGCCTCTGCCCTGGTGAGCCCTGGTCAGGACAGGGCAGCAGCTCCAGGGGGGTGGCTGGGATGAGCTTTGTGCCCCTGCCAGGCTGGCTGGGTATGACAAGAACCCACCATGGGCAGGGAGAATCCCAGAGTCATGGAAGGGTTTGGGGTTGGGAGGGACCTCAAATCCCACCCAGTGCCACCCCTGCCCTGGCAGGGACACCTCCCACTGTCCCAGGCTGCTCCAGCCTGGCCTTGGGCACTGCCAGGGATCCAGGGGCAGCCAGAGCTTCTCTGGGAACCTGTGCCAGCCCTGCCCACCCTCCCAGGGAACAATTCCTGCCCAATCTCCCACCCAGCCCTGCCCTGGGCACTGGGAGCCATTCCCTGTGTCCTGCCCCTCCAGTTCTTGTACAAAGTCTCTCTCCATCTTTCTTGGAGCCCCTTCAGGCCCTGGAAGGCCACAATGAGGTCACCCCAAAGCTTCTTGTTGGCAGGAGGTCGAGCACTGAGCTCCTTCTGAGGATGTTTGCAGTGAGCTCCTCCACCTGCTGGACTCACCTGCCTCCACACCAGATGGGTGGAGATGTCCCCAACACCACACCTTGGGCCATTCCACCTGCACCAAACCAGCTGGTGAACAACCTCCATTCCCTGACTTCTTAACTGCCCAACCTCTCCATGGGAGACTCACCCAGAGCCAAAACACTTAACCCCTGACTGACCAGGCCCTTTTCCCAGGGAGCCCAGGAGCAGCCCTCTTCAGCTCCAAGCATTTCTTCACCCCCTTTTCTCTTTTTTTTTTTTCCTTCCTGTTGTGTTAACAGAGCATCTAATGTGACTAAATAGGACAACCTGCTCTCCCATCCCCATGAAAAATAAATTATGTGCTTTCCTTCCACTCCCTTCCCCCCTCCTCCTGGTGCTTTTTCCCCACCAGGCAACTCTGGGACCTGGTGTCCCTTGGGCAGAGCTCGTGGAGGGGCCGGGGAACCTCCCCCTGCCACGGTGGGAGCCATCAGCTGGGGCCAGGGAAGGGGTGGAGGCAGAGTTTGGGGGAGCCAGAGGAGGGTGGGGAGGAGGAGGAAGGGGTGTGTGTGCATGTGGGGGTGGAATCCGTGTGCAGAAAGCAGCCAAGTGGCAGCTTACCCCGTGAAATATTAATCATCTCTGCTTCTGCAATTTCGGCAATGCGTTCAGGCCCACCACTGCTGAATATTTCATTAACACCACTCACTTCCCACTGCACTTCTCCCACTTTTCCTCTCTCCCACAGACCCCTTCTCCCACCGCTGCCCCCCCAGCCCGTGCCTGGCTGCCACCAGCACCGGCCAGGGGCAGCAGCTCCATCCTCATCCTCATCCTGGAGGTGCCAGTGGTGAGAGCAGCCCAGCCCTGCCCTGGCCAGGGTCCCCCAGTGGTGGGGAAGGAGCAGAGAGGCCGTTCTGAGGAAGGGAAGACCATCAGCTCCGTTGGGAGCAGAATATAAGTGCGCATCAACAAGTCCCGTGCTGAATAATCCATGAGGCAGGGCAGGGCAGAAATGCTGACTCTGGGCTGGGAGCTTTTCAAGCCACGGAGTCTCCGTTTCTCCATCCCTGACTTGCTCAGCTGGAGAGCTCTGGGGGTGCAGTCAGACCTGCCAGGGTGAGCTCTGGTGGTGCTGAGCAGTTCCCACCTGGGGTTCCCAACTGCAGCTTCCCCTGCCTGCTCACAGCCACCAGGAGTGGGGTGGGACCAGCCAGGGCAGGAGCTGGGGATGGAGAAACACCATGAAGGAGGTGAGAACCTGTAGCTCTTTCTCTACCGCCTGGAGAAAGACCCTCAGGTTCCTCTGAATTGAGAAAGACCCTCAGGTTCTTCTGGCTGGAGAAAGACCCTCGGGTTCCTCTGAGTGGAGAAAGACCCTCAGGTTCTTCTGACTGGAGAAAGACCCTCAGGTTCCTCTGAGGAGAAGGACCCTCAGGTTCTTCTGGCTGGAGAAGGACCCTCAGGTTCCTCTGACTGGAGAAAGACCCTCAGGTTCTTCTGAATGGAGAAAGACCCTCAGGTTCCTCTGAGGAGAAAGACCCTCAGGTTATTCTGACTGGATAAGGACCCTCAGGTTCCTCTGTCTGGAGAAGGACCCTCAGGTTCCTCTGACAGGAGAAGGATCCTCAGGTTCCTCTGACAGGAGAAAGACCCTCAGGTTCCTCTGAGGAGAAAGACCCTCAGGTTCCCCTGACAGGAGAAAGACCCTCAGGTTCTTCTGACTGGAGAAAGACCCTCAGGTTCTTCTGAATGGAGAAGGACCCTCAGGTTCCTCTGAATGGAGAAAGACCCTCAGGTTCTTCTGACTGGAGAAGGACCCTCAGGTTCCTTTGAGTGGAGAAAGACCCTCAGGTTCCTCTGAGGAGAAAGACCCTCAGGTTCCTTTGAGTGGAGAAAGACCCTCAGGTTCCTCTGAGGAGAAAGACCCTCAGGTTCCTCTGACAGGAGAAGGACCCTCAGGTTCCTCTGAGGAGAAAGACCCTCAGGTTCCTTTGAGTGGAGAAGGAACCTCAGGTTCCTCTGAGGAGAAAGACCCTCAGGTTCTTCTGACTGGAGAAGGACCCTCAGGTACCTCTGAATGGAGAAAGACCCTCAGGTTCCTCTGGCTGGAGAAAGACCCTCAGGTTCCTCTGACAGCAGAAGGACTCTCAGCTTCCTCCTCACACACACAAAGTGAAAAATCCCAGCCAGGCTCCGGTGCCGTTATCTGAGAAGGAAAAATTGGGATTTTGATCAGGAGCAGAGGGAATGCCTCCAGCCAAGGGCCTGTTTGGAGCAAGGCAGGGCTTGCTCTGCAAATCTCACCGGGGGACCGAGACGTTCCTTTTGTGCAGCATATGAAACAAAATGTGTGCTGGAGAAGCCACTTGGAAATATTGAATGAGATAACTTCGCCTGATTAATGTAGCGTGCTTCCTTCCCCCTTTTTATTAAAAATTCACAAGGCTTCCCAGCCCTTCTCTCAATTAAGCAACTTGTTTGTCAGGATTATTTGTTACGCGTTTTCATAAACATTTGATGAATTATATGCAAACATCTCACTAATGTATTAACAAGGCTGAGGTTTTAATTACACAACACTCAAGGAAAGTGGGCTTCAGGCTCCTCCAGTGGAGTTAATTGTGCTTTCTGCTGTGTCTGGGCCTTTCAGGGGGAGTTTTCCTCTGGGGGAAATCCCATTTGCAACGGCAACACCCCCGCCCAGGCTCCCTGCTGGAGCCCCACGGAATTCAACCACTTCCAGAGCTGCCCAGTCCTTCCCTCTGCTAAAAGGCTCTGGCTCCACCCAGACCTTGGCAATGGGGAGCTGGGACAAGATAAAATCAGTTTTCCATCGTTGTTTGCCACGTGGAGATGAGATTTTTAAAGGTTTTCGGACAAAACAGAAGGGGCCGTGCCTGATCCCCCCCTCTTGGCATTCCCAGCTTAGGAGGGTGTGGAATGTTTCACGGAATGGTTTGGGTTGGGAGGCACCTCAAAGCCTATCCAAGCCTTCAGAATGTTTCACTTCTCAAAAGTAAGTTAGAAATTCCCCAAACTCCGCCTAATTATTAATTAAACATTACCTGTGGTCTGATAATGTGTGATGGAATTATTTGTTCAATGTAATTTCTTTCTGTTTTGGTCAGAGCTGTAGATGCTCACTGCCTGTGACCCCTGATGGCACCTCCTGACATGTTCTGATATGACAGGATGGACAATTATATGAAATACTATTTTTTAAACTTTATTTTCAAGCCTCTGATTTTATTTTCTGTTCTCTTCAATCCCAAATTGAAAAGATTTGGGATTCAAATCCCAAATTGGGAGATTTGCAGCGTTTGATACCCTCATTTTAGCCAAGCAATAATTTAAGATCTTTCTTCTAAAATCAGCTTCTCCTCTAATTAATCCTGAACCCTTTTCTTTTTTTTCCCCCCTTTTTCAGAAATATTAAAACATCAAACTCCTTCATTAGGCCAGTGAATGGCGTGGGGCCTTTGATTGCTAAAAGAGAGTGAATTGCTAATTAGCCATTCATTACTGGGCCATTTGCTCTGTGACACGGGGGCAATAATGGGCCTTGCAGGACTCATAGATGTCACTTGTCCCCTGCACAGATTTATCACCAGGGCACAGGGGCTCGGATCAGTGACAACTGGAGGTCAGGTGCAGCCCTGGTCGGTGCCTGAGATGTTTGGGTTTCTCTAAACTCTTTTCCCAGAGAGTTTTCTGCCAACAACAGACACGTTTTCCTGACTGTGACCTTTGTTTGCATTCCTTTCCCTGGGAGGGACTTCTCCTTGCTGTCCCTCTGGCCTGACCAATGTGATGGAAGAAGTTTGGCTTTGTTTCACCCACTGGGTTGTTCTCTGTAGAACAGGATAAAAGGAAAAAATTCCCAGAAATAAACGGAGTCATTGTCACCTGCTGAGTCGGAGTCTGTGTCATTGTGATCTTTAACAGCGTCAGTCAGGAATCGAGTGGCTCTTTAGGCAAAATCAAAAAGAAATTACTCCTTTCAAGACTCACATTCCACGGGCAAGGAATTCAGAGAATTGTGGAATCAAGGGATGGTTTGGTTGGGAAGTGATCTGAAGTGATCCATGGGCAGGGACACCTCCCACTGTCCCAGGCTGCCCCAGCCTGGCCTTGGGCACTGCCAGGGATCCAGGGGCAGCCACAGCTGCTCTGGGCACCCTGTGCCAGCCCTGCCCACCCTGCCAGCCAGGAATTCCATCCCAATATCCCATCCAACCCCCCTTATGTTCCTAATGTTAAATATGAAGACCCAATAATTGATTGCCAATTAGATAAACTTCATTAAAGCAGGAAGCCAAAGCGAGCAGCTGGGAATGCCAGAGAGCACAAGGCTCAGCTCGTGCTCCACACAGCTTTGGGAGTTTTCCCCACAGTTTCCCATTTTTATAACTTTTTGGTTACACACACCCCCTGGTCCCTCCCCAATCCGTGTTTTCCCCACAGTTTCCCATTTTTATCACTTTTTGGTTACACACACCCCTTGGTCCCTCCCCAGTCCATGTTTTCACATATTTGGTCACAGTTGGGTCTTTAATTCCAGCAGTCTGGGC
This sequence comes from Phylloscopus whistleri, assembly GCA_017589585.1. Taxonomy (NCBI): domain Eukaryota; kingdom Metazoa; phylum Chordata; class Aves; order Passeriformes; family Phylloscopidae; genus Phylloscopus; species Phylloscopus whistleri. The sequence continues at coordinate 46,025 of JADMLD010000972.1, read as the reverse complement.
TCTCCTGCCCTCTCACGGTGGTTGGGGGATGAAGTCTCTCCTCTTCCTCACAGCACCTCCCTGGGAACCTTCCCCTGTGGTCACCATGGTTTCACCAAATCTCTCATTTCTCCCTTTCTTCATGTCCTATGACACAAATTATCCTGAACTAAGGCCAGGCTGTCTGTGACTTCTTTGTTCCTGCAGTTTCTTCAACTTCCAGTTATTGCTTAATATCTTCTATGTGTCAATTAACCATAGCATTTAACACGAATTACCCAAATCATTAATTGATATTAATATTAATTGATACAACACTGACTACCACCTCATCTAAACCTGGCCCTCCAGCTCCCCTTGAACCAGCCTAAAATGCTGTTTTAAAAAAGCCAGGATTTCCCTGGGAAAGGGCACTGGGGTTGGACAGTGACACCAGCAGTTCCACCAGGGATGGTTTTGGAGGTGCCCACCCCTCTGCTGCCCCCTGCATCCCCCCTGTCCCTGCCCAGGGTGACTCCAGCTCCAGCCAGGAGTGAGCTCAGCTTCCCTTCCCCGCTCCCCAGCCTGGCCGGGGTGGCCAGTGAATACAAATCAAGGCAGCAGCGTTAATATTCTCATTACACTGGAAATCCAAGGGCCTTTTTTAATATTCAGAATCAAAGGCGCTTCACCACCAGTAGATTCTTTTATAATTTTTTTTTTTTTTTTTTTTAACGGAGCCCTGCATCTCATTCCCCACTTCCTCCTCCTCCTCTAATATATATATATATAAATTTATTTTTTTTTTTAATTATTATTTTCAGCCAGGTTAAACCACCAGGGAAGGGCCATGGCTATAAACAGATGTCACTCACAGAGGGGCTGGGAGGCCTTCCCATCATTAGATGATGCTGAACTTTGAACTTGTGATTTGGAGGCTGCTTTTTCCGGAGAGGAGGAGGAGGAGGAGGCAGCTGGGATGAGGCCGGGGTGGAGGGAGCTTGACGGGGCCTCTCTGGTGAATTGCTGCTCTGCCCAGCCCAGGAACGCTCAGCACTTCAAATCCTCTCCAGTCACTTTGAAGCTCCTCTCTCTTAATCTCTCTCTCTCTTTCTCTCCCTCTCTCCGCCTTTTCCCCCCCTCACATCGATGAATCATTCATGCCTTTTTTTTTTTTCCTCTCCCCCCCCTCCCCTCCCCACCTCAGAGGTTCCTTTAGGAGAAAAAAAAAAAAAAAAAGGAAAAGAAGAAAAAAAAAAGGAGAAAAAAAAAATTCTCCACACAAAGCCCTGCCTGTGTTTATGTTCTTATTGCTTATTATCACCAATGTAGAACAAATTACTGACATGATGCTGCCGAGGCTCCGGCGGCCCTCGGAGCCAGGCTCCTGCTGGAGCTTCCCGGCCTGTTTAAAATGGAAATGCTCCGCGGGGCTCTGCATTCCATGGAAATGAGCCGGGAAGGGTTTGCAGGGGCAGGGAAGGAGCTGGAGCTGCCGGAGCAGCAGCGGGGAGAGCGGTGTGACCACGGGAGCTGGGGTTTCTGACGGGGTCACGCAACATTTCAGGCTGGAAAAGCCTTGGAAAAGCCCTCCAAGACCATCGAGTCCAAGTGTTCTCCCACCACTGCCAAAGCCACCACCAACCCAAGTCCCCAAGTGCAGCACCCACAGGTCTGGGTTCCTCCAGGGAACTGTAAAATCCAGCAATGTTTGCATTCTTTTCACAAGGAGGAGACCGCAGATGGACTGTTGCATGGTCCAGTGTGGTTGGAGAAGAAGATTTTCTTCCTCCAACCCACGATCACTGCTGGAGTTGGATAAATGCTGATTCTGTAAATAAACTTTTCTCTTTCCCGCCTGGGACATGGCAAGGTGTGGGTGTGAGTTCTTTATGTCGTGTGTGACAGGGGAGCCTGGGGAGATTGATGTGGGGTTAATGCCCTTGGAAGGGGGTTGGAGTGACGGGGGCTTGTGCAACACTCCTGCCCCCCTGGCACCTGGGCTTGGCAGCAATTAAGTCCTGATGCACTTAGGCATCCAGCAAACTTCAGGAATTCCGGGCTCTGGAGCTCGGGAAGCTTCCTAGGATATTTGCTTGATGATGTCTCAGAAGGGGGAGAAGAGCTTTTGCTGTCACCGCGTGCCTCCCAGTCACTCTGAGCATCCCCAAGGGCTGCTGGGTGCAATCCCAAGCCCAGCCCAGGGTTTGAGTGGTTTATCCGTCCTGACACAGGGAATCCCTGGGTGGGCTGGGGCTGGACCTGCATCTCCACCTCTCCACATCTCCACACCACGTCCTGGGAGATGCCAGAAGTTACCCAGGGAAGAATCTTCCAGCCCTCCTGCAAATCCAAAGGCTGAACTTTGGGTGTGACCCCAGCTTGCCCAGCCCAGCTCCTGCATTCCCTCTTTCTGCTCACACCACAACAGCAAAATCCTTCTCCCGGCGAGCAGAGCCAGCCCTGAGGTTTTATTAGACGAGATATGGCCTATTTAATATGTAAAAAATAAACAGCTTTGCTATTAATAATAAATATTTAGGGCTCATTCCAGCTGTGCTGGTGGAGCTCTGTGATGGAGTGTTTACCATGGATTTGAGTCCCCAGGAAAATGTTCTTACTGATGCAATGCTCTGCAAACCCCCTGGGCCTCCATTATTATTAATAATATTATTAATATCGTTGTTATTATTATTACTGTTGCTGTTGTTGTTGCTTTTAGACATCACCTAATCTTTTCACCAATAAATTTAGGGCAATAAGGGTTATCAGGGAGCAGAAAAAAGGTAAATACAGAAGTAGAACTTAAAAAAACCAGAGAAGAACAGAGTAAACTAGGGCAACATTTGTCCTCACCCCAAAATCAGTAGGAGAGAGTTTTCCCCAAGAGAAAGGAAAGGTTTGGGTAGCAGGCCTGAACAGCATCGCTGCCAACACCAGGGAATTATCACCTCTCCCAGCCCTTGGCCCCCACAGTCTCTTCAGCCTGGAAGTGAATTTTGGGACAATGGGATTAAGAAAAACTCACCTCCCTCTGCAAGAGAGCCAGGCATGCACCTCCACCTCTTTTTTGGGAGAATGTGATGCTCCGGGAGGATGGAGCTGTGGGGATCCCACCCTGGGAGAGAAAAGGGGGCTGGAGGGCAAAACACTCAAGGGTTAAACACCAGGCTTTAGGGGAGGCTCCTAAAACTTCCCTGCTTTCTGCAGAGCTGGGAAATACATGAAGGGCTTGTGCAAAAGCATCAGATCTTCCCAGGCTATTGATTCCTGACCTTCATTCCACAGCCCTCGCCTGGCTCATCAGCCCCAGAGCAGGCAGCCTAATCTGAGCTGATCCTGTGATCTTCACTGACCAGGCTAAAGGAAAATTCCCCTTTCCCAGCCCCAAAACCGAGCCCAATGGGCCACCTGACCCCCTCCAGGGACTGCTGGAAGCATCAGGGGCTCGTCAGGGCCTGGGAAGGGCATCAGCATCCAAGGGTTCCCCAGGCTGGGGAGCAGCTTCCCCCGAGCCTCTGCAGCCAGGCAGGAGCTTGGGTCAAGGTTAAAGACGGGCTTTGGAGCTTAAACTGCAAGTTCAGGTGCAGGAGGGGCTCTGGGAGGGTGCTCTGATTTCCAGAGCTGCTGCCAAACCCCACAAACACCCAGGAGCACCCAGGTGACCCAGGCTGTGGCACCAGCTGGGAGAGGAGCAGGAGCCACAGCCCTGCAGCTTCAGGTTCATCTATTTGCAGGTAGAACAGGAGCAGAGTGGTGGATTTTTTTGGCAATCTGGTCAAAAAAAAGAGAGAAGCAATTATGCTGAAAGGAGCTTTGGTGAATGGAAGTGGAACATTGCTTTAGATCAAGTCTGAGCTCTGTATTCCAGCTTGAACCTCCAGGTAAATAACACAACCCACCTGCCCTTTTCCCAGGAAGTTCATTTCCACCCTTGATGCCTCAGTTTCCCCACAGAGCTTGCCTGGGGTTCCCTTTTGCTCTGAGATCTCAACAAACACCGTGAGGCTCTCACTGAGAGTTCTCAGTTGGTGGCTTTGGCACAGCTGAGGGACGTCACTGTGGGCTCCAGCCCTCCTCACCCCTGCTGCCTGCTGATGGCCAGGCTGGGAAATTGCCTTTACTGCCTGGAGAGTGCCAGAGGCAGGGAGTGGGGAAGGGGAGAAAGGAGGGGAGAGGAGCAGGCAGTCAGCAGCCACAACCCCTCAGGACACGGAGGGACATGGAGGGACGTGGAGGGACGTGGAGGGCAGAGGGTGCCCTGTCCCACTCAGGTCAGACCCTTTGCCCCACTGGCCAGCTCTGCAATCCCCAAAAATCCCTGGGGTGTCCATCAATCTCTGGAGCACGTTCTGAGCCTGCATGGACAGAAGGAAGATTTTCCTCTCTCCTTTTACACCTGCACCCACGCAACCAGTGCAGGTGAACTGAAACACTCCCGGCTCAGGAGAAACTCTGGCCCTCTCCCTCCATCCAGGGCTCCCTCCTTCCCTTCCCCACAGCTTTCAATTATTTAATTTCCCCTCCCTCTGGCAGCATCCGAAAGCCCAGCGCCTTAAATACAAATCACCTCCAAATCATTACGAGCAGGACCTTTCAGCCCCGTTCAGAGCAACGGGCCCCCAGTAATGAGCTCTGCTGAGAGTTTGCTGCATTTCACAGCCCACAGATGGGCAGGATGGGGCTGGGGAAGGGGGAGGGAAGCGGGGAGGAGGCCAGATCCAGCTGGGGAGGCGAAAATATTCGCCACTCACCTTTCTCTTCCCTCTGCAGGGGCCGGAGGAAGTTCAGGTCCTCCTGAGCCCGGAGCAGGTGGACAGACAGTGAGGGTGCAGCTGGAAGTCGAAGCCCTGAGGTGCTCAGACATCCTTCCAGGGCTGGAGTCCCACCCTGGACCTTGTCCCCAGCAGACCCTGAGCAATCCCTCATTCCCAGGAGCTGTTCTCCCCTCCCTCCAGTCAGTTCCATCCCTTGGCTGTCACGGACCCCGGGGTGCCTCTCCCACCTCTGTCACGATAGGACACAAAATAAGGACACAAACTCGTTCTCAGAAGGCTGAAGATTGCCTCCAACCTGTCTTTATTCTCCAGCCACTTCCCCTTACACCTTTTCACAAAGAACCCACCCAAGGGGTGGAATCCTTGGGCCACATCGGTCGCCTCAGAGGGACATCAAGTAAATTCCCTCCTCTGAGAAAGAACACAGAAAAACAAAGATAGTGTACAATAACACATCCCTTGGTCACAGAATTGTGCCTGGGAACAGTTGTAAAGAAATCAAAGCATTGCAGGCATGAACCATGGCTACACACCTCTCCATCCTCCATCCCTCTGCTGCTCACCCCGTCCCACCCTGCCCTCCCCTGAGGCATCCCTGCCCACCCTGGAATGCTCTTTGCAGGTGGCTGTCCCTCCCTGCAGGACCCCAGGGCGCTGCAGGGCAGGGCACCACGGCCTGGGGGGTCACCAAGGCCTTGCTCCCAGATTTAGGGTGCTCCAGGCTCAGCTCCTGGAGGTATCAAACCATTCCTGGGGTGCCTGGAAAGAGCAGCACGGGAAAAACCAGCTGCCATGAAAATGGACCCTGGGGGCTCCCAGGGCAGCAGCAGGACCAGGTGAAAGCCTTCACTGCCCCTCCTCCTTGAGCAGCCACGTCCAGGCAGATGCTGAGCTCTCCCCAAGGTGCCTCCTGGTCCCTGGAATCGGCACTCAGAGCTTTCCTCCTGCTCCAGCAGGGCCATCGAGCTCCCTCCCACACAAGGACCAACCCTCAGGCAAGACCCCATCCCCTGGGACAGCCAGAGCCAGCCAGGGCTCCCCTCCCCTCCCCTCCCTGCCTGCCTGGGAAAAGGTGTGGAAGGAGGGGATGGAGCAGGGAGGCAGCCGGAGCAAAGCCTCGCGCCGCAGACTTCAAAGTCCTCGTCAGCAGGAGCCTTCGGAACAGTTTAAGTACAAAATGAATTGTTTTAATATTTAATCAGCCTATAATAGGCCTGGGGATCCCAGTGGAGATGGTTTGCAGCTGAAAGGATGTCCAGGGTGAGCATCCACCCTGCAGAAGGGACAGTGGTCCTGCAGGAGCCCTGAGGGACAGGGAGACACAGCCTCCAGCTCCCTGCTGGCTGCCCTGGATGTCACACATCATCCTCCCGCTCACCTGCCGGGTGCCCAGGGCTGGGAGAGCCACAGCCATCAGAGCTCAGCCTGCAGGAGGGTGATTTCATCCTCTGACAACCTCAGGATGCATCCCAGCCTGCTCCCACCCCCTCTGTGTAACGCTCACCCCGAGGGGTCACTCCCAGTGTGGGGGCACAGAGAGGGCACGGGAGGGTCCCAAATGCAGGGACCACAGGGAGGGAAAAGCCAGGGGGGTTAGGGGGACAAGCAGGTGAGCCCGGCTCCCTCCCAGGTACTCGATGGGCCTTTATTTTTCTTTTTTTCTTTGCTTTTTTTTTTTTCCTTTTCTTTTATTTTTTTCTCTTTTTTTGGTTTTTTTTTCCCTTTTCTTTTCTTTTTTCTTTTTTCTTTTTCTTTTCTTTTCTTTTCTTTTCTTTTCTTTTCTTTTCTTTTCTTTTCTTTTCTTTTCTTTTCTTTTCTTTTCTTTTCTTTTCTTTTCTTTTCTTTTCTTTTTTCTTTTTTTCTTTTTTTTTTCTTTTTTGGTGGGAATTTTTGGCGTGCACCAGGGCATTTGCATCAGGGTGGGGCTGCCCACAGCTCCATTTCCTCTGCCCTGTCTGGCTGCCAGGCAAAGCCTTCACAGAGGACAGGGCTGCCAGCATGTGCAGCCCCTATAAGAACGCAACGGATGCTGAGGCATAAATAAAAGTGTGATTGGCCCCTCTCAGTGCCCCAAACTGCAGCAGCACAAACCAACCCCTGCGTTTCACAGGCTTTGCCAGAAGGGCAGACCATTAAAACCCCAAAAAAGCCCTTTCCCCAGGGTGAGGTGTCCCCCTGTGCTGCTTTGGGGGGGAAATCCCCAGAGTTACCCCGCTGTGGGGCAGCCTGGCTCGGCCCAGCCTGTCAGGAGGATGTTCTGAGGAGGATCCTGGGGAAAAATAAATCAGCTTAAAACCATCATCCATCAGGGCCGTGCTTCCATTAGAGAACCCTCTGCCCAGAGGCTGCCGGAGCCTCCCCGGTCTCGGGTTACTGCAGCTGAGCTCTCGGCACCCCGCTGGATGCCATAAATAACCCGGTGGGTGCTGTGGGGTGGCATTGGGAGCATTAAACGTGCCCAGTTAATTTTACAGGGGTTCTTGGAGGAAGGAGAAAAGACCTGAGCTCTCCTCTGCTGGCAGGAGCGGAGCGGAGCGAGGGCTCCATCACCTTCCTACCAGCACCATCTTCTGGCCAGCACCAGCCCCTCGGCCACAGGAATAGTTTGGGTTGGGAGAGAATTTTAGGATCACTGAGTCTGACCATTCCGTGTCACACCCACACAGCTTTGAAATCCCTCCAGGGGATCGATCCCTCGGTGGATCCATGGCAAGGGGCAGGGCTGGGATTGACTCTTCTTCCCTTTGGAGCTCCTGGCCAGCCCCTGCTCTGGGTTTGGGACAGGACCTGCAGTGTTTTTTCTGTCTCTGCAGTGTTTTTTCTGTCTCTGCAGCCCTGGTCCTGCTCTGGAGAGCCCCAGGAACTGTCTTTGCCCTCCATCAGAAAGGGAGGAAGGGATGGGACAGTGACAGGCTGCAGGGCACTGGGAATGAGCTGCAGGTGGGGTTGGAGGCCTCACCTTGGCAAGGGTATAAGGAAAGGAAGGAATTCCTCCCTGTGAGGCTGTGGAGGCCCTGGAACTGCTCCCTGGAAGTGTCCAAGGCCGGGCTGGACGAGGCTTGGAGCAGCCTGGGATGAGGTGGAATGGGATGAGCTTTAAGGCCCCTTCCAATCCCAACCATCCCAAAACTCCTCGGTGCCTGAAGGAAGGGAATAAATGGGCACAGATGATGTACAAACCCCTGCGGATGTGTGATGGTTTGGCAGTCTGGGACGGTCCCTGACTCCCCAAAAGGCCACCCCAGGACGTCCTGCAGCCTCACTGCCCTCTCCAGTGAAGGAATCATCTTCTCCTTGCCCAGCGGCAACAACCCCAGAGCTCCCAAGGAGGGGGGAGAGGGGGGAAGGCAGGAGGAGCTGGATTTGCTGCCCCAGCTCCCCAGGGAGGCCAGCCCAGCAGGGGAAGGGCAGGGCCGGGCCAGGCCCCGGCTCTCTCCCCACAGGGACAGCAGGATGTGAGCGGCCCCGCGCCTCGGGCACGAGTTAAATGTCCTGGAGAGTGAATTCCACACTGGGCCCTTCCTCTGAGCAGTTCAGTGACACTTCAAAGCCCAGATAAGGCTCGCAGGCCGGCGGGGCTGGGGTGATTTATCTCCCTCCAGCTCTGGCCTCTGCGTTTCAGGCCCAGCACGTGGCCGTGGCCCACGGAGACACTTCTGCTCCTGTTCCTTTTCTCTCCGCTGCCCATCCTTGGCCCCACGGCTTCCATGGGCGCCCAGCTGCTCCTGGAAGTGGAGCAGGATGTTCAGCATTCCCACTGTGCCCCTTTATCCATGCTTGGCACTCAGGGGTTTGTTCCAGGCAGTGACACCGAGAAATGAACTGCAATTCCTCTCCTAAATTCCAAACCTGCACCCACTGGTCTCATGCTGGTGGCTCAGCTCTCACAGGTGACAGAACTGTCCCCTCTCAGAGGCAGGGCCAGGTCCCACCTGAGCAGGGGCAGCTCCCAGCAGCTCTGTGGGAAGTGTGGGTCGTGGAATCCTGACATGGTTGGGGTTGGAAGAGATCTTAAATCCCACCCAGTGCCACCCCTGCCCTGGCAGGGACACCTCCCACTGCCCCAGGCTGCTCCAGCCTGGCCTGGGGCACTGCCAGGGATCCAGGGGCAGCCACAGCTGCTCTGGGCACCCTGTGCCAGCCCTGCCCACCCTCCCAGGGAACAATTCCTGCCCAATCTCCCATCCAGCTCTGTTCTCATTCAACTCAAGGCATTCCCCCTTGTCCTACCACTCCATGCCCTCAGGGGAAATCCCTCTCCAGCCTCCTGGAGGTGAAATCAAGGGGCCAGTCCTCGATTCAGGAGCTGATCCAGCGAAGAGAACGTGTAACATTCTTTCCTCATTAACTGGGACAGGTCTGTGTTCCATGCAGGACGACCCCAAGCACCTGGAGTGATATTCCAGACGCTGGCCCTGCCTGAGCAGGGAGGTTGGACCAGAGGATCCACAGGGGTCCCTTCCAACCTGGCCCACTCCGTGACCCTGGGGCAGCTGCCAGGAGGGTGCAGGGGCAGCTGCCCAGGCCCTGTGCTCCCCAAGCACCTTCCTGACCCTCACACAACCCTGGGCCATCCTTGCCATGAGCAGCTGGAGTCTTCCCTGTCCCGCTGGAAGCCCAGGGCCAGCTCTGTCCCTGGAGCCACCCTGCTCCCACCCCACTGGGGTGATGGGCAAACATTCCTGGTGTCTGACACCAGGGAGCCATCCCAGCCCTGCCCTTCCCTGTGCCACAGGAATGATCTGGGATCCAGGCAGGCTCTGAGCCTGGCAGTGCTGGAGATGTCTCCTTTAGCCCCGGGGGCTGCTGGCAGAGGAGGCTCCTGGGCAGGGAGTCCTTTCTCAGCCTCCCTGTGCTTCGGGGCAGGAGGTTAATTAGGTAGCAGGGTAATGAGGAGTCATTAAATCTGCCTGCACCGTGCTGTCAGCACAACAAGGCCCAGCCCAGGAAGGGTAAAGCCGGGATTCTCCTTGTCCCTTTGCCTTCAATTAACCTTCCCATGTTTTTGCAACACTCGGGGCCCCAGGGATGGGGTCTGGGTGTTCTGGTAAATAGCAGAGCACAGAAACAAACTTGGCTTTGAAGTCACCGGCAGGAGCCTCTGGGCTTCCAGCTTAAAATAAACAGGAGGGCCCAGCTTTCCCTTTAAACACTGAGCTGGGGTGACAGGAGGAGGAATGGGGTTTATTTGGAATTGTTATTCCATTTTTGCTTTCCCCTCCTCGAGTAGGAAGGGCTGGGGGCTCAGCTCAGCCTCCCCATCAGGGAAACATCTCCTTCCACTTCCCTGCTCCCAGGTGGGGCTCCTTCCTCGCCTTGACCTCCTGACAGAGGGGTGGTGAGACCCTCAGGACAGCCCAGCTCTCTGAATGAGGTCCCAGGGCTGTCCCAGGGGTGTTCTCAGGGTGCTGTCACTGCTGGAGAGACACCTCAGCCTGGAGGAACCTCCCATCCCCTGGTGGATGGCATCCCGTGGTGGGGGATGGAACTGGGTGACCCTCAAGGTCTCTTCCAACCCAAACTGCTCCATGATGAGGTCAGCAGGTGAGAGAGAACATCAGCTGCTGTCCATGTGCTGCTTTCCCTTCCTGAACCCCAGAGGAGATCTGGGGGTGACTATTGATGATTGATAGAGAGACAGGAAGGCTGATTCAGTGATCAGAACTCAGATTTTTAAAAAAGCTTATATACTACTTCAGGAAGGTTAATAATATTCTATTACAATAATCTGGTTAAAGATTATACAGACAACTTAAACATTTTACATCTTTTGCTTGCAGAGCTTGATTGACTCTCCTCTCTTCCCACAAGCAGGTTTAATCCCATCTTCTGTCATCTTCAGGGTTCTGTTTGTTCTTGCTATGGCATTTTGGTTATCAAAGTAATTAGTTATGCTAATTAAGTCTGGTTTACTCTCTGTTTTGTGTATTCCCACAGGTGACAAACCAGGAATCTCCATGAGGAAATAAACCCTTGTCCTCATCTGTCCATGGCAGCAGAGCCCACAGAGCTCCCCAGAACCCAACAGTTAATAAAATGGGATATTGGGAGCGTTTTTATAATGAAACCTTCTAAAAACAAAAAACAAAACAAAAAACAAAAACAAAAAAAAAAAGAAAAAGAAAACAAACAAAAAACCAAACAAAAACAAACAAACAAAAACCACAAAAAAACAACAAAAAACCAAACAAAAAAACCACAAAAAAACCAACAAAAAAAAACAACCAAAAAAAAAACCCACCAAAAAAAATCAAAAAACAAAACAAAAACAAAAAAAACCCAAAAAAACCCAAAAAACCCAAAAAACCCCCAAAAACCCCAAAAAACCAAACCAAACCACACTTCCATTCCCGCTCTACCTCTCCTGCTTGATTAATGGAGCAGGGAGGGGCTTCCCCAAATCCTGTCCTCAGCTCCCCACCCCTCTGGGCTGGCCGTGGTGGGGTGGCAGTGCCCAGCCAGTCACATGTGGTGCTTGTGACCCAGCGGCTCTGTGGGGCCGTGCAGCCCTGACAGAGGGCCCAGTGTGCCCTGACAGAGCCCCATTGAGGCTCCTCACATGGCCCAGTCAGCCCTGACACGCCTGACTGCTCTGCTCCCAGGCTATCCTGCAGCTACAAGGCAACTCCTCTCTTCCATAGTTTTTTTTTTCCTTCCCTCCACCAGTGTCACCCCGTTGGGATGCAAACCCCCTCTGACCCCCTCTGTCCCCCCCACGTCACCTGACCCACCCTGGGCTCCATCCTGGGACACTGTTCCCCCTCCTGCAGAGAATCCTGGAGTATCCTGAGTTGGGAGGGACCCCGAAGATCGTGGATCCAGCTCCTGGCCCTGCACAGACACCCCAACAACCCCACCCTGGGCATCCCTGGAGCGCTGTCCACACACTCCTGGAGCTCTGGCAGCCCCAGGGCTGTGCCCATTCCCTGGGGAGCCTGGGCAGTGCCAGCACCCTCTGGGTTAGACCCTGTTCCTGACCTCCCACCTAACCCCCCCAGCACAGCTCCAGCTGCTCCCTAATCCCTGTCCCTGCTCACAGGGGGCAGAGAGCAGAGCTGCCCCACGGGAGGAGCTTCCAGACCCCAGTGAGGTCTGACCTCAGCCTGGGCTTCCCCTCCATCCTTCACCTCTGAGGCCTCCTTTGGCTCCTTTGGAGCTACAAGGCAACTCCTCTCTTCCATATTTTTTTTTCCTTCCCTCCACCAGTGTCACCCCGGCGGGATGCAAACCCCCTCTGACCCCCTCTGTCCCCCCCACGTCACCTGACCCACCCTGGGCTCCATCCTGGGACACTGTTCCCCCTCCTGCAGAGAATCCTGGAGTATCCTGAGTAGGGAGGGACCCCAAAGATCGTGGATCCAGCTCCTGGCCCTGCACAGACAACCCAACAACCCCACCCTGGGCATCCCTGGAGTGCTGTCCACACACTCCTGGAGCTCTGGCAGCCTTGGGGCCGTGCCCATTCCCTGGGGAGCCTGGGCAGTGCCAGCACCCTCTGGGTTAGACCCTGTTCCTGATCTCCCACCTAACCCCCCCAGCACAGCTCCAGCTGCTCCCTAATCCCTGTCCCTGCTCACAGGGGGCAGAGAGCAGAGCTGCCCCACGGGAGGAGCTTCCAGACCCCAGTGAGGTCTGACCTCAGCCTGGGCTTCCCCTCCATCCTTCACCTCTGAGGCCTCCTTTGGCTCCTTTGGAGCTACAAGGCAACTCCTCTCTTCCATATTTTTTTTTCCTTCCCTCCACCAGTGTCACCCCGGCGGGATGGAAACCCCCTCTGACCCCCTCTGTCCCCCCCACATCACCTGACCCACCCTGGGCTCCATCCTGGGACACTGTTCCCCCTCCTGCAGAGAATCCTGGAGTATCCTGAGTTGGGAGGGACCCTGAAGATCGTGGACCCAGCTCCTGGCCCTGCACAGATCCCCCAACAACCCCACCCTGGGCATCCCTGGAGCGCTGTCCACACACTCCTGGAGCTCTGGCAGCCTCGGGGCCGTGCCCATTCCCTGGGGAGCCTGGGCAGTGCCAGCACCTTTGGCAGAACCACGCCAGCCCCGGGGCTCCCACAGCCACAGGGCCCAGAGGCTCAGTGGGACATTCCCTGGATTATTTCCCAGTGTCTCCCACCTTCCATTCCCTCCTCCTGCTTAACGAGCTTCTGAGAAAAGTTTGGACAAATGGGTTATTGCTCCTGAAATGATTGCAGATAATTACAGAGAGATTAATGGCCTCTCCTCAAAGAGCCACCAAACGGCTTCAAGTGCCATTGACCTTTCCAGGAAATGGGAATGAGGAAAGACAGCAGGAGATGGATGGGATAAACAGCCTGGAATTTGGAGTCTTCAGCGTTCTGGGGAGGGCAGGACTGCTGAGATTCCCCATCCTCATCCCATGGAACCCCTCACTGCTCACCAGAGATGGCTGGGAATGGGGAAGTGAAAAATGCCTCCTTGGCAGCAGAAGAAATGCCCTGGGAATTAGAGAGAGCAGAGGGAAACACCAGTGGGGATCACCTCCCTGGCACCTGGGAGAGGACCTGTCCTCGCCATGGTCTGGGCTTGGGTTGTCCCTGGGGCAGGAGGGTGAAAGCCAAAGGCACAGCAAGGAATTCCAGGCTGCCCTCACTCTGGGATCTGCCAGGTCACTTCCATGACCTGGTGTCCAGCTCAGGGATGAGCCAGGAAAAAACCAGAATTTCATACAGGTGGTGGCAAAATCACAGCTGGGCACTGCTCGGTTCAAACTCACCCCTGAGCCTGGACCCTGCGGGAAGAGAAAACCATGGATGCCATCCCAGAAACTGAGGAATCCCTGGCAGTCCCACTGCCTAAAGAGGGCCTGAGCCTTTTCTGGTGAGTTTTGCAGTGGCACCTCCAGCAGGGATCTGGGGGAGGCTTGGGATGAACCAGCTGAGTTTTAGAGCTCTGCCCATTGCAGCCACCCCAGAGAGACAATAAATTGAAGGATGAAAATTGCTTTAGGAGCACTGGAATCCTGCCAGGGGATGTCTCTAACTGATGGTGGGAGCCCTGAAGTTTGGCCACCCCACCACAGCCTGGGACAGTTCCCTCTGAGTCAAGCACTGGCTGTTGAGATCAGTGTCCCCAAAAACGGTTTAGGAAGACAAGAATTGTCCCATCTCGAATTCCCTGGCTGCTCCAAGGGAATCCTGGAAGGAGAGGTGGGAAGGGCATGCAGTGCACGTGTGCAGAGCTGGCTCCAGCGAGGAACCACCAGCTAAAAATCCATCCCTGCACAGGGATCACCCCATCTCAGTGCCCCGGGGAGATCTTCACGCCCTGAGCAGTCCCAGCCCAGGATTGAATACCGTGAACCCCAAAGCTTCCACCCCACCTCCTGATGGGGAGGGGGATTCCAAGCGGAGTGGGCTCCAGCCCCCCAGGGGACACAGCGAGCCCAGCCTCTGATGTTTTGCCATCGGGGCCGTCTGAATTCAACAAGAGGCTCGTCAGGAGTTTATTCGATGTCGGGCAGGAGCCCCAGGCACGGCCACACCCCGGGACAGAACGTGCGACCTCCGGGCAGCATCATCCGCCTCCCCCGCGTCCCGGAGCTCCCCGCGCCGCCAAGGCGGGGCTGCGAACGCCCCGTCCCCCTCCGAACTACTCCAAACAACTCCAGAGGAACTTGACTTCACTCGGCCCCGGCTGATAAGAAAGTTATGAGCGGAGAAACTTCAAGCGCGGGGTCAGCGCGGGCTCGTGGGAACAGCGCGGATCTGGCATCCCCTCCTCCCGGGGAGGGAAAGTCCCGTGTGCCCCAAAAATCCCGATCCTGCGCTCACCCAGCCCGGCTGGAGCGAGGGGCTGTGCCTGCCCACACCGGAAAAATCCCAATTTCCCAGCTCTTTGCGCGGGAGAGCGTTCCCGGTGTGCTGGGATCCGGCCTGGGGCTGGGGAGGTCTCCTGGTGTTAAATCCGGGGAGCGTTCCCTGGAGCTCCTCCCGGGCTGGGGCAGGGCAGGACGGGGGCAGCAAGGTGGGGGAAATGGGAAAAAAAGCTTCCATGCCTTCCCGAGCCACTGGAACATTTTTCCTGAGTCGCCTGCTCTGAGATTTGGGGCTCGGTTCTGCATGAGATGGGAAAGGAAAGGGGAAAGGAAAGGGGAAAGGGGAAAGGGGAAAGGGGAAAAGGGAAAGGGAAGGGGAAAGGGAAGGGGAAAGGGAAGGGGAAAGGAAAGGAGGGAGGAATTCCTTCCCAATATCCCATCTCATCCTCTCCCAGTCAGTGGGCAGCCATTCCTCCCTTCCAGTCCCTCCAGGACCTCATAAAAAAATCCCTCCCTGGTTATTTTGGGAGAAGTTGGGTCTCTGCAACAAAATGTGGGAAAGAGAGGAGAGGAGAGGAGAGGAGAGGAGAGGAGAGGAGAGGAGAGGAGAGGAGAGGAGAGGAGAGGAGAGGAGAGGAGAGGAGAGGAGAGGAGAGGAGAGGAGAGGAGAGGAAAAAGGAAAGGAAAGGAAGGGAAGGGGAAGGGGAAGGGGAAGGGGAAGGGGAAGGGGAAGGGGAAGGGGAAGGGGAAGGGGAAGGGGAAGGGAAGGGGAAGGGGAAGGGGAAGGGGAAGGGGAAGGGGAAGGGGAAGGGGAAGGGGAAGGGGAAGGAAGGAAAGGAAAGGAAAGGAAAGGAAAGGAAAGGAAAGGAAAGGAAAGGAAAGGAAAGGAAAGGAAAGGAAAGGAAAGGAAAGGAAAGGAAAGGAAAGGAAAGGAAAGGAAAGGAAAGGAAAGGAAAGGAAAGGAAAGGAAAGGAAAGGAAGGAAAGGAAAGGAAAGGAAAGGAAAGGAAAGGAAAGGAAAGGAAAGGAAAGGGAAAAGGGAAAAAGGAAAAAGGAAAAAGGAAAAAGGAAAAAGGAAAAAGGAAAAAGGAAAGGGCTGGGTTTTCCTGGGGGTCTCTGAGGGGTTGGAGCCATCCTTTGTCTCCATCAGAACAGAGAGGGCCATTGATGCCCTGTCCCGTGCAGGAACGTGACTGGCCCAGAATAGGCTGCAGGACCCCCCGGGGGGCAGGGAGGGGCCCCTGCACGCCCCAAACCCCTCTGGTTTGGGAAGAGAGCCCAGGAAAAGCTGCAGCCCCTCACAGAGGCCAAAGGGTTAAATCCACAGGTAGAGGAGCCCTTTGAGGGGCTGCTCCCTGCTCTGCCTGGGGATGGAGTGAGCAGAGGGGACAGGGCCAGGTCACCTCCTGCTGCCCTTCAGAGCCTCCAGCTGGCAATGGACTTGTTTGCTCCTGCCTGGGCCAGACCTAAAGCCCAGAGCCTCGGGAATGCATCAAGGTGCAGGAATGATCCACTGAGCTCCAGAGCCAGCTCTGGAACACGAGTTCCAAGGTGGAAACATCTCTGGGTATTGCTGGCCGAAAAAGGGGCAGCAGCTGAGTGCTCCAGGCAAGGCCAGGGACGGGCTGTGTCCATCCAGCCCCCCAAACCTGGCTTTTCCTGCTGTCCTTCCCACTAAACCTGGTCCATCTCCGTGTCCTTCCCACTAAACCTGGCTTTTCCTGCTGTCCTTCCCACTAAACCTGGTCCATCTCCGTGTCCTTCCCACTAAACCTGGGTCTATCTCCGTGTCCTTCCCACTAAACCTGGGTCTATCTCTGTGTCCTTCCCACCAAACCTGGGTCTACCTCTGTGTCCTTCCCACTAAACCTGGCTTTACCTCCAAACCAAGACACCTCCATATCCTTCCCACCAAAGCTGGCTTTTCCTGCTGTCCTTCCCACCAAACCTGGGTCTATTCCCATGTCCTCCCCACCAAACCTGGCTTTACCTCCATGTCCTCCCCACCAAACCTGCCTTTTCCTGCACATACAGATGATTTCTACCCTATTTAAAAAACCTTGACCACTGAGAAAGGCTGGTCCAGCTCTCCTCAGCAGCTCTGAACAAACCCTGAGATGAGGATCCTGTCACTCACGGAGCAGAGGGTGCTGCCCCCCCCCATCCAGCTTTATTTGTTTATTATTTTCACTCCTCCCCAGAGCTCTCCCGTGTTCCTCCAGCTTTTCCCTCCTCCATCCCCATCCCAGCCTCAGCCATTGGCCGCGGGGGCTGTGCTGGGGGAGCCCTGGGATGTTCTATAAAACCACCCACTGCAGGAGCCAGAGGAAGGAGCACTCCCTGCAGCACCAGCCCCCACACAAAAGCCAACTCCAGCACCCAAAGCACTGCAGCTCTCCCAGGACGTGCCCTGGCAGGGGGAAGGAGCAAGAAACGGCCCCCAGGAGCACCCAGATCACCCAGGTCACCAGGAAGGTAACGAGTCTGATGGAAATCTTGGCTGCTCTGTGCATTAATCTGCAAACAAAATGATTTCTTGTGTCAGGGTGAAGTTTTCCAGGGTTTACAGCCCCCTCTGGGGAAGGCATTGAAGGGACCACGGTGCCTTCAACGTGGACAAGATCCAGTGTGTGGCAGGGAGAGGAGAAACCCAGCACAGCTCTGGTGGAAGCTCCTGGGTGCAGGTCAGGGAGCAGTGGGATGTGCTGTTGTCTCTCCTCTCTCCTCTCCTCTCCTCTCCTCTCCTCTCCTCTCCTCTCCTCTCCTCTCCTCTCCTCTCCTCTCCTCTCCTCTCCTCTCCTCTCCTCTCCTCTCCTCTCCTCTCCTCTCCTCTCCTCTCCTGCAGCCACAGAGATTTTGGTGCAATGTTTATCCACAGAAAAGCTGTGTTTGGTGTCTGAGAGATGAGGTGGAACTGCTCTGGAAGGGAGGGAGAGGAGGAGGAGGAGGCTGGAGGTGAGGGTGCTGCCTGGGATGTGCTGGGCTCTCCTGGGCTCCCAGGGAAGAGGGATTCCCTTCCCACACACAGCACCTTTCGGGCTCTGTAGGGCTCAGGTGACAGTTTTCAGCCTGATTTTCTCTCTGGGACTCTCTCCCTGATGTCCGTGTCAGGATTCCAGTGGGTTCAGCTGTGATTTGGGCTCGGCACAGTGACAATTCCCACTGGGATGGGTGAAAGCAGTTCTGGAGCTGGGGTTGAACCACGCTGGTGTTGGTTTCCCATCTGAACAAGCTTCAGTGCCTCAGTTTCCATCAGCTGAGGAAGGGCTGTGCTTCCAAGCACTCCAAGATGGGAAGAGCAAGGGGTAAATGGGCAGTTGGACAGGAGAAAACTTTATTTTTGCCTAAATTTTGGATTTAGTAAAAGATTTGATTCAGTGTAAGGCGGGATGGGGAGAAAGCGTTTTTCTTCTGCAGCTGCGCCGTGGAGGGGCTGGGAGCTGTGTCCTGTGATCCTCCCTCACATGAGCTCCTCTGCCAAGCCCCAGGGGTTTTCATGCTTCTGCATTTTTCTTTGCCAGGGCTCTGAGGTCAGGCTGGGCACACAAAACAGCCCAGGGCTGTCTGGGTGTGACTTCCCCTGGCACCCTCTGCCAGTGCCGCTGCTGTCCTCCAGCACCAGTGGCTGTGCCACCCAAAGCTGTCCCTGGGAGCCCTCAGGGACCTCAGGCAGGATTTCTGATCATGGAAGGCTTTTCCAAGGATGATTCTGGGATTCTGAGTGGGGGGTGAGGAGTGGGATGGTCACAGGAGGAAACTGGGACTGGCCAGAGGAGCAGCAGTGCAGTGCAGGAGCTGCAGTCACTGCCCCCTGAGCACAGGCAGGTGCCCCCAGGCACTGCAGGGCCGTGTCAGAGGCACCAGGGACAGTTTGTTCTCCTTCTGTCCTGCTGAACTGTTTAAATTTAGCAGCACAAACCCCACCCTCAGGGTCAGCAGCGCTGCCCTGGTGGGATCCCATCCGGCATCGTTGGTGTTTGCTGGGATGATGGAGCTCGCCAGCAACTCATCAATAGAACTGAATCAGAAAATAGAATATCCCAGGTTGGGAGGGATCCACAGGGATCACCCAGCCCAGCTCCTGGCCCTGCACAGACCCCCCAGCAATCCCACCCAGGCCATCCCTGAGAGCAGTGTCCAAACACTCCTGGAGCTCTGGCAGCCTCGGGGCCGTGCCCATTCCCTGGGGAGCCTGGGCAGTGCCAGCACCTTTGGGGGAAGAACCTTTCCCTGATACCCACCCTAACCCTGCCCTGGCACAGCTCCAGCCCTTCCCTGGGTGCTGTCCCTGCTGACAGGGAGCAGAGATTGGAGCTGCCCCTCAGGAGGAGCTTTCCAGGTCTGACCTCAGCCTCCTCCTCTCCAGGCTGGACAACTTTTCTCCTCCCCAATATCCCATCCCTCCATCCTCTGCTAAAAAAAATTCTCCCCCTGGTCCCTTTCTCCTCTGGCAGATCCCAGCAAGACCCCAAGGACATTCCAGGAGCACCATGAGGCCTCCTGCCCCCAGCCTCACTTCAGCTGTGGCCATCCTCCTGAGCTGCCTCCTCTGCGGGACACACGGCCAGACCCCGGGGACCCTCCAGGAGAGCACGGCGACCCTGGAGGAGCTCAGCCAGGAGCAGCAGCCCCACAGCCTGGCCCAGCCCGGCCTGCTGCGGGCCGTGCCGGCCTCCAACCTGTCGGGGCCCGGCCCCTCGGAGGCGCCGCCGCTGCTGCCGGTCTGCGCCCGGCCGGCCGACATCCGCCACGCCTTCAAGTACATCAACACCGCCGTGTCCTGCACCATCTTCGTGGTGGGCATCGTGGGCAACTCCACCCTGCTGCGCATCATCTACAAGAACAAGTGCATGAGGAACGGGCCCAACGTGCTGATCGCCAGCCTGGCCCTGGGGGACCTGCTCTACATCCTCATCGCCCTGCCCATCAACGTCTACAAGGTGAGGAGGGCCTGCCCTGCACGGCTGTGGGGCACGAGATCAGGGCACAGACTCTCAGAAGGATGAAGATTTAAAATCTTGCTTTATTATCAAAGCGCCTGTCTTTTATACCTTTTATACCTTTTATACCTTTTATACCTTTTATGCCTTTTATACCTATCCCATCTCTTATACCTTTTATACCTTCTATACCTATCCCACCTTTTATACATTTTATACCTTTTATACCTTTTATACCTATCCCACCTTTTATACATTTTATACATTTTATACCTTTTATACCTTTTATGCCTTTTATACCTATCCCACCTTTTATACCTATCCCACCTTTTATACCTTTTATACCTATCCCACCTTTTATACCTATCCCACCTTTTATGCCTTTTACACCTATCCCACCTTTTATACCTTTTATACCTTTTACACCTATCCCACCTTTTATACCTTTTATACCTATCCCACCTTTTGTACATTTTATACCTATCCCACCTTTTATACCTTTTATACCTATCCCACCTTTTATACCTTTTATACCTTTTATACCTATCCCACCTTTTATACATTTTATACCTATCCCACCTTTTATACCTTTTATACCTTTTATACCTTTTACACCTATCCCACCTTTTATACATTTTATACCTTTTATACCTATCTCACCTTTTATACATTTTATACCTTTTATACCTATACCACCTTTTATACATTTTATACCTATCCCACCTTTTATACCTTTTATACCTATCCTACCTTTTATACATTTTATACCTATCCCACCTTTTATACCTTTTATACCTATCCCACCTTTTATACCTTTTATACCTTTTCACAATGAGCCCACCTAAGAGGTGGGATCCTTGGACCCATTGGTCACACCAAGAGGCCATTCAAGCAAATTCCCTCCTCTGGGAGAGAATGTAGAAAAAATATGACAGTTTACAACAACATGTCCTTGTTTACCACAAGTGTCCCTGGGAAAAGAATTTTCTGAAATCAAAACGTGGCAGGCACAAACCGTGGGTACACACGGCTCTGCTCCCGCCGTGGGATGAGCTGGGGGTGTCCCTGGAGGAGCCCCAGGCCGGCGTGGATGGGGCTGGGAGCAGCCTGGGCTGGTGGAAGGTGTGGGATGGGGTGGGATGGGGTGGGCTGTAAGGTCCCTCTGAAACCCTTCTGAGATTCCATGGTTTGTGTTGCTGCTGAGGCCGGAGGAAGGAGCTGGAATGGGTGGTTGGTCTCAGGAAGGGCTCCAGGGGTCAGGGGGACAGAGGGGTTGTGAACTCAGCTTCATTCTCCTCCTCTTGAATGAGTGGCCTGGATTGCTCCAGCCTTCAGGACACATTGTCCCCACCTCTGCTTGTGCCAGCTGAGCGTGGGTTCTGTCAGGAAAGTGAGTGTGCTGGGGGGTCAGAGTCTGCAAAAGGCTCAGGACATGTGGCTTTGGAGCTGCCCAGGCTGGATTTGGGCTGTGTCAGAGCATGGCTTTCATTCTCCCTTTGAAAACAACCCACAGCAGCCAAATGTGGAGTTTAGGACTCAGATCCATCCAAAACCCGCCACAGTCTGGGTCAGGACCTGGTGTCTGGACCATCCCTCATCTCTGTGTCCAGCCAGGGAAACCAAAGTTTCCCAGTGCCAACAAACCATGGGAAATTGCCCACGGCACATTCCCAGTGGTGGGAAGCTCAGAGAGCTCTCCCTGCTCTCCGTGGGCTCCCCACCCCTCCTGGGAGAGGCTGGAAGCACGTTCCCAAAGCAGCCTGGTAACCTGTGGATCCCTCCCCAGCTCCTGGCCAAGGACTGGCCCTTCGGAGTGCAGGTCTGCAAGCTGGTGCCCTTCATCCAGAAAGCCTCTGTGGGCATCACGGTGCTCAGCCTCTGTGCCCTCAGCATCGACAGGTGAGACACAGCAGCCACACCTGCGCTGCCCAGCCTGCCCCTGGCCCTCTGCTGGGCCCAGAGGCAGAACCAAGGTGGTTCCCAGGCCAGGGTGGGGACAGGCTGCTCTCATGTGGGGCTGGAATCCAGCAGGAACTCTCTGGTGGCAGAGTTGAAACCCTGCTGGGAAAGGCTGAGGGGAGGATCATGCTGTGGGTGGGGTGCTGAGGAAGGGTCCCATCCCATCCCATCCATCCACTGAGCCCCTGCTTCCCATTCCTGCACTTGGGAATGTTCAGAGGTGGAGGAGGAAGGTGTGAGGGGAAGGACCTTTGGGGACAATTCTAACCTGCACCTTCTCCCCCCCTCCCCTCCCCTCCCTGGCTGCTTTTCTCCCTCCCATCTGCTCCTGCCCGTTCCCACCCGGGCAGGTACCGGGCAGTGGCGTCCTGGAGCCGGATCCAGGGCATTGGGATCCCCATGTGGAAGGCCGTGGAGGTGCTGCTGATCTGGGCAGTGGCCGTGGTGCTGGCCGTGCCCGAGGCCATCGCCTTCGACATGGTGGAGCTGAGCTACTGGGAGCAGCACCTGTGGGTGTGCATGCTGGCCTCGGAGCAGAAATCCCGCTTCATGAGGGTACGTGTGCATCCCGGTCCCAGTCCCAGTCCCAATCCCAGTCCCAATCCCATTTCAGGAGGGTACATGTGCATCCAAATCCCAATCCCAGTCCCAATCCCAGTTCCAATCCCAATCCCATTTCAGGAGGGTACAGGTGCATCCAAATCCCAATCCCAATACCATTTCAGGAGGGTACATGTGCATCCCAATCCCAATCACTATCCTGTTTCAGGAGGGTACATGTGCATCTGAATCCCAATCCTAATCCCAGTCCCAATCTCAATCCCTTTTCAGGAGGGTACATGTGCATCCCAATTTCAATCCAAATCCCTTTTCAGGAGGTACATGTGCATCCCAATCCTGTTTCAGGGGGGTACATGTGCATCCCAGTCCCAATCCCAATTCCATTTCAGGAGGGTACATGTGCATCCCAATCCCAATTCCATTTCAGGAGGGTACATGTGCATCCGAATCCCAATCCTAATCCCAGTCCCAATCCCTTTTCAGGAGGGTACATGTGCATCCCAATCCCAATTTCAATCCCAATCCCTTTTCAGGAGGGTACATGTGCATCCCAACCCCAATCCTGTTTCAGGGGGGATGTAACGTGTGCATCCCAGGTTACCCCTCCTGCCCTTTCCCCGTTCCCAGCTGCTCTCTCTCCCTTTCCCCCGCAGTTCTACCGGGATGTCAAGGACTGGTGGCTGTTTGGTTTTTACTTCTGCCTGCCCTTGGTGTGCACGGGCATCTTCTACACCCTCATGTCCTGCGAGATGCTGAGCAAGAGGAACGGGATGAGGATTGCTCTGAACGACCACATGAAACGGGTGAGGGAACCGGGGAGGAATCCTGGGATTCCCAAGGAGCGCTGTGGGAGGGGGGACACTGCCATCCCTGTGAAGGACAGCAGGAGCTGGCAAAGCCAAATCCCAGCAGATCTTGGCATGTTGGTGCAGGGACTACACCAGCCTTCAGCTCCATCATCTCCAGCCTTGGGGAGACCCCAAACCCGTCTGGCCACAGCCCAGCTGCATGAAAGCTCTCCTGGTCATTTATCCCAGCCCACACCACACTGCACCAAAGGCTGGGCGTGCCAAATCCCAGAGAGGGGGGGCAGGGAAGAGCTCACCATGCTCTGCCACGCTTGGGAACGATTCCCTGAGGAGCTGCAGCTGGTTGTCACCATAACAGTGTGAGGGGTGAACGGAGGAGGCCCCGTGTCCCAGGGAACACCATCCCACCAGGAGTGGGGAGGGGTCTGGCCCACACGGAGCTGCTGCCGCCCTGCCCCTTTCTGCAGCCTGGAGCTGAGGCAGGGTTCCAGTGGAAGATGTCTCTGCCCGTGGCGGGACAAGACGAGCTCTAAGGTCCCTTCTGACCTAAACTGTTCTGCAATTCCACAACTGGGGACCTCATCCTCCCCCTGTCCCTGTCCCTGCCCCTGTCCCTGCCCCTGTCCCCGTCCCTGTCCCTGTCCCTGTCCCTGCCCCTGTCCCTGCCCCTGTCCCTGCCCCTGCCCCTGTCTCTGTCCCTGCCCCTGCCCCTGCCCCTGCCCCTGTCCCTGTCCCCTGCCCCTGCCCCTGTCCCCTGTCCCTGCCCCTGTCCCTGCCCCTGTCCCTCCCCCTGTCCCTGCCCCTGTCCCTGTCCCTGTCCCTGCCCCTGCCCCTGTCCCCGCCCCTGTCCCTGTCCCTGTCCCTGTCCCTCCCCCTGTCCCTATCCCTGTCCCCGTCCCTGTCCCTGCCCCTGTCCCTGTCCCTGTCCCTCCCCCTGTCCCTGCCCCTGTCCCCTGTCCCCTGTCCCTGCCCCTGTCCCTGCCCCTGTCCCTGCCCCTGTCCCTGTCCCCGTCACTGTCCCTGCCCCTGTCCCTGTCCCTGCCCCTGCCCCTGTCCCTGTCCCTGTCCCTGTCCCTGCCCCTGTCCCTGCCCCTGTCCCCGTCCCTGTCCCTGTCCCTGTCCCTCCCCCTGTCCCTGTCCCTGTCCCCTGTCCCCTGCCCCTGCCCCTGTCCCTATCCCTGCCCCTGTCCCCGTCCCTGTCCCATCCCTTTCCCTGTCCCTATCCCTGTCCCTGCCCCTGTCCCTGTCCCCGTCCCTGTCCCTGTCCCTGCCCCTGTCCCTGTCCCCGTCCCTGTCCCTGTCCCTGTCCCTGTCCCTGTCCCTGTCCCCGTCCCTGTCCCCGTCCCTGCCCCTGTCCCTGTCCCCGTCCCTGTCCCTGTCCCTGTCCCTGTCCCTGTCCCTGTCCCTGTCCCTGCCCCTGTCTGGCAGCGCCGGGAGGTGGCCAAGACCGTGTTCTGCCTGGTGGTGATCTTCGCGCTCTGCTGGCTGCCCCTGCACCTCAGCCGCATCCTCAAGAAGACCATCTACGACCAGACGGACCCCAACCGCTGCGAGCTGCTCAGGTAGAGCCCCCAGCACCGGTGGCAGCAGCCTGGGAGCCCCGGGGGGGCCAGCACGGTGTGGGGACACAAAAGGAGGTGCTGCTGCTGAGGGCAGTCTTCCCCCTGCTGTGTTGCGGCTGTGTTATCCTAGAGGGGGAACCGCCTTGCCCTCACAGCCATGGGTGTGGTAAAGAGTGAGTGAGCTGGGAAGAGGTCAGCTGGGGTCTGCTGTGAGGAGGGAGGGACAGGAGGCTGTGCAAGGGGCATAAAAGGTGAGCTGCTGTATGAGGACAGACAGGGTTAGGTGGCCGTGCTAGGGACAGGAAGGAGCGAGGCAGAACTGGAGGAGAAAGAGAGACAGAGCCAGAGCTGTGTGGAGCTGCCCTTAGGGAGTACAGAGAAAAGGTGTGGGAGACTTTTGAATAACGAGGTGCTGATGCTTGGAGCCTTCTGATGATTTTAATGAAGCACCTCGAGTGCAGTGTCCATGTCAAATACCACATATTGACTGCGACATCACAGGCCTTGGGCCACGCTGGGGGAGCTGCCTTCCACCTCCTGCTGGCAGTAATTCCTTGTCCAGACAGCACCACCCTCCTGATGGGCACAGAGAGGGTGGGAGGATGGCAGAAGGGTTAAATTTGGATTTTGGAATGTCTCTGTGGAGCTGAGGTCTCCTGGGCACGGGAACATTCCTGGCAGGGCTGAGGGCTCCTCACTTTCTGCCAGGTGGGTGGGAGATCTGCCTGTCTCCCTCCCCTTCCACCCATCAGCCAAAATCCAGCCCAGGCCAGGGGCTGCTGCTGTGCTGGGGTTTGGGAGCACCAGGAGGAATCAGAGCTCGTGTTCTTGGCTTCCTCAGGGAATGCTCCTCACAAGGAAAAGTGGTTCTTCTTAGGGAAGGATGGATTTGTGCTCAGCTCTGTTATCAGTCACTGCTCTTCCACAGAAGCAGGATCCCAGTTTGGAAATTCCCTCTGTTCTCCATGAGCTTCTGACACATCTGTTCTCTCCCTTCCCACCTCAGTTTCCTCCTGGTGATGGATTATTTTGGGATCAACATGGCCTCCCTCAACTCCTGCATCAACCCCGTGGCTCTGTACTTCGTCAGCCGGAAATTCAAGAACTGCTTCCAGGTAGGAATGATCCTCCAGAGCTTCTGGCTGCAGTCACAGGCCCAGGGGCACAAGCTGATCTTATTCCTCATCCCAAATTTTCCCTGCCAGGTACCTCTTTTCTCCAAGTACCCCAGAGCTCAGTGTGGGGGGAGGCTTTTGCCAGAGCAGGAGTGAGGACAAGCCAAACATTCCCTGTCATTCCGGGACGGGAACAAACCCACAAACATCAGACCAGGGGCTGGGGCTGCTCCAAACTTTGAACCCAAGGTGTTGGGAGAGAATTTTCAGGAGTAGTGAAGCCCTGAGAAAGAAAGGGAAGGAGATTGGGATGGGATGGGAGTTGAGCCCAGCTAAGCATCCCCTGTATTTTCTGCCCCCCCCCAATGACGAGAATTACAAAATTTACAAATTTCATTAATTTGTAATGACACAATTACAAAAAAAAATGCCCCAAATTTCAGTATCCTCATTTCCCACCCTCACCAGCCCTATCCTGGGAAACCTGCTCCCAGCAGAGCTGCAGGACAGCAAGGCTCAGCAATTCCCAGCCTGGCACTGTGCAGGGTCACCCGCTGGCACAAACATGGGGACATTTCCTCCTCTTTTCCCATACCCCCAGGTGTGTGACCTCTCCCCCTTGTGTCTCCCCAGTCCTGCCTGTGCTGCTGGTGCCAGAGGCCAGCCCTGAGCATCACCCCCACGGATGAGAAGGGCTCTGTTGGGAAGTGGAAAGCCACGGGGCAGGAGCTGGGGCTGGACCGGAGCAGCTCCCGCCTGAGCAACAAGTACAGCTCCTCCTAAAGCCCTGCCAGTGGCAAGGACAGGGCACAAGGACAGCAGGACCCCTCTGATCCTCTCCCAGGCTCTTCCTGGCTGGGCCTGAATCAGCTTTGCCTTTGTGTCCTCACCCAGCTGGAAGGAGCTGGGGCGTTTCCCCAGGGCCAGCTCCAAACCCCACTGCTGGCCCCTCCTGGAGAGGGAAGGGGAGTCACATCCTCACAGGATTTTTCATTTCCTCGCAGGAAAACCAAGGGACTTCTGCCCATTTTGCCTCAGGGTGCCAACCTGGGGCGGGGGCACGCGTGTGGGAAGGGAAGGAAGGTCAGGGTGGTCGCTCTGAGATGGATGTGGGGTGAGGAGGGGAGGGAGAGTGACAACTCCCAGCTGGAAAAGCCAACCAAAGCTTGGATAAATCCCTGTGAGGGACAGAGAGGTCCTCGTGGCCGTGTGGAGGTGGGGAAGGCAGTGGAGAAGGCCCAACCTCAGCTGGAAGAGCCACTGGAGCCAACTAAAATATGGGAAAGGGCTCCCTCGAATTTATTGTTGGCAATAGTTCATCCCCCAGGTGATTTTCCAGCAGTTTTTGAGGCCAGGTTGGACAGGGCTTGGAGCACCCTGGGATAGTGGAAGGAGTCCCTGCCCATGGCAGGGGAGGAGGAGAGGGAGTGAAGGTCCCAAACCAGTCTGTGACTGCAATCCATGTGATTCCATGTGACTGGCAATCCATGTGATTCCATTCTAACCTTCTTGCCAAAACTTTCAGAAAAACTATGAAAAAAATATTTCATTTTCCAGGGTTTTGATGATTTTTTTTTTGTTGGTTTTCCCACATCTCTCTTTCCCCTCTCTCTCTTTTCCTTCTTTCCCCTTCTACCTTGTCATGGAAAAAAAAAAAATGGAGACAGGAAAAGGGGAGAAGAGCTGAGACCTGCAATTAAAACGATTTCCAGGTGTTGGGGTGGATTTTTTTAGCTTAACTTTCACTGAAATGTAAATGTTTTACAAATAAATAATAAAGACAAATGTGTTTCTGAGAAAAGAGAGACTGAGGAATATCAAGACCAGCCCATTTTCCTTAAATTTCCCAATCTGTGGAGCAGTCTGTGTCCACATTCTATGACCTTCCACCCCTGTGCTGAGCAGGGCACAGCATCTAAATTAATAAACTTTATTATTAAAGAAAATAAATTCTGCAGCAAAGTCATAAAAAAACAACAATTAAAAAAAACCTCGTTTGGACACAGGGAATTCAACACACAGAAGTTACACATCCATGGACATCCACACCGTTCCAGAGGCTACTGCATCTCCTCCTCCTTCTGTGCCCTGAACTCCTTCATGCTCCTCTGGAACAAGAGCAAAGCACAAATGTCACCAAATGTCACCCTGGGGTAGCACAGAGCCACCACCCTGCTGTGCTGGGAGCCCTCTGCCCGGGGCCTGGGAAGGCTGGGAAGCTCTGAGGGAGCTCCAGGTGCTTTTGGGAGTGAGTGAGCTTTACAGTCTCTCCAAAGGAAAGGGAGCCATGGATCAGAGCCTGTCCAAAAAAATTCCCAGGTTTTCCTGCCAGAGGTGTCTCCAACACAGGCCTCAGCCTCTCCCTCAGGGATCAGGGGACAGGAATGACCCTGAGCTCCCCAGGAACTGCCCAAGGGACAGGACTGACCCTGAGCTCCCCAGGAATGGCCCAAGGGACAGAACTGACCCTGAGCTCCCCAGGAACTGCCCAAGGGACAGGACTGACCCTGAGCTCCCCAGGAATGGCCCAAGGGACAGGACTGACCCTGGGATCTCCAGGAATGGCCCAAGGGACAGGACTGACCCTGGGATCTCCAGGAATGGCCCAAGGGACAGAACTGACCCTGAGCTCCCCAGGAATGGCCCAAGGGACAGGACTGACCCTGAGCTCCCCAGGAACTGCCCAAGGGACAGGACTGACCCTGAGATCCCCAGGAATGGCCCAAGGGACAGGACTGACCCTGAGCTCCCCAGGAATGGCCCAAGGGGCAGAACTGACCCTGAGCTCCCCAGGAATGGCCCAAGGGACAGAACTGACCCTGAGCTCCCCAGGAACTGCCCAAGGGACAGAACTGACCCTGAGCTCCCCAGGAATGGCCCAAGGGACAGGACTGACCCTGGGATCTCCAGGAATGGCCCAAGGGACAGGACTGACCCTGAGCTCCCCAGGAATGGCCCAAGGGACAGGACTGACCCTGGGATCTCCAGGAATGGCCCAAGGGACAGAACTGACCCTGAGCTCCCCAGGAACTGCCCAAGGGACAGGACTGACCCTGAGCTCCCCAGGAACTGCCCAAGGGACAGGACTGACCCTGAGCTCCCCAGGAATGGCCCAAGGGACAGAACTGACCCTGAGCTCCCCAGGAATGGCCCAAGGGACAGGACTGACCCTGGGATCTCCAGGAATGCCCAAGGGACAGAACTGACCCTGAGCTCCCCAGGAATGCCCAAGGGACAGAACTGACCCTGAGCTCCCCAGGAATGGCCCAAGGGACAGGACTGACCCTGAGCTCCCCAGGAATGGCCCAAGGGACAGAACTGACCCTGGGATCTCCAGGAATGGCCCAAGGGACAGGACTGACCCTGAGCTCCCCAGGAACTGCCCAAGGTACAGAACTGACCCTGAGCTCCCCAGGAATGGCCCAAGGGACAGGACTGACCCTGGGATCTCCAGGAATGGCCCAAGGGACAGGACTGACCCTGGGATCTCCAGGAGTGGCCCAACGGGTAGAACTGACCCTGGGATCTCCAGGAATGTCTCACCTCAAAGGTGTTGAGCACATGTTGGCAAACACCCATCAGGTCGTTCAGCCCTTTCCGGAATGGCTCCACAGCAGGAAGGGCCCCTGTGGGAAAAGATGGATTAGGGACACAGCAGGTGTCCCAAGGGCTGTCCTCGCCTCCCCAGGGGTGTGCCCCCTCCCCAGCCACACAGCTCGGGGTGCCAGGGCTGCTCCCAGCCAGCCCAGGTGCCTGGAGCCAGGGCTGCTGCTTCCCCCTGCAGCTGGAGCAGAATTTGGGAGCAGCCTGTGAGGCTCAGCAAGGGGCTCAGCACTGCTGAGGGCAGGGAGAAATCTGTATTTATTTATTCTCTGTATTTAACAGGCTCCTGGTGGGAAGCTGACATGGGCAGGGGGAATTCCATGAGAACAGGGCCCCAGACAGGGAGGGGCAGCCCCAGCCTCACCTCTGGTCTGGATCCTGAAGTTGATCTTGCTTTCTGAGGGGTGTGTGATGCAGTAGCCACAGAACTCCACGTCAGGGCTGCAGGAGGGCACAGAGAGCAGTGAAACCCAGGCCAACCCACGGCAAACCCCAAGGAAGTCAGGGGCTCAGGGCACCCTGAGCTGGGGCTCTGGATGGTTCTAGAATGACTTTGGGGAGGGATGTGCTGAGGGGAAGCTCCCTGTGTGACCTTGTTCCCTCACACCCATCTCCCTCTGAGCTGGGCTGCAGTTCTGCAGGGCAAAGACACGGCTGGCCTCGTGCCGGCACCACAATCAGAGCTGCAGCCAGCTCTGCAGGTTCAAACACAGGATCCTGGATGCTTGGAACTCTCCCTGGAACCAAACCTGCTGCTGCTCTGCTGGGTGGAAGAGGCTGACTGGTCCAGGGCACTGGAGGAGTTCCCAAAATGTTGCAGGGCCTCTCCCTCCAGCTGAGCTGGAGCTTTGGCCCCCAGCTTGGGCCAGCAGCTTCTTTGGTGTTGTCACAGTGATTTCTCAGAGGGACCTCAAAGCTCACCCAGTCCCACCTCCTGCCACGGGCAGGGACACCTCCCACTGCCCCAGGGTGCTCCAAACCCCTCCCAACCCGGCCTGGGACAATTCCAGGGATGGGAAATCCACAGCCTCTCTGGGCAGCAAATGGAGCCCAGGGCCCAGTTACTGCTCCAGCAGCTCAGCAGGGACTGAAAGCCCCGGGCTGAGCTTAACTTGGGTTCCTGGGCAGGGGAGGGTGTGGGGGGAGGCTCAGCAGAGGCTGCTCAGGGCTGTAGGTGCCCTCAGGGTCCCGACACAGCACAAGGACAGGGAGGAGCAGCAGGTGGGAGCAGGGCTGCGTGTCTGACTGCCACAGAGGCTGCCAGGGGGTGCAAGGAGGGCGTTTGGGACCCTCTGCCTGACCCCAGCAGCAGCAGCTGAGGTGTGGATCAGCCAGGAGAAGGGCAGAGCAGGGCACGGAGGCCCCTCAGAAGCCCCACTCACTTCTTCATGACCATGTAGCGCAGGGAGTTGCCCAGGGTGTGATCCTCGTCGTGCAGCACGAAGGTGACGCAGTTCCCGTCCGTCCCATCCGCCTGGATCTGTCACCAGAGGGAAGAGAAGCTGTGACCTCCCTGAGGCCAGGGGCAGCCGAAGGGTGAGGATCACATCCCGTGCTCAGCTCCCCAGATAAGCAGCAGGGCTGGAGATCTCACTGGGCCACCTCTGCTGCTGCTGCTGTGGGACCAAAACACCTTCACGGAGGAGGGAAAGCTCCAAAATCCCACCTGGCTTTAAATCAGGTTAGTCCTGAGCTCCACCTGCTGCTGTTCACCGCAGGATGTCCCTTGGAGCCACCCGGACACCAAAGCCACCCCACCACACCTGAGGGTGCCCTACCACCAAGCCAGGCTTGGGAATGACAGAGAATCATGGAAGCACGGAATCATTTAGCTTGGAAAAGCCCTCCAGGACCACCGAGCACAAGCACTCCCCAGCACTGCCGGGGCCACCCTAACCCGTGTCCCCAAGTGCCACATCCACAGGGCTTTTAAACCCCTCCAGGGACGGGCACTCCGCCACTGCCCCGGGCAGCCGTGCCAGGGCTGGACAGCCCTTCCCAGGAAGCGTTTCTCCCGATATCCCACCTCACACAACGGGAGGCTGCTTGTCCTGGGGAGCGGAGCCCGGGACCCCTCGCTCCACCTCCGGTAAGGGAGCGAGCGGGGCCCCCCGATCCCGATCCTGGCTCCGATCACGACCCCGATCTCGACCCCGATCCCAACCCCGATCCCGATCCCGATCTCGATCCCGATCCCGACCCCGATCCCGACCCCGATCCCGACCCCGATCCCGATCCTGGCTCCGATCCCGACCCCGATCCCGATCCCGATCCCGACCCCGATCCCCGCCCCGACCCCGACCCCGGCCCCGATCCCGATCCCGATCCCGATCCCGGCCCCGGCCCCGGCCCCGGCCCCGACCCCGACCCCGGCTCCGATCCCGATCCCGACCCCGACCCCGGCCGCGGTCCCCCCATCTCCCCGTGCCCCTCACGGTTTCCAGCGCGGTGCCGCTGCCGGTGCCGGTGCCGGCCATGGCGGTTCCGGGCCCGCCGCTCCGGGCTCCCGGCGGCCCCGCGGCCGGAAACGCGTCGGGGCCGGGCCGGGCCGGGCGGGGCCGCAGCGGGGCCGGCGGGGCCCGGGAGCGCCGGTGAGCCCGGGGGGGGCCTGGGGCGGCTGGGCCGGGCTGGACCGGGCCGGGGGTTCGGGTGTGGGGGGTCCGGCCGGGCACAGCCCCAGCCCCGCGCCCGGCAGGCGCTGCCGGCGGCAGGAGGCCGCGCTCGGCACCGGGAGCGGGGACACAGCGGGGTGACCGGGGCTTACCGGGGTGTTATTGGTGTGTTACTGGGGTGTTATTGGTGTGTTATTGGTTGTGGGGCTTTATTGATGTGTTACTGGTGTGTTACTGGGGTATTATTGATGTGCTACTGGTGTATTACTGATGCGTTACTGGGGTGTTGCTGGCGTGTTACTGGGGTATTAATGATGTGTTACTGGAGTGTTAATGATGTGTTACTGGGGTATTATCGATGTGTTACTGGGGTATTATCGATGTGTTACCGGGGTATTATCGATGTGTTACCGGGGTGTTATCGATCTGTTACCGGGGTGTTATTGCCGTGTTACTGGTGTATTATTAGTATGCTGCTGGAGCATTGTTGAGGTGTTACTGGTGTATTATTGCCCTGTTCCTGGGGTGTTATTTAGGTGTTACTGGGGTGTTATTAGTGTGTTACTGTCTTGTTAGCAGGGAGTGTTACCAGCATGTTGTTGGGAGGTTATTGGTGTGTTACTGGGGTATTATTGGTGTGTTACTGGGGTGTTATTGGTATGTTACTGGCCTATTACTGGGAGCGTTACCACCATGTTATTGGGATGCTGTTAGTGTATTACTGGGGTATTATTGGTGTGTTACTGGGGTGTTATTGATGTTTCTGGGGTATTGCTGTGTTACTGGAGTATTATTGCCATATTACTGGGGTCTTATTGCCCTGATAGTGGTGTGATACCAGGGTATTATTGCCATGTTACTGGGGTGTTATTGGTATGTTACTGGTCTGTTACCGGGGGTGTTACCATCCTGTTACTGGGGTGTTATTAGTGTGTTACTGGGGTATTATTGGTGTGTTACTGGGGGTGTTATTGAGGTGTTAGTGGGGTGTTACTGCCATGTTCCTGGGGTATTATTGCCTTGTTACTGGGGTATTATTGACCTGTTAATGGCTATTGATGTGTTACCAGGGTATTATTGATGTGTTACCAGGGTATTATTGATGTGTTACCGGGGTGTTATTGGTATGTTACTGGTCTGTTACCGGGAGTGTTACCATCATGTTACTGGGGTGTTACTAGTGTGTTACTGGGGTATTATTAGAGTGTTATTTTAGAGTGTTATTTAGAGCAACATTATTAGTGTGTTCCTGGCCTGTTACTGGGGTGTTACCCATGTATTGCCAGTGTGTTACTGGTGTGCTTGGGAGTGGACAGTGTCGCAGATGTAGCACTGCATGGCTTAATTAGTTAATTGATTAATCACAGGTGTGCTGGCAGGGGCTGTGGGGAGGCTGGAGGGGGTCGGGCTCTGCTCCCGGGGATGCCAGGGAGGTTTAGGTGGGTGTTGGGAACGTTGTGAGCTGGAAGGGGCTGTCCAGCCCTGGAGTGCCCATCCCTGGAGGGGTTTAAGAGCCCTGTGGATGTGGCACCTGGGTCAGGGTGGCCTCGGCAGTGCTGGCTGGGCTCATGGTCTGGGAGGGTTTTTCCAACCCAAACAATTTCCTGGTTCCGTGCTTTGGGCTGCTCGTGTTCCCTTTTTAGAGAGCTGCTTACTCAGTCACTGTGGTGTTGTGTGTCCTTCCCTCCTCCCTCCAAACCCTGCAGTGCTGCTTCCAGGAGAGGTGATGGGGCTGGAAGACCACGTGGATTCACTTCCTTGGTGATTTGTTTCCCTAGTGATGCAGTGGGGGAACCTGAAGTCAACTCTGTGTGCAAAAGGGCAGCTGAACTCGGGATAAGCTGGAGCACAAATGTCACAATTCTCAGGCTCAAAATGAGCAGGAGAACCCCACGGCTTCACAGTGGGAGATTCTGTAACGAAATAATGATTTTTCCAGCTGCCCAGCAGAGGCTAAAGGGAAGCCTGGGCTGCTTTCTGCTGAGCTCACCCTGCTCAAACGATCTCTTTATTGCAGCAGTTTGCAGCTCGCTGGGTTGCAACACCTCCCCTTGTTCCGTGCTTAAACAGCAGCCTGGTGCCCTTTGCTTCCTCTAAGAGGATTTCTGGAAGTGCAGGCAGGGACCTTCTGTGGCTCACTGGCACTGAGCTGGGAATCTCCTGGGCCAGAAGAGTCGCTGGAAAAGAGTAAATCACCCTTACAGGAGTTTTAAACACCGTGCTGGAGGCTGAGCCTGTGTTTCTGGTCTTCCTTAAGAGGTTTTCCTGTGCCTTGTATTGGGAAGGAATTCCTCCCTGGCAGGGTGGGCAGAGCTGGCACAGGGTGCCCAGAGCAGCTGTGGCTGCCCCTGGATCCCTGGCAGTGTCCCAGGCCAGGCTGGATGGGGTTTGGAGCACCCTGGGACCATGGAAAGTGTCCCTGCCCATGGCACTGGATGGGCTTTGAGGTCCCTCCCAGCCCAAACCCTCCCGTGTTTCCAGGATCCCTCAGTTAAATCCCAGACAGCAGCTCGTGCATCCTGCAGCCTCTTTTTGGAAGGTTTGATCCTGGCTGCTTCCAGCTGTGTAGTATTGTGAGTTTAGATAGAGAAAAGCTCTGCAGAGGGGTTGATTTAAAGGGATTTCGTTCCTGACTCCTGTAGCTGCTGAGGAAGGACGTTCTGCAGCAGTTTGAACAGATTTGTGTTACTACCAGGAGTAACACACGGCTGGCACGGGGCTGCTCAGGGAGAAAAATGCTCCTTGTTAATCCCTTTTACTTCACTTAACCCACCCTGCTCTCAGCTCGGGGCTCCTGTGTCCTGAGCACTGCACTGTCCCCAGAGAGATCTCCTGGGGGATTTCAGATAGCTCTGTCATCTGGCCAGATCTATCGAGGCACAGAACAGAGCAGGTGATAAGTAGGAGCTAAGTGCAAGACAAAAAATGAGATTTTTGGGTTTTGCAGGGTCCAAAGTCGTCCTAAGTCCTTCCTAAGCAGAAAAGAGGCTTATGGGTGTGTGGGGTGAGCGGGGCAGCTGTCCCAGCTGGGCTCTGACATGTGCTCCATGTGTTGGATCTGGCTCTGCCTGTAGATTAATGTGCTGCTGCTTGAGCTGATTACCAGTGTCCCTTTCTGTGGCAGCAGGGACGTTTCTCCAGCTCTGGAGATTTAGGGAATCCCACAATGGTTTGGGTTGGAAAGGAGCTTAAAGCTCACACAGTTCCAGCTCCCAACACCTTCTGCTATCCCAGGTGGCTCCAAGCCTCATCCAGCCTGGCCTTGGGCACTGCCAGGGATCCAGGGGGCAGCCACAGGGAAGCATTTCTCTGAGAAGCTCTGTGAGCTCCTCTCACAGCCTGAGCTTTGCCACCCTCACGGGGCATAGAGGTGGTAGAGACCCCCCTTTTCTGGAGGGTTTTGTGTTGGGTGGGCAGAATCTGAGAGGGGAAATGAGAGAACTTTGTGGTCGTGGTGTCCTGGCCATGTCCTGGTCCCTGTGCCAGGGGACACCGTGCAGGTCCCTGTGCCAGGGGACACCGTGCAGGTCCCTGTGCCACCCTGCTGGTGCCCGTGCCCATCTCCTGACCTCTCCCCTGTGCTGTCCCCAAGCAGGAGAGCAGCCATGGCCATCCTCTTTGCTGTCGTGGCGCGGGGCACCACCATCCTGGCCAAGCACGCCTGGTGCGGAGGGAACTTCCTGGAGGTGACCGAGCAGATCCTGGCCAAAATCCCCTCTGAGAACAACAAACTGACCTATTCCCATGGCAAGTGAGTAACCCCTCTCCGTGGGTCTGGGGGGCACAGGAGATAACTGGGTGTGTTTGGGGTTTTTTTCTGTGATGCTGCTGTTTTTTCCCCGTCCCAATTCCCGTTTGGTGCCACCAGCCCGTTCTGTGCCCCAGAGCTCAGCAGCATCACCAAGGTTTGAGGTCAGCTCTGGCAGTTGATACAAGATCGAGTTTTCCATTTTTGTACAATCCCAAAGTGAGCTGGAGGGTGCCCAGCTGTGGAGTTTGGCTTCTGGAAGCTTCCCCTGGATTTTCTGAGGCGTGAACGTGGCTGTAGGTGAAACTGTCACCCTTCTTGGGCTGCCTGTGGATCCTGGGGGCTTTGAGCCAAGCTGTGCTCACAGATCCCATGGAATACAGTCAGCAGGACAGAGGGGCTTTTCCCAGGATGGTTCCTGCTCTCTGAACCCTTGGGTGGTGTTGGTAGGACAGGGAGTGGGTGCTGCATCACCTGGGACTTCCTGCACGTGGCAAGTGGGTAAGTGAATGGGAACAAACTAACAAAACTGTGGAAATCCCAAATTTAGAGGTGTTGGAGCCCCTTCCAGCTCTGTTTTTTTTTTTGGAGCCCACTCCATTTTTTGGAATTGGTAGTATGGCTGGATCCTCCCTGGTGCCCAAGCTGCTGTGCCAGAGCTGTTCTGAGGATGCAGGAGATGAGAACTGGGCTGGGCTTCCCACACCCTCGGGAGCACAGCCAGTCCCTGTGGGAGGTGTTTGGGAGGCAGTGCCTGCTCCGGGGTCTGACACACCTTGGATGCTGCAGCTCTTCCCTCCTGCTGGAATTTTAAGGATAAATTTTAATATTTTAAGTCACTCCTTTAAGTGAAGGGGAATACCTTTGCCTTGAGTGCTGTTCAACCAACTGCAAAGTTGAGTTTGAGGGGTGCTGTGGTGCTTTTTTAGAGGGAACTGGGCAGAATGTGGGAGCTGTGGACTTCCCACAGGAGCACTTGGAGTGTTCCTCCTGTCTGGAGCCTCCCAGGGATCTTTTGCCTTGCTGGGGTCCCAGCCAAAAAAACTCCCTGGATTCTGAAATGGGAAAAACTGGAGCTACTTTCAACTCCTTAAATCCGTTTAAGGAGTTCTTTTCAAGAAGAACTTCTGTGTCTTTTGTATAGCTCTCCAAGGAAAAGCAGCCCTCTGGCATCAGGAATTCTTGGGTTTCTCTCTCTCTCTGCTGTTGGGATCCTTCTGGGACTCTCTGAGGAGTCTGCAGGGTGGCACCAGACAAGTTTCACCTCACTCCTTCCAGGAGAGTTGTGGATGTGCAAGGATTTTTGACCTTCAGGGCAGAGCCCTGTGCCCCCAGCCTCACCTCCCTGGACGTTTACCTGGGACATGTTTGTCTGTGCCAGCTCCACAGAATAACTGGGATTTTCTCTTGCCAGCCCCCAAAGGCCCCACAGGCAGCAGTGGCTTCAGGAAAGTGAAATTCTGGAAACGTGGCAGCTTTGACTAATGTTTTGTTTCTTCCTTTCAATTCCCTGCAGTTACCTGTTCCATTA
Source organism: Phylloscopus whistleri (assembly GCA_017589585.1). Classification (NCBI taxonomy): domain Eukaryota; kingdom Metazoa; phylum Chordata; class Aves; order Passeriformes; family Phylloscopidae; genus Phylloscopus; species Phylloscopus whistleri. Next base: position 9,061 of record JADMLD010000972.1, on the reverse strand, counting down.
CATCTGCCAGGACAGGATCATTTACCTTTGCATCACCGATGATGTGAGTATTGGGAGCACAGCCACAGCCCAGGCTGGGAAATTTGGGAATTTTGGGTTCCATACAGCAGTTATTGGTGAGGGCTGCTCTGAGGTGCCTTTTGTAACCTCTGCTACAGCTTTGAACTCAGCCTGGAGCCCAGATTGGAGCTGTGGGCTGGTTTGGGTTGGGAGTGACCTTCAAAACCATCCCATTCCAGCCCCTGCCCTGTGGGTTGTGAGTTTGGGGGTGAAGTTCTTGCTGTGCCCAGTTTCTCTCTCAGTGCAGTGGGTTGGTGGTGCAGAGACCATTCCAGCTGCCAGTGGAGTCTCCCTGGTGCTCCTGAGTTCTGGAAACACTGAGGGAAACGCTCCTGCTCCTTGCAGGGGCTGGCACAGCCCTGGGGCTGCCAGGGTCCCACCCAGCCTGGCCAGTCAGAGCTGGGAGCTGCAGGCCCCTCCAGGCCTGGCAGGCTGTGGTTGCTGTGGTCTGGTTTGGAAAGACAGGTGTCTGCCAGGGAAAGCTGGAGTTTCCCTCAGAATGGAGAATGTAAACCCCTCATCCCCTCCAAATTATAATTTTGCAATTAAGGGCCCTCAGGCAAAGACCTGGGGATAGGAATAACAGTTCTTTACTAGGAATATTAACAGTACAAATGTAGTAGAAAACAAAACCACCGAACCAACCAAACAAACAAACACCAATCCTGGAAACCCTGACAGAGTCAGAGCTCCAACCTGACACCCTGTTGGTCAGGCTGTTGGGAGCAGCCCACAGTGAGTCCTCCTGGAGTGGCAGATGTGGTTCTGTTGGGGCAGAGATGATCCTGAGAGAGAAGGGCCCAGGGATGGTGAGAAGGGCCCAGGGATGGTGAGAAGGGCCCAGGGATGGTGAGAAGGGCCCAGGGATGGGGAGAAGGGCCCAGGGATGGTGAGAAGGGTCCAGGGATGGTGAGAAGGGCCCAGGGATGGTGAGAAGGGCCCAGGGATGGTGAGAAGGGTCTGATCTTCCTCTGGGAATTCGCTGGAGCCAGATATCTTTGTGTTCCTGTGTCTCAGTTTTTATCCAGGTAGGAATGGTTGATTCCTCCCACTGGGTGAAGCATCTCCCACTGGGACGATTGCTTGTGGACAATTTGCTTCTGGACAATTGCTTGGGGAGCCTTCATGGCCCATCAGCAGCAGATCTCCCCTGGAGGGAGGAGGGTGGTGACAGAGATAACAAACACTGCCCCACCTGGTTTGAACAGCTGCCCCTTATCAGAAGGCATCCACCCCCTCCCCCCAGAGTTACAAGAGATAAAGAAAAAACATCTCCCCAGCTGCTTTCAGCAGATGGAACAGAACACACAGTTCTGGTTCCATACCCCAGGGCGTGCTGCCATCCCCTGCTCTGTGCTGCAGGACTTTGAGCGCTCCAGAGCCTTCACCTTCCTGAACGAGATCAAGAAGCGGTTCCAGACCACGTACGGCTCGCGGGCACAGACCGCCCTGCCCTACGCCATGAACAGCGAGTTCTCCTCCGTGCTGGCTGCTCAGCTGGTGAGCCCCTTCCCTTCCCTTCCCTTCCCTTCCCTTCCCTTCCCTTCCCTTCCCTTCCCTTCCCTTCCCTTCCCTTCCCTGCCCTGCCCTGCCCTGCCCTGCCCTGCCCTGCCCTGCCCTGCCCTGCCCTGCCCTGCCCTGCCCTGCCCTGCCCTGCCCTGCCCTGCCTCCCCTGGCATCCTCCTCGGCTGGGGATTTTGGGGGGTTTGAGATGTCCCTTGGGTTGAAGATGATGTGTCCTGGGAGTGGTGGCTTTAGGGCTGTCCCCACGATGGCTAAAGAGGAACTGGGCAGTGCTAAAGGGATAAAAGTAGGGAATTATGAAAAGGCCTTCAAAGGATGCAGCTTGGGCAGTACAAGAGTACACCCCAGATGGACCAGGGGTCACAAGTTTCACACTTTTTTAAAGTTTTGGTCCATTTCCATATTGGGGTTAATTGTCCAGTTACACTTCAGGTGATGCAGTCCCATCCTCCCAGTTTGCTCTCCTCAGTTTGTTGCTGTTTGCACTTTTTGGGCCTGAAGCTGCAGTGGTGTCCTTGGTTCTGGGGCTGGAAAAGGATTGTTATGTCTGACTGAGCTGTGAGGAGAACCTGCTCACTCTTTGGATGAAGTTCAGAGTCCCACACTGAGGCAGTGCACAATCTGAAAAATATGAAAGCTCAAGCTTGAGGCATCACCCACCCTCTGGTGGGGCTGTGCTGTGGGGTGGGAGGCTCCCAGGGCTCTGCTGGGGCTGTTCTCCAGGGGGGCCTTGGCTCTTTGGCTGCTTTTCCCATGGAAGGGGCCAGGTTTGGGGGTCTCACAGCTGCAGGAGGAGGGGCCCTTGGTGGGGACAGCAGATCTGTCCCCAGTGTAGGAAATCTGGAGCAGTCCCAGCTCTGCCAGTTGTGTGGTGGGTGCAGGGTGAGGCCAGGGCTCTGAGGGAGGATTTGCAGCTGCACCGTTCCTGCCTGAAGTCTGCACTGGGATTTGGGGCTGTGCAGGTGGTGTGGAGCAGGGAAAGTCGTGGGAGTTCATTCCAGGAGCTGCTCCTTGCCCCCCACAGCAGGGGGAGAGCAAGGGGTGACAGTGCCAGGGCAGAATAAATGGGATTAACTTCCTGTGTGTGAGGAAGGAGCTTTTCCTCTCCACCAGGCTTTGACATGTGGGGACTGAAACTACCCAAAGTGCTGACTCATCTCTTTGTAAGCTGCTCAGGGCTGGAAAAGGCTGGAATGGCCTTATCAGAAAAGCCAGGCTGTCTTTGGAGCCGTGGGGCTGATGTTCTCCTAAAATCCCAGCCTTTCCATCTCCCTTAGCACAGGAGGAGGTGCCTTGCCTGAGCTTTTCCACACATCCAGGGGAGTTTGGTGCTGACAGAGCCCTTCCCTCCCCTGGTCCCCTGGGATGTGAGGGCTGACAATCCCTGGGGAGCAGGAGCAGGGCTGTTCTCCAGCAGGTTCCTGTGTGAGGCTGAGGGGGGAGGCAGAGATCCAGCCCCAGTGCAGCACTCAGATAATCCTGGAGAGGGAGGCTGTGCTTCCAGTGGAAGCTGTGCCCAGCTTTGCCAGTGGCCAGTCTGAAACCCCTGGGAGTCTCCCCCTGAGGAGAAGGTGGAGGTGGAGGAGCTGCTGGGTTTGGTGCTGATCTTATGAGTTGTGACTGCCCAGGGGGTGGCACTGTCAGACTCTGGCTCCCTGTGCTGTCAGAAATGGAACTCTCAGCCAGCAGAAAATCAGGATTGAAGCACCACGTGGGTGGTTGGTTGTGGAGCAGAGCTGTGGTGATGTGAGCAGTGACTTAAAATCCAGGCAGGAATGGCAGAGCTCAGTTCCCTGGTGCTGATGGGGCCTTGGATTCTGCTCCTTGAACCTGGTGTTGGTTTGTGCTGCTCTCACCCACGCTGAGCTGTGCAGCCACCAAAGGATCCCTGGGGTCCCCAGACTGGGGGAACAGTCTGGGGGAAGTCCCTGTCACTTGTGAGGGGGAGGGATGGCAGGACTGGTGCTCAGGATGACACAGCAGAGGGGCTGGCAGCAGCAAAGCTGCACCCAGGAGGGGACAGGGGAGATCCCTGGGATGGCTCTGGGACACGGGATGGCTCCTGGCTGCTCCATTCCTGTGGGGAGAGCAGTCAGGCCACTCAGACTGGCCGCCTGCAACATCTGCTGGGGCATTCCCAAAGCCTCGGCTTCCTGAGGCTCCTGTTCTCACTGGATCCTGGCTTCTGAGGGTGCTGTTCTCAGTGGATCCTGGGTGCTGAGGGTGCTGTTCTCAGTGGATCCTGGGTTCTGAGGGTGCTGTTCTCACTGGATCCTGGGTTCTGAGGGTGCTGTTTTCAGTGGATCCTGGGTTCTGAGGGCACTGTTCTCAGTGGATCCTGGGTTCTGAGGGCACTGTTCTCAGTGGATCCTGGGTGCTGAGGGTGCTGTTTTCAGTGGATCCTGGGTTCTGAGGGCACTGTTCTCAGTGGATCCTGGGTTCTGAGGGTGCTGTTTTCAGTGGATCCTGGGTTCTGAGGGTGCTGTTCTCACTGGATCCTGGGTTCTGAGGGTGCTGTTTTCAGTGGATCCTGGGTTCTGAGGGTGCTGTTCTCACTGGATCCTGGGTTCTGAGGGTGCTGTTTTCAGTGGATCCTGGGTTCTGAGGGCACTGTTCTCAGTGGATCCTGGGTTCTGAGGGTGCTGTTTCCAGTGGATCCTGGGTTCTGAGGGTGCTGTTCTCACTGGATCCTGGGTGCTGAGGGTGCTGTTCTCACTGGATCCTGGCTTCTGAGGGTGCTGTTTCCAGTGGATCCTGGGTTCTGAGGGTGCTGTTCTCCCTGCCTGTTCTCTGTTGCAGAAATACCACTCGGAGAGCAAGGGCCCAGACCAGGTGGCAGAGACACAAGCCCAGATCGACGAGCTCAAAGGGATCATGGTCCGGAACATAGGTACTGCTCCCCTGGGAAATGCCCTCTGCAGCTGCTTTGATTCTGGGCATAAAATAAGAATAAAAATAAAAATAAAAATAAAAATAAAAATAAAAATAAAAATAAAAATAAAAATAATAAAATTAAAATAAAATAAAATAAAAGCTGCTTTGATTTTGGGCATAAAATAAGAATAAAAATAAGAATAAAAATAAAAATAAAAAAATTAAAAAATAAAATAAAAATTAAAATAAAATAAAATAAAATAAAAGCTGCTTTGATTTTGGGCATAAAATAAGAATAAAAATAAGAGTAAGAATAAGAATAAAAAAATAAAAAATAAATAAAATAAAAAAATAAAAAAAAAATAAAATAAAATTAAAATAAAAAAAAAATAAAAATAAAATGAAATAAAATCTGCTTTTATTTTGGGCTTGGATGTTGCCAAGCCTCACCATTCAAAATAGAGGGTGAGCTCTGGAGTTGTCCAGAATTCATTCCCAAAAATGCAGCCTGTGGGGTGTGAGGCTGTTCCCTGAGTCCCTGGTTATCCCAGGAAGCTGCAGCCAGGAGCTTGTGGCTTGGGCTTGGGTGTTGGGAGCAGCTTTTTGCCCTGGGGTTTCGCCTTCTGAGCTGGGTTTTTGTCTTTCCCCAGACCTTGTGGCACAAAGAGGAGAGAAGCTGGAGCTGCTGATCGATAAAACAGAGAATCTCGTGGATTCGGTGAGTCTGGGGAAATCCTGCAGGTGGGGGAGTTGTGTTACTGCACCTGGGGACACCTGAAGGGGCCCAGAGAGGATGGAGACCTGCAGGGAATCCTTCCCCCTCCTGCAAGCTGCTGCATCCCAGTTTGGGAAAGGTCCCTGTGCCACAGGCAGCCAAGGGTGACACATCCCTGAGCTGGGGAAGACCCTCTCATTATCTGCAGTGATAGGAGAGATGAAATCACAATTCACACTTCCCTGGCAGCCTGGGCTGAAGGCAGCTGCACGCAAATAAACTGGAAAATGTGCATCTGTGGAGTTGTTCTGGTACCAGCAGGGAAAGTGTGGCTGATTTAAAATTAAAAAAGCTGAGTTGTTGCATCTAAATAACCCTTAAAGACTCTGGAGCTTCTTGGAGTGTTTCTGAGGAAGTGAAGACTAAAAAAAAACCCCAAATTAATGTAATTATAAAGCAGAGTTATCTAGCAAAGTGCTGTGCACTCCAGAAGCTTTTTGTCTTTCCTTTGGGAATCCCTGGCCCTGGCTCAACATCCTCCTCTGCAGCATCCTTGGCTTGGTGCCCAGCTCCTGTGGCATCCAATCCTCAGGCTGGGAGAGTGCCAGGAGCTCCTGTGGGGATCCAAACATCCCTGAGCTGTCCCAAAGCCCTCCTGCTGTGGAGGGGCAGCAGAGATGCCTGGAGCTTATCCAGCAGGGAGCAGTCCTGGAGCTCCCAGGTGTTCAAACCTTCCTCAGGTGGTGGCAGGGCTGAAAGGTCAGGTAAAGCTTTAGGGAAAGGGACTGGGATTCCTTCAGCAGCTGGGCTGAGCTCGTGGAGGGCCTGCATCAGGGAGTGCTGGCTTTTGGACAGCTCAGGGAAATGCAGGGATGGAATATCCTTCAGTGGGAATGTGCCACAGCCCAGGAGGGAGCATCCCTGGAGATCTGGCCTTCCCCACCTTGGGAATGGGCTCCAAGGCAGAACTGCAGCTCCCAGGGATGTGGTTCCTGCCTGCTGCAGCCTCCTGGAGGGGGTTTGTAGGAAAAGCTGGCACTACCCTGGGGTGAGCTGCTGGAATGAGCTGCTCCCAGGGGCAGGCACATCCTGCCTGAGCTGGCTGGGGAATGGCTGCTCTGACCCAGCCTGGGGCTGTTTGGGATCATTGGATGCCCAAACCCTGTTCTGAATGCGTGGAATTGCAGGGTGCAGAGAGGACACTTGGATGGGACAAGCTTTCCATAACAGGTTACCCAGAGCAGCTGTGGCTGCCCCTGCATCCCTGGCAGTGCCCAAGGCCAGGCTGGACAGGGCTTGGAGCAGCCTGGGGACAGTGGAAAGTGTCCCTGCCATGCACTGGATGAGCTTTAGGTCCCTTCCAACCCAATCCATCCTGGGATTTTCCTTGTTTCCTCTTGCAGTCAGTCACTTTCAAAACCACCAGCAGGAACCTTGCCCGAGCCATGTGTATGAAGAACCTCAAGCTGACCATCGTCATCATCATCGTGTCCATTGTAAGTGTGGAGCCTGGAGCTGCTGAGCCAGGCTGCAAACACCAAACCCCGTGGCTGTCCTGGCAGCTGGGTGTGCCTGGGAGGGCAGAGCCAGGGCAGGGAGTCTCCTGAGGGGCTGTGAGGGGAGAGGGTGAAGGGCCTGGGCAGTCGGTTCTGCAGGAGGAGGCTCAGGGGGAACCTTCTGGCTCCACAGGCACCTGGAAGGAGGTTGGGATGAGGTGGGGATTGGCCTCTTCTCCCAGGCAAGGGGGGAAATGGGCTCAGGTTGCATTAGAGGCGGTTTGGGTTGAATTAAAACTTCCTTCCCTGACAGAGATGAAGGCCAGGGCAGTGCTGGGGTGTTCAGAAAACGAGTGGATGTGGCACTTTGTGCCATGGTTTGGTGGGCGTGGGGGGATTGATGGACTCGATGATCATGGAGGTCTTTTCCAGCCTTTGTCACCCTCTGAGAGGAGATGGGAGCACTGTCTGCAGGAGCTGCCCCTGCCTGCCCCAGGAGCAGCTGGGGTGCCCTGCTTGAGCTGGGGTGGCTTTTTAGCCCTCAGTCCTGCTGGGAGCTCGTTCTGTGACCCTGAAGTGGCTTTTTTGGGTGTGACAGTTCCCCTCCAGCCACTGCAGGGTCAGGGTGGGAAGCACTTTGTCACCTCCATGGGACAGTTCTCAGCTGCAGGGGTGTGGAGGGACAGGAGGGTGTTCTGTTCAGACAGGTTCTTCAGGGTTTTGACCATCTGGGGTTCCAGGTGTGTGCTGTGGCAATCAGTGAATGCTGGCAGTCCCCAGTTCCCTGTGTCCCTCCCCAGGTGATCCTGTACATCATCCTGTCGGCCGTGTGTGGCGGGCTGGCCTGGCCCAGCTGTGTGCAGAAGTAGCTGGAGCTGGAGCTGCTCACCAGGAGATGAGGCAGAGCGTGAAGAAGGAACCTCCAGAGTGACTCCCGCCTGTCACCACTGCCACCTCCCATCTCCCATCCCTCCAGGACTTGAGACTTTTTGCCTTACCACCCAGACAGACCCAGCTGGCGGCTGCTCCCACAGCTGCCACCTCAAGAGTGGGCTGGGTTAATTACTTGAAAGGATTTTTGTGTTCCTTTTGCTGTCCCCATGCCACCCCTCCAGAGGGTTCTGTGCATGCTGGCCCCGTGTCTGTGTGGCTTCCCCTGGGTGGGGACAGGAGTGGCTGCAGCTGTCCCAGCTGGGATGGAGCTGTCCCACGGAGGAGCTGCAGGGTGGGCTGAGCCAGACTAACGGGGACAGGGTGGGTTTGGGTTCCCAGAGCACCTCTCCTGCACATCTGGCCACATCTGGTGGCTCCCAGTGCTGCGCCACGGGGAGGGCAGGGTGTCACCCTGGTAGGAACAGACGGGCTCTGGGCTTTGTGCCCTCTCAGGTGGAGGTGCTGCTGCTCCCCGTTCCTGCAGAGACCCTGCAGGCAGGAGGAGGGGCTGGGGTCACCTCTGTGTGCAATGGCTGCCTCTTCATCCTCACTTCTTCCTCATCTCCCCCTGGGCTGCTGCCTGGACAGACACAGCAGAGGGGACGGTTGCACACGGTTCAGGATCTGCTTTCTCACAGATGATTTCTCCTGCTCTTCTCTGGAGGGTGGACTGCAATGAATATAATTCTGGCACTGGCTGTGGTGAATTTGGGGCCAATCTGGCTTGCTGAGGTGTCAGGGAGCTGCTGCTTGTGCTTCTCCTGGGAGGTGTGCACTGGAACTGGAGGACAGAGGAGGGTTGGAGTTGGTGGCTGGTGACTTTCTCCAAGGTCTGAGGGAGAAAGGCTCTGCCAGAGGATGAACGTTCTCCTCTGGGAGGATCTCAAACCAAACCCAAGGCTGGTAACCAAATGCAGGCTCAGGGGTGCTGTTTCTGTGCCAGCTGCACATCTCCATCCCCAGCCAGGCCTGAGTGAGGAGCTGGAACTGCTGAGGCCTGGGGGCACTTCAGTCCTGGAGCTGATGGGCTCCTTTCCCAGGGAAAAAATGGAAACACCTTTTAGGGGGGAAAGAATCTGCTTTTGGCCCAGGGAAGTCGAGGGATGGAGCATGAAGTTGGTGCCACGAGGTCCTGGTGACACTGGTGGGGTGGGGACCTTCCTGCTGCTCCTCCCTGTGTGGCACTGACCATGGAGCTCCCAGCAGGGCCCGGAGTGCTCCTAGGAACAGCAGCTCCTTGGGATTTCTCTTCCACTGGGCTGAAGCTTGACCAAGGGTGGTTGGATCTTGATCTCCACAAAGTGCCAGTGGCCACTGGCACCTGCTTCTCTTTCTGTTCTGAATGTAAAGCCTGGAGCCCCCTCCCAGCAGCTCCTGCAGCCCTCGGTCCAGCCGTGCATGTTTAGGGATTGTGCTGTTACCACCTTCATTTGGATGATTTCTTGTCTTATGTACAAAC